>OX326961.1:30008179-30608179 GCA_946800325.1 Luzula sylvatica | reverse complement strand
TTTAGCAATTAAAGTGAATAATAATGTCATCCAAATAATCATGAAATATACCAAATGTATCTTTAAAATTGAAATAAATTGATATTTTTTTGAAGTTGCCCAACAAGTTATATACCTATATTTTATTTTATTACAATGCCGATGTGACTCGAACTCATAACATTTTCAACGTTTGTTTTTATTGTATTAAACACTCGACCAACCAATGCAAAATAAATTGAAATTTATGACTGTATTTATCATGTATTTATCATTTCAGGCATCTAATTAATTTTATCAGTACTTTACACATTAAAGAATATACTTCAATAACTGAGAAAAAACTACTTGTACACATTTATATTTTTACATATATGTCAATATTTTTTTCTATTGATGAACTATAATTCAATACTCGAATTTTAAGGTGCAGAACTTCTGAATTATTATTTGGTCAATTATTAGTAAAAAAAAAGGTCTTATCAGTTATCATATGTTAATATATTATATGGATAAGAACATTATTCAATGTGCATGCATGGTTTGTAGAGATGTAAATGGTGCGGATATTGTCCGAACCGACCTGAACCGTATTCGAAAAATATCTGGAACCGAAAAAAATATCCGGATCCGGTTTTCGATTTTAATGTCGGATCCGGATCCGAATCCGGATATTTTTCGGATCCGGATCCGAATTTGGATATTATATATATTTTTATGTGTCTTATTCCAAAATCGCAATCTTAAAATTAAGTTTAAATACAATAACTTAGATTGTTGATTTCGTAAATTATGTATATATATAATTAAAAAAATATATTTTATTATGATATAATAGTATCCGTTTTAATATCCGAAAAAAATCTGTATCCGTATTCGTATCCGACAATATCCGAACCATATCGGATTCGGGTTGTTCCGTATCCGAAAAAATATGAATACGGATCTGGTATGAACACTATTCGAATAATATGAATACGGATCTGGTATGAACACTATTCGAACCGGATCCGAACCGTTTATTATTGGTTTGGCAGATACTGCATCAAATAATTGGAGTCAACTTCAACTAATAGATCTCTGACTATATGTCCAAAAAAAAAAAAATGGAAGGTAATATACAATACCCTTTCAGTTAAAATCACAGACAAGGCCTACGGGCAATGTAATCAAAAATAAAAAAATAAAAAAATCACAGACAAGAATGCCACCTAAACTTGTACATGTCTATTTATCTCACCGCCATTTTCAGCTAATTTGATGGCGAGATAAAATGAATCTTCGTGAAAGGAACTTTGTTACATTAATGCAAGTATGCAACCATCCTATTCATGTCATTTTTGTACTGCTAAATAAAAACCAACATACTCTCAAAATATAATACAGATTGACAATGACAATCTAAAATTCCAAACAAAATCTCTAATCAATAAAATTTGTACAATATTACTTAATAGTGAAAACACTAATAGAAATTAGTGTTCGATTCCTCTACAATTCTATTAGATAGAATATCCAAGTTCTTAAAATATGCTGTATACTAAAAAGTATAGGTAGCCCAACATTTGGAAGTAAAATATTTCTAGACAATAAAAATTTAAAAGAAAAATAAAATAGAAATATATACAAGGTAATATTTTGATGTTAAAACTGTAATTAGGAAAATTATCACATATAGACAAAATCAAACCATGAATTACAAAAATAGCAATTTACAAAAAAAATTGTAAATCATAGTCAAAATGTTGATTAAAAATAGTCAAAATGTTGATTTTTCTTTGTTGTCTGACTCCATATTACACCACTATTTATAACCAATATATATATTATTTAAGAAAAAAAATACTATATTTCATTATTAAATTTTACAAAAACATATATATATTTTAAGAAAATATGTGTATATTAAAAAATATTTTATATTTTGTAAAGGGAAATTTTCAAATAACCCCCTAACTTTTCTTGAATTTGTAAAAAAACCACTCATTTTTGGGGAACTCCAAAAAACCCCGCCAAACAAGATTACATTTTCAATTACCCTCCTATAGGGATATTTCATGGTGTTACAATTTTTTGGACCAAAATACTCCTTTATTTTACATATTTAATTTTTATTAAACATATTTTTGTATTATTTTATTAATTTAAAATCACCACAAATATTTTTTAACATATACTAACTTAAAAAAATTATAAGTCATATACATAATTTTAATCTTTTATTTATTATATATTTTATCATACAAAACTAAAATTAAATTAAAAAATGATATAAAAAAATATTTATGAAAATATCTTGGCAAATTAATATTATTCTAGCATTTAATTTTAATTTTTAATAGTTGTTAAACAAATTAGTTGCCGAACGGATACAATATTTATAGGTTATTTAATGACCAATTTGTACTAAATATCAACCTCTACAAGATAAACAACTCAGTTATCACATTAATACAAAAAATAAAAAATGCAAGAGAAGTCGGAAACTTTAGACCAATTAGTATAATATCAATGCCAATTAAAATAATCACAAAAGTCCTGGCCAACATGCTACAATCACTTCTCCCCCTAATTATCTCTAAATGCCTTTTATCGAAGGAAGGTCAATAGTTGAATGCTTCCGCATTACACGTGAAATTCTATCACTATATCACAAGAAAAAGATACTGACCATATTACTAAAAATCGATTCTAAAAAGGCATTTGATGGCATATCATGGGAATTTCTACAATACGTCCTTAAAGGAAAAAGGATTCCCGGATAAATGGATAGAGCGGATCTTCCTGATATTATCCACTTCCGGATCATGCATCCAGACAAATGGAATAAGAGGAGGATATTTTCAGCATCTGAGAGGTCTAAGACAAGAAAATTCATTATCGCCAATGATGTTTAATATAATTGTGGATGTTTTACAAACAATAATAAAAAAACATCTCGACATTGTTAACAATTCTTGTACTATTAGCCCCACAACTATACAATTCAGCTAAAAATCTACAATGCATTGCAAAGGCTCTAACAACCTTATCTCAAATATCTGGTTTAGAGGTAAACTGGACAAAATTGGGTTTTGTGCCGATTTCCATTTCGCAAAACTTGGTCCCAACTATAACGGATATTCTAAAATGCAGTATTAAGCAACTACTCATAACATACCTAAGGTTGCCTCTTACATACAAGAAACCAATAAAACTATCCTATGGGCCCTTGCTAGAAAAGATGAAATAAAAAATAAAGAAATGACATGGCTCACTCCTTTCTTTGGGAGGAAGAACAACAATGATTAAATCCGTACTACATGCCTTACCGGCATAGTACATGCAAGTCTTCGTGCTACCAAAATGATTAATTAACGAAATAACGACCCTAATAAGAGCATTCTATTGGGGCGGAAGTGACAAGGTCACATGGAGTAAATGCTTGGCTAAATGGTAAAAAATGATTGTGCCAAAGAAGCATGGAGGGAATTGGAATAATGGACATCAAGTCTCAAAACAAAAGTCTATTAATCAAATGACTATTCAAAATAGATTTTGATAAAAAAAATGCACTTTGACAACATATGTCAATGAAATTTGTGGGAACACAGACCCAATGAGAATCCATAACAACTCGTCCTCTTTCTTATCTTGCTTTATAAAATACTTGAACAAACTTATTGACATTTATAAAATTTGGAAAATTAACTTAACCGACACGTTCCACAAGAACTTAAATTCCCACGATCCACCAAAATTCAAAACTAAACTTTTCTACATCTTCATCTTAAACTCCAGAATCATAGTCCCATGGACACAGGGCCGGCCCATATTAATAAAAAATAAAGCACCCGTTTCGGGGTCTAGGTACAAAAAAAAAATTACGTAGTATAATTCATAAAATTTGGGGTTCATTATAAAAAATTTGGAGTCCATTTTAACAAATTACATAGTATAATACAAAAATTAGGGTCCATTATAAAACAATTTGAGGTAAGTTCATGATTTGGCTTAGGACTCCTCAAACCCTTGGACCGGCCCTGCATGGACACCTCAAATATTATCTCTGAAGATACCTTTAGAAATTCGATTATTCATCTGGCTGACCATGCAACAACGGATACTCGCACAAAATAAATTAATTAAAAAAGGTTGGCCACATCCCCCGGGATGTGTTCTATGCTTTTTTGACAGAAGAAAACATCCACCACCTATTCACTGAATACCACTACTCAAAACGGTGCTACAAACAAAGCAGTAGAAGCATGGGAATATCTATACCAGCTTACGAAATCACAACAGTAAGAATTAGATAAAAACAATAGAATCTTCCATAAAAATGCCGAAATGCCAATCTTACTTTCTCAATGTATTACAGATTTAAGTAAATCTTGGAAATTAGGCTGTAACTAAGATGACAATTTTCTAGCAATTGTAATGTTATGTTTTTTTAATAAATAAAGAACTTAATGAGCACGATTCGTGTTCTAGATTTCTTTCGAACAAAAATGCTGGTGTAACTCTACTAAAATGATTGTAGAGGAGTAAGCAATAGCATAGCAAGACACAGGTCCACACGGTTAAATTAATGAAAGGAACCGAAAGAAAGGCGTCAAAGCCTCACACACAGTCACAAGAAATTAATTAATTACCATTTCCTAATTCCTTATTTTATTACCATAATACCCTTCTTTCATTCTATATTCACCAAATTACCATTAATTAATGCTTAATCCCCTCTTCTAGTCTTCTTCATAATTATATCCAACGAACCACACACACACTTACTTTCACTTCACTTCCTTCTCAGTTCTCACTAGGTAGCTCAAGCTGCCACTGGAGCGCAAATTTACGACCAAACCCCTCTCTTCTTTAACTATTGCAATTTGCTTGGCTAGGTGGAAAGAGAAAGAATAAAGAAGCGATCGATTTGATCGAAGCTGCGTGCGTATATCTGTTCTTCTATCTTGTTCTGATCTTTGTTTTGTCGCCGTTGATTTGTTTCGGAAGAGATAAAGAAAGGGAAATTTCACTTCTTGCTCTCGAATGTGGTGATTTTTGGTGTTTTGTGACATTTATTAGGAACCAATTACGTTGATTTGTTCTTTGCCGAGCTCGAGCTAAGATATTCTCTTTGGGCTCATTCATTGGTGTTCATTTCTTGAAAGAGTGAAAAAAGGTTCTTTCTTTTTCTGAATTTACAAGCAATTCCATTCGAAATCGATGTCAAGGCCGCTGTATCGCGGCTTCTCAAGCGGCAGCAGATCTAGCAATGGCGGATTCAGTCCAAACGGGTCGTTCGACCCGTTTGATCCGTCGAACGATGACTACGATGCGAAGCGAGTACCTGAAAACGGATTCGGGTATGAACTCTTCAGCAAACCACGCAAAGGCCTCGCCTTGTTCCTTCTCAAGCTCGGCATAGCCGCGATTACAATTCTAGCCTTCGTGGGCTCTCTCTCATGGGCAATTTCCATCTCTTCTTCTTCCAATACCAAGACCTTCAATCTCGGTTACCGAAAGCTTCAAGAACAGTTAATCTCAGATCTACTGGACATTGGCCAGCTCTCTCACGGCATTTCGAAATCCAAAGAAACAGAAGTCTGCCCGCCCGAATTCGAGAATTACGTTCCTTGCTTCTACAATCTATCCGAAACTGCAGACTTGATCGATTCCGAAACGAACTCTCAACACGATCGAAAATGCTCGCACGACTCTGCAATTCAGTGCTTAATTCTACCACCCCGCAATTATCGAATCCCTCTTCGATGGCCTAGCGGCAAAGATTTCATCTGGAAAGAAAACGTCAAGATCACCGGACAAGAATTCTCTTCTGGTAGCCTAACCAAAAGGTAAAAACATAAAAAATTCAAAATCTTTAAATCTTTAATTTTTTTAATTTAATAATTTTTTTTTCTAGAATGATGGTTGAAGAAGAGCAAATATCATTCAGATCAGATTCGTTAATGGTGGATGGAGTCGAAGATTATTCGCATCAAATCGCCGAAATGATCGGTCTGAGAAATGAATCCAATTTTAATGAAGCTGGGGTCAGTCACTTTACTTCTAAAATTGCAAATAACCCCCTAGATTATTAAAAATTACAAAAAGGCCCCTATATTTATATATATGAAACTTTTTTTCAGATAAGGACGGTGTTGGATATTGGATGTGGATTTGGGAGCTTCGGAGCGCATTTATTTTCAAAAAATGTACTGACGATGTGCATTGCGGATTACGAGGGATCTGGAAGTCAAGTACAATTAACTCTTGAAAGAGGATTACCGGCTATAATTGGTTCGTTTACCACCAAGCAATTACCTTATCCTTTTTTGTCCTTCGACATGATCCATTGCGCACGCTGCGAACTTGAATGGGACAAAAACGGTACGCTTTTAGAAAATTTTAAACAGAGTATTTATATTTATTTTTATTATTTATAACCGTTGAGGGGCGTTTTGGTAATTTCAGAGGGGATATATTTGGTCGAAGTGGATAGATTATTGAGACCAGGTGGATATTTCGTGTGGACTTCGTTGATGAACACGCATAGATCCTTGAGAGAGAAAGAAAACCAGAAAAAATGGAACAAAATTCGCGAATTATGCGAGAATTTATGTTGGGAGTTATTATCACAACAAGACGAAACCGTTGTTTGGAAAAAAACCATCAATAAAAAATGCCACAATTCCAAGTAAGTTCAATTATAAGCGTTGTGATTTCAATCGCTATTTTATTTTATTTTTTATTTTTTTGCAGAAAATCTCGATTTCAAATATGCGGAAAAGATCATAATTTTGAATTTTC
The DNA here is from genome assembly GCA_946800325.1 of Luzula sylvatica. Lineage (NCBI taxonomy): Eukaryota > Viridiplantae > Streptophyta > Magnoliopsida > Poales > Juncaceae > Luzula > Luzula sylvatica. Next base: position 30,601,411 of record OX326961.1, on the reverse strand, counting down.
ATATTATCAAACATTAAATCCGTGTATTTATGGTACCAAAAGTCAAAGGTGGATCCCGATTGAGTATCGCTCTCCTTGGCCTTCCCAAAAAAGGCCCAATTCTACCGAACTCCAAATTCACGGTAAATTTTATATTTTACAATTCGAATAAAAATAATAATAAATTTATAAATAATTTTTTTTATTTTTAGGTATTAATGGTGACAAATTTTCTGAAGACGCGTCGAACTGGGGGGCAATTGTACGCAATTATTGGTCGTTATTATCGCCGTTAATATTTTCGGACCACCCGAAACGGCCCGGAGACGAGGAGCCACAACCGCCTTTCAACATGCTTCGAAATATTCTGGACATGAACGCAGAATTCGGCGGCTTCAACGAGGCCTTATTGGATGCGGGTAAATCCGTTTGGGTCATGAACGTCGTGCCCGTTACCAATTTGCACCGTAATTATTTGCCCTTTATTTTGGACCGTGGCTTTGTCGGCGTTCAACACGATTGGTATCATTACAATTCTTTCAAACTAATAAAATATCATATTTACCCTCTCATTTTTAAAAAAAAAATCGGGTACGTTTAATTTAGGTGTGAAGCGTTTCCGACGTATCCAAGAACGTATGATATGGTGCACGGATATGGTTTATTATCGCTCGAGAAAAATAGAAAATCAAAATGTACCATTCTCGATATATTTCTCGAAGTAGACCGAATTCTACGCCCCGAGGTAAAATAAAATCAAAATTAATTATATAATTAATTATTTATGGTGTAATTGATTTTTAATTTAATATGTAGGGTTGGGTTATAATAAGAGATATAAGTGCGTTGATTGAATCGACGAGATTGGTTACGACGCAATTAAAATGGGATTCGAGAATTATTGATCTCGATACGAGTAGCGATGAGAAGCTTCTCGTTTGTCAAAAACCCTTCTTCAAGAAGCAATTATGAGAAATAAATAAATATACGATTATTTTATAAGTTTAGTTCATTATTATAAGGTGGTGGAAAACTTATATTATTATTATTATTATTTGTGGACTCTGGTAGAACCGCAAAAAGGTTTTGCCAAGGGTTGTGTAATTACTAATTACGAAATGAGTATTTTAGTTTTTGGGGGAATTAGTAGTTTACGGGTTAGTTTTGTTTTTTTAAATGTGAAGGATATAAAATAAGATTATTTATTTATTTTGTTTAATGAGAATAATAAATAAAGAAGGTGATGTCTCACTTGACGCTTTACTTTTTCTTGTTAATTTCATGATTTTTAGAATTGTATTAAACTTTATAATCTTGGAATTGAATTCTCGGTTTTCCAATGAGAATCTGGTTTTCATGTGCTGGTACTTTGAGCTCCCGAAAAGTCAGGAACTCATTTGCTTAAAATCTGAGATTTCAAATCTGGCGTCCGGAGCAAAAGCAGTAATGAATCAGGAATTATAGGTCTGGATTTGGACAAAACCGGCAATTGAGTTTGATCATTTTGCAGAGAAAATCAGGAATAAATTTCTCGATTATTGGAAGCTCCTTAGAAACTAGAATTCATTCCCTCTGCTCCCTTGAAAGTCAGGAAATAATATCAAGGGATGTCAACGGGGCGGATCGGGTTCGGATAAGCCTCCTCCATATTCGAACCCGAATTTTTGAGTATTACTTGAACCCGAATAAAAAACATTCGCGGATAAAAAATCATGCCCGAATCCGCGGATAATGGGTATATCCGAACCCGAATCCGTTATCCGAAAATCACCAATAATAAAAAAAAAACTGTAAAATTATAATACAAATAAAAAAAATCACCAACAATTTTAAATACATAAAACAAGTAACATGTACAAATACATTATAAATTCAAATATTACAAATAATTAGTCCATGAAACATAATTTCTTTTTTTCATATTATTGAATATTTTCGGGTATTTTTCGTGTTCGGATTCGGGTTCGAATATTTTTTCGAGTAACGGGAATATCCGCGGGTAAAATTTTATTCCCGTACCCGACCCGAATCCGGACCGGATATTTTTTTTCCAGATATTACCCATCCCGTTCGGATCGGGTACCGCGGGTTCGGGTTTTACCCGACCCATTGACATCCCTTATTTAACCCTCTTCAACGCCTCCATCACCGTAACAATGGCGAGTTGCCGCCACTAAAACCCTCTTCAACGCCTCCAAAACTCTAGCTCCATATCCAAACCCTAGTCATTCCCTCTCTAACGCTACCTCCACTTCACCGGCAGAGGCGGCGGCGGCTTCTATCCTCCAGTTCCGCCCTTGCAAGCAACGCAAGAAACTCATAAAGAAGCTCTCGAGCGCTCATGTTGCTCCAATCCAGACGGACCCTTCTCTCCGTAATCTCCCATTGCTAGATGCCATTGTCGACAAGGACGCCGCATTCCGCTTCTTGATGTTAAAACAAAATATAGTAAAATGATATATTCGGATATTAATAAAGAATAAAGTATATTAAATTATAATGTTTAAATTAATTTTGAGTTTTAATATTTTCTTTAACACTTGAATCGTACCAAATCATACCTCTCAGCCCTCCCGTCGCCCAACTCCCCCTCCCCAAAGCTGGTACGCTGTACCATGAACTCGGTTTCCCTCGTGGTCGCAAAGTATCCAAATATGCTCTTCGCAATTCACTTTTATTTCACCTCCATGTTATCAATTTCATCCAAGAATTTTCGCCGAACATTATATATATCTAGTGATCTATTATATTTTATTGGTATAACAGTGTAAAATACTGTTTGCCCTCCCCAAAAGAATCGTACAGTGTAATTTCAGAATCAGTATTTCATTTTGCTTTCCATAAAATCTTTTCAAGATTCGTCACTATCCTTAATCGAGGAAGAACAAACAATATTCGAGTCGCTTGAGGAACCAAGGATCACTATTGTGTGTAGGCTTTCAATGATGTTTGTTAAAAATCGAGTACCTTTAGCGAAATTGCACCATTGCAGAGCCTTATTCGGTTTACCAGATGATTTTCGAGACCGGGTCTGCAACTGCCCTGATTTCTTCTGAGTCGTGATCGATCCAGACAAAAGACACGTGCTCGAATTAACGAATTGGAATAAAAACCTAGCCACGTACATTAGAGAAAGAGTTGCTCTCAAACGAAATGAAGGTTCGGAAAACTTTTTGTTTTGCCATTCCTCACCGAAAATATTTGAAATTAGACGAAGATGAAGGAAGAGAATTGGATAAAGTCACGTCCTTTTCGTTGATTTCACCTTATTCAGATGGATCGGGTTTGAAACCGTGGTCGATAAAAGCAGAGAAATATCGAGTTGGGTTAAGTCATGAATTCTTGAATCTAACTCTCGAGAAACGAGCTATGATTCATCATACAGTGGAGTTCAAAGAGGAGCTTAGTTTGAGAAGACCTACCATTTGTTGAAAAAACAACCAAGGGCTTTCTATCTCGCCGGTACCGAAATGAATTTGGCGGTCTTTTTGAAAGATTCTTATGGGGAAATGGTATATTGATTGAAAAAATCCTTATTTCGAGTTTATCGAAAAGTTGGCAAGGTATGCTTGCATGGGAGAAATAAACGAGAGTATTGAACTGGAATAAGGGGTTAGATATAACTAGGGTTTAATAGGATCAAAGAAATAATTTATTGTTAATTGGTGTATCATTGTATTATGTGTTTATCAATTTGGTATTAATATTTGAAGTGTAAATGTTGGCAAAATAAATTTAGTTAAAATAAGTCGTAAATCACGGTAATATTGGGACTGAATAGACACATTAATTCCAAAAGAAATTAGAGAACCACAATTTCACATAATTAAGTCCTAAGTAAGATGTTAATGAGGTCATAGTCTAATTGGTTGAGTGTGAAGAACAAAAAATCATATGTTGTGAGAGGTTGTGAGTTCGATATTGACATCAATGAATGAAGTCTTCTTCATTTATTATTAAAAAAAAAAGAAGTCCTAATTAAGATATTAATTCATGCAATTAATATAAAAAACATAGTTCAAAAGAACAATCAGCGGGTTTTATTGAAACATTCTTATGGGGAAAATGGTATATTTATTGAAAAAAGTTATATATTTGGAGTTCATCTAAAAGTTGAAAGACATTTGCATGAGAGAAATTCTTCAACTGGACTAACTGATTAAATATAATGAGATTTTAATATGATCAATTAGGGCATAAATTATAGTGAATTATTTAATTAATTTATTTTAGCAATTTGGTATTGATTTTTGATGTGTAAACAACTAATGACAAACTGGCTAAAAATAAAACCGTAGCTAAAATATTCACATTATTTCCACGAGAATTTAGAGATCCACAATTCCACAAAATCAAGTTCTAATGTGGATAAGCCATAAAAAAACCATACCAACGCAAAACGAAAATAACATAGAAAAAAAACTTCGAGCATCAAGTAGTATTTTTCCAAAACGACTTTTCAAAGTCCTTACTTATTCCCATCCTCGTCCAACTTATGCTTCTTCCTCAACTGTACCAAAAACAGAAGAGAAAATTACAAAAAATATTAGGATTTAACCATTACGCCATATAATTAATGAAATAATATGAGATTAATTACCAAAGGAGAATTTCCACATTTCTTCTTGCGGCAATTAGTAGCCTTTAATGGAAGCCTTGCATAGCACCTTCAATTTATACGATCATGTCATGTTTTAGTATTACATGACAAAATAAAATTTGAGGAGAATCAAATCGAAATGTACTTGCGGCAAACCAGCTTGCTCTCGTTGGAATTGCGAGCGAGAACCACCAGGGTTGGCTCAATATTAATTGGCTTACCACCACGAAGCCTCAAAACCAAATGCAAGGTCGACTCTACGAAATGTTATATTAAGAAAAATGGTATCGTATCAAGATTAAGCAAGAAGGACTGAATTGTAAAGACTGAAAAAGTTTTCGTACCTTTCTGGATATTGTAGTCTGCGAGGGTGCGGCCATCTTCGAGTTGCTTACCGGCAAAGATGAGACGTTGCTGGTCTGGAGGAATTCCTAATAAACAGAATTTCAAGGGTTTTTAAGTAAACAAAATGCACTATCAACTGTACAATATTATTATTATTATTACAAACTAAAAAACAACTTTCATTTTGTAAATTTGAAAGGAAACAAGGTTATTTCGAAAAGTTTCCTAATTAGCATGTACTAGAGTTAATATAGGGTGACGCTATTGCAAGAGCCAACATGACTAAATCGAGAGCAATTTCAATTTTGTTTTATCAAATGACCGCTATACCCTTGTTAATGATGAATTGATGACTGATATTTCTTACATTTCTCTATTAGTTTATCATTTTTCATAAATCATGCAAATAAAATCTTTCATATATAAAAAATATTTTTATTCTTAATTTTTTTCATCATAAAAAAATAATTAAATTGTAACATGTGATATATATTTAAATATGAAAATTAATATATTTGTTAGATTTGGTTTTTTCATAATATTAGGAAAAATATTTTTTCATTATTCAGGAAAAATATAAATAATAATATATAAGTATAATAAATATCAATAACCATAAATAAGGATATAGTAGTCATTCAATTAAAAAAAATTAAATCGTTCTCAATTTAGCCATGTTAGCTCTTGCAATAGCATCCTTAATAATATATAGCATAACTTCAAAACTTATGTATGTAAACATTAATTAATCTAACAGAAGAATTAACCGATCTGAAACTAAAGCAAAAAAATAAGAACAAATAGCTAGCAAACATAAGGATTGACCGATCTGAAAAAAAGGAAAAAATAAGATCAAATATCTAGCAAACAACCTCGAGTAATGAAACTAAAATATATATATATATATATATATATATATATATAGCAAACAAAAGGATTAACCGATCTTAAACAAAAGAATAAATAAGAACAAATATCTAGCAAACAAAAGGATTAACCGATCTGAAACTAAAGAATAATCGAGAACAAATATCTTGCAAACCAAAAGGATTAACCGATCTGAAACTAAAGAATAAATAAGAACAAATATCTAGCAAACAAAAGTTCATTTGTAATCAATTTCGTTATGTATAGTTCTAATACATACTGAGAATAATCACAAGTAATAAGCTCAAAAAAGGACGAAATAAAGAATAAAAATACCCTCTTTGTCTTGGATCTTAGTCTTGACATTGCCAATGGTGTCGGAGCTCTCCACCTCGAGGGTGATGGTCTTGCCGGTTAGGGTTTTCACAAAGATCTGCATCTTAATCGAAAGAACAACCAACAATGGTGTGGGGGTTTGAGGGGGCTTATATAGAGAGATAAGTTGGTTCTTTGTATTGGGGTTTTTAGCTTTCTTGGCCCCAAGATTTCTATTTTATGGTATATGACAGATTTGCCCCTCACCAAAATTCGGAATTTCAAAGGAGAAAATATACCATGTCCCCTGATCTCACCTCAACATTTTTTATGAGGTGAATAAATTGGGGATAGTTGAGTTGATTAATATTAAAATTAAGATTAATTGACAAATTTAATTAACACGTCAATTCATTTTAAAATGTTAATATTAATACATGTTAATTTCAATTCAATTGATCGATCAATTAACATCATTATCTCGTCATCAAAGATATTTGGGTGAGTTTTGAGGCACCATATATATAATCCCTTAATGAAAGGGTAATATGGGAAATGTGTTTAAAGTAATTGCTAACTTGAGATAAAATGGTATTGGAGCATTCCATTGTAGGGTACACTTGAGATAAAAATTGTACCATGAAACTAATTGCTGTCAATGGGCCCATAACCTAGTTAGTTGAGTGTGATGCACAAAAATTCATATATTGTGAGAGGTTGTGGGTTCGATCCCCATTGACATCGATGGATGGAGGACATATGAGCCTTCTCCATTTATTATCTAAAAAAATGAAACTAATTGCTAACTAATTTCCGACTATTATGACGTAGCGACAAAACATTAGCACATGTATGTATGTGATGTGGCATGATGACGTGGCACGTTAGCTAGGGTTGCTCTTAATTAGGGTTTGTTTAATTTATAAATAAATAAAACGGTAACTCTTTTGTAATAGCAAGTTGAATTAAATAAAAAATAATTGGAATTCTTATTCTTCTAATACAATGTAATATATTTTGTTATAAATGAAATAAGGTGAAGTCCGATAACAATTAATTATCGGAAAATAATGGACATATTCCCAAAATTTTCTCCAAATTTTTTTGATGATGTGACTTTTAACACATCAGTAAGTAACACTTTAATTTAATTATGATTTAATATTTTAATTGATTATCAAATCATAAATTAAAATATTAAATCGTGCGGAAAATACTTTATGTTGATACATTAAATAAGGTAATTAATTTCGTCAAGAGAAAGTAACTGGAGAATAGAAATTTCTTTTTAGTAAAATAGGTTAATTTTGGTGTCGTTCTTATTTTTTTAAGAAAAGAAAATGAAAATGAAAACATGTTTTGGCAATTAGCTTTATTTTCCATTTTTCTATTTCGAATAACAAAATAAAAAATAAATTTTGGAAAATGATTTTTTTTTTTTTTTTTTTTTTTTTTTTGCAAATTAAATTTATATACAACTCAAAATAAGGATATGCAAACGGTTCGGTTGGAGAACAATGATATGATAATCAAAAGCACTGTAAACAAATATTTTTCAAGTCGATCAAATAAAACAAAGTACGCTACTAATTTGATAATTCCTTTATAGTTAGGCTAGCTTTATTTACATAATACGAGTACAATAATTCGTTATATAAAAGTATACGAGTACAATAATTCGTTACATATCCGTTTTCAGAGAAACCGCTTAATCTCAGAGCATTTTCTTCGATGGACTCATGTGCGATCAAGGATTCAAATGAGATCTATTTTCTGGATCTATCTTCAGGATCTCTTAAACGAGAGGAGAGAGGAGAAGAGATGAGGTGTCAAGGTTAAAAGAGGAAAGACTTCACGAGCTCACCGAAGGGAATTAACATCATGGTTTCTTACATGAAAATAAGGAATTTGAATGAAGGAAATCAAATGACAGACCTCTAATTCCTAGTTTTTCATATAGGGATTTCCTGGTTTTGAAGAAGACAGGGAAATCAAATCCTGGATTTCAAATGATGCTTTTGCCTAATCTGTTTTTAGGCTTGTTAATTAATGTTGTTTTTGGTCTTAGACATGTAACTTAGGAAGAAGGTATTAATGAGTAGTAATTTTAGCTAGAGTATGACTAATATCTTCTATAGTTGCATGTTTGTGTAATCTTTTCAACATTAATTAATAAAATAATAGAAGTAGGACTCATGAGCCTACTCTATTTTTCTCAAAAAATATAATTATTATATTAAATATTATCTTCAAAATCTTAAATTTGTAGATTGTTATTGGTATTTTTGTTGTTTAATCCTTGTTCGGAATTTTATTTTAAATTACTTTCCGACAACGGCATCAGGTTAGGCCTCGTGACTCTCAAGCGACGTCTCTGTGACGACTCTCCGACAATGGCTCTTGTCGTGACGATATGGCGACGGGATGGGTTTGATTGCCTGAGCTACAAAACAAGAAATAGAAATGAGTTTGTCTTTTATTTTGGAGACCTTTTAATTTATGAGGTCTTAACTAAATGTCAACCCTGTCTTATTACTGGACCGGGCCTGTTTATCACATAGAAAGTTCCAGCAACACATATTTTTTTTCCTTATTTGTTTTATTTATTATTAATTGTTAACAATTCAACTAGTGCACAAAAGTTTAGAGAGGAGTAGGACATGTAGAATTTTCGTGCATATCAACAAACGATGATCACACACGTGAACCAAACAGACGATCAGTTTCTTGATCAACCAAGATCTATCGTCTGATCATAAACGAATGACCTGATTTAAAAACCTACGTGGCCTCGTGAGAGAAAAATACATTGACATGGACTTTTTCAGTAGCGGTGTTGCTATTTATACATTGTGTGGCTTTTTTTTTTTCTTTTTCCAAAAAAACTTTTTTGCGGTATATACAAATTTCATTTGCAAGAATAAAAATAAGAAAAAAGATAAATATTTTTTTCCCAATTTAAAAATCTTAGTTTTATCTGTTATCTGCAACATTCTTTTTCAAAAATAAAAATTTAGCTAGTTACCCAATTATAATTTCATTTTTTTCCACCTAGCAACTTAAGAGTTCCTTGAGCATCATTTATTTTTTTTCAAAAAATGAAAAAAATGAAAAAGATAATTGAGTTGGATTCATTTGACATAATTATTTTGCTGTTTATCTATTATTAGTATAATACATTTATATCTATTAATCAATCAAAATATTTTTTCTTTGTTATCCAGTCCATCAAGAAACTTTATAACTGGACAATATTGGACTGTTTTCGTAATTACTAATTTCAAACCTTATACAAGGCCAGCCCAAAAGTAATATTGGACAATATTGGACAGTGCTCTTCGTAATTACTAATTAAAATATGACCCGTTACACAGAAATTAAGGAAAATTAAGGATATAGACAATATCGAATGCTGGCCGAACCCGGATCCGAAACCCATTAACACTCGCTCTCTCTGTCTGACGCGTCTCTGTAGAGACTGTATTATGCGGCCATGCGCGCTCCTCCATCTCGATCTCCGCCCACTGCAAAATCCTTAATGGCGCCCGAGCAAATTCCGGTCATCGATCTCCGCTCCCTCTCCCAATCCGATCTCCAGACTATCTCCGTGTCCTGCCTCAACTCCTACGATCCGCGCCGCCATCTCTCGTCTGCTTCCGCTGCGGGCCTTAAGATCGACAAATCGGTGTTCAATGAGAGCGCTGGAAGTCGTAAACAGACCTATTCTCGCCTCCGTCTTGCTCCTCATTCCCCCAGTAAACGAAATTCTAACCCTAATTCGGATTATGATCCCTCCATTGTTCCCATGGAGCCGGATCCCTCCAGTCGTGAGAATCGAGTGATTATAGCTCATCTGCGAAATCTGTTTTCTAAAGAGGATCCTTCGTTCTCTCTTCCCGCACCTCCACCACCTCTGCCTGCTGAGCCGGAGGAACAAACCCTAACCCTAGATAAGAAGGAAGAAGATACCTCCAAACCCGTACCATCCAAACCCTTACCTCCTGTCGTTCCAGATAGAGACAAAGAGATACTGAATTCGAACGGAGAAGCCATAGATTTGGCACAATTAGGGCAAAAAGTAGATCCATACAATGAAGAATTCAAAAACCAAACAAATGGGCTTCAATCTGAGGCGGAATTGCTAGGGTTTTTGCAAGGATTAGAAGGGGAATGGATGAGTCGAAGACAAAGAAGAAAATTCGTCGATGCTTCAGTATTTGGGAAACATTTACCAAAAGGATGGAAGTTATTACTTGGTCTGAAGAGGAAAGAAGGGATTGCTTGGGTCAATTGTCGCCGTTACATCAGGTTTTAATAACGGATGGAAAAGATAATTTCTTTTCGGGATCGACTAATGCACTCCATGAGTATGAACTCCAAATGCACGCCATTAATAGAAACACGATACGTGGCAGTATGCACTCCAAGTGCACAAAAATTGATCCAAATAAAAAACAAAATCAAGTGCCCACATGTCGCTCTCCTATTGATGGCGTGCACATGGGAGTGCATACCTATGGAGTGCACTATCTTTTCCCATTTCTTCTCTTCTCTTCCCTTCTTGATTAAATTATTTAATTGCAATTCATTTCTTTCCATATTTGAATTCATAGCCCAAACGGACATCAGTTCGAAACGTGCAAGGAAGTTTCATCGTATCTTCAAAATCTTCTCGGAATCGTAATTCGAAATAATAACGTCGCCATGACGATTCCTACTCAAACAAATCCATCTTCATTCGGAGCGAACACACCAATTCCTCCTCCTCCACCTGTAAGTTTTCATAAAAGCCCCTCCATTTTTCCTAATTCGCAAAAAAGGCCTCTACCTAATCATTTACACATTCAATACAGGTTCAAAACAATTCGAACGAAAATGATAAATCGATATGCACGAAATGCAAGATAAATTTCCCTGATAAGGGAGCTTATTTGCAGCACCAACTTTCCTTCCATCAAAAGAGCAGAAAAAGACGAAGAAACAACAAGGATTCAATCGAAGATGATAAAGATAATGTCGTGATTAAAGATGGCAAGTATATTTGCCAGCATTGCGACAAGAGTTTCGATGAACGGTTCAGATTCTTCGGCCATCTCGGGGCCCATGTGAGATATCAGGGTCTCGAAGTTAATAGTGGGAGCATTTGTCTTGCCATTGAAGCTCCTAACAATGGTGGTGATGGAGGTTCTCAAAACCCTAAAAACGAGAATAATGATGAGGGAATAAAAGATTCTTGTTCGGTCCAAAACCCTAAAATGGAAAAGAATGATTGTGATGGTGGTGCTTCTTCATTGATTCGAAACCCTAAAATTGAGAAAAATATTGTGATTGAAGCTTCTTCTTTGGCTCAAAACTCTAAAATTGGTGAAAGTAGTGGAATCGGTGCTTCTCAATCTACCCAAAACCCTCAAAATGTTGAAACCATTGAAATGGTTGTTTCTTCAACGACCGAAAACCCTAAAAATCCTAATAATGGTACAAACGTTGGGGTTGAAGTTTCCCTCTCATCTCAAAACCCTAAAAATTGTGGAAATATTGAGATCGAAGCTAGTTTCTCCTACCAAAACCCTAAAAACAGCGAAATCAAAGCTCCCTTGTTTTCTGAAAACCTTATAAATACCAAAATTCCTGAAATTCAAGTTCCCCAAAACCCTAATAATGCTGAAACTCATCAAATTCAGTTTCCTTTCAGAAACCAGAACCCTAATAATGCCGAAACTCCTGAAATTCAGTTTCGTCCTAAAACCCAAAACCCTAATAATGCCGAAACTCCTAATATTCAGGTTCCTCCATTTACCCAAAACCCTAATAATGCCGAAACTCCTAATATTCAGGTTCCTCCATTTACCCAAAACCCTAATAATGCCGAAACTCCTAATATTCAGGTTCCTCCATTTACCCAAAACCCTAATAATGCCGAAACTCCTAATATTCAGGTTCCTCCATTAACCCAAAACCCTAATAATGCCGAAATTATCGCAGTGCATATTCCTCCCTCAATCCAAGTTACTAAAGATAGTAAATTAACCGAAATTCAAACTGTGGCCTCGATTGAAAACCCCAAAACCGGGATTGAGATTAACAAATCTGAAGAGGGCATTTCTGATAAAATGGATAATAATATTTGCAAATTAAAAGAACCCACGGAAGAAGAGTTCTACGAAATGGACGAGGAAGAATACCCGGTTATTAACTACCCCCAATGCGTGTCCCAAATATTCTCTCCAGTCGATTTATTTGACGATAATGAACCCAATCATTCTGAAAATCTCGACACTACTAATAATAACAACAACATTGGAAATCTCGATCTGAACAATTACGATCTCGTCAGTAATAATAATATCCGCAAGGCCTCTTCAGAAGAAACGAGTTTCATGGACGAAGTAAATGAAATTAATAATAACGAAATCGAATTGCCCTCTCGACCAATCACGTTCTCAGAATTACTCGCCAATGCAAATGCCCACGCAAATGCCAATCTCGACCTCAATAATAAAATCAACAACGATATTAATATTAATAATAATAATAATAATAATAATAATAATAATAATAATAATAATGAATTTGTTGTTATTAACAACAACAATAACAACAACAACGCGAGTTCTAGCAAGAATCATAATTTGATCGATTACGGCACGGATTTATTGGGACCGCTGGACGCCTCCATTGGCGGCGCCAACTGCTATGACATGAACGAGACGAGCGGCTTCGATATGAATCTCGAGTGGGAGAAACCGGGTAACGGGTTTGTCAATAACGACCCACAACCCGATATGAGTGGCGGCGCGAGTCGTAATTTCATGGAAATGATGTCCATGCAACCGGATAATTTGGCGAGTTTTACTTCTATGGTTCAGTCCGCGAGTAATATTCCCTTGCCCACTTTATTGCCAGATAAGGTACCTCATTTATTACCTAATTAATTAATTAATTAATTAAATTATCGTACTAATTGATTATAATATTTTTTTTAGCAGTTGAATATTGGGTATAATCATCATAATCATCATCAGCAACATCAGTATGTGAACCACCAAAATAATGCACCGATAATACCAAATTTCGGTGCAATGCATATGCCTCAAAATAATAATAATAATAGCAATAATAATAATAATAATAATAATAATAATAATAATATTGGGCAACAAACAATGTTGTTTGGATTCCCGTCACAAATGGTGAATACGATGGTGAACCCAGCGCTGCAGTTGGGATGGGGAATGCCAGCTCAGCAACAAACGAGTCGTGGTGGTAATAGTAATAATAATAGAAGTGTGTGTGTGAGTGTGAGTGTGAGTGTGAGTGTGTGTGTGTGGTGTAATAGAGAGTTTCGACATGATGGTGGGTTAGAGAACCAGGGCGACTCGTTAGGGTTTATTTGCCCTTCTTGTAAGGCTCGCTTTTCTTCTGACCATGGCCATCATGGTCATCTTGGTCTCTGAATTTTAGGGCTTTAGCTTCGACTCGATTCCATGTTTTTTTTTTGTTTTTTGTTTTTGGGAGTTGAAGTTTATTGATATGATTTTATTAACTGCAGTTAGATTTGTGTATAGTATTTTGGTGGAATGAATTGTGGAAGTTTATTGATGCGCGATGCAATTTTGTAATGATGTAGTTCCTTTTTAGCTTAATATTATGAATAATAAAAAGGGCCTTGTTTGCAAATAAAACCATTCCATACAATGAAAAATATCAAATTATCATGACAAAATAAAGAAATTCATCCAATTAACAAAATAAGATAATCGTTGCTAGTTAATGCACGAGTTAATCATCCTCTTCTGTTATGTTTTCTTTGTTAACAACCTGAGAGAATATATTATTATGTTGTAATGAATTAAATTAAATTAAATTACACATCTCAAAAAATATTAAAAGTTGGAAGTTACTACTAACCTTTGAGAGGTAGTCTTTGATTTTGGAACTAATGGAGTCGTCCAGTGATCTTTCGGCTAGCTCGTACATTATCGTATTGCCTTCTGGTCCCGCAACCTTCTCCTTTTGCAAATACCTACCAACATTAATCATCGATTCATGAAATTGCTGCAATTTCATGTTTACCCTTGAAAATGTAACAATAAGATTACCTTTGTTGAATGAGCAAATCTAAAGTTTGCTTATTATTTCCAAAATCAGGGTGATTTTCGTCATTTTCATTTATTCCCAGTCTTCTCAATTGGTGCCAAAGATTTTCTATCCAAAACAAATAAAAATGTTTAATATTTATACGAGTCGTAATGAAAATTAAATCAATTACCTTCAGATAATTTTCCGCCAGCGAGATGAACGGTACTGATTAAAACAAAAGCAAAACCATTCAAATGATTATTGTCCTTATTCTCCACGTACTTGGTGTATATATCTGGTGGCAATTTACTAACAATTACATACGATTTGGCCTCCGTGTTGCCTGAAATAATATAGGGGTTCTTTTCAAAATATTAAAAAAAGAGGGTTTTTTTTGCAATATTGCCATGATAAGAAAAAAGGTTACTCTGTTGGCTGGATCGAGTGGAGCGATTAGAAGAAGGGCGTGATCGGTTCAATTCCTTCATTTCGTAACCGAAAATGGAGGAGAGTTTATTTCTTGCTTCGTTAATAACCAGAGCTGGTAAATTTCTCTGACGATAATTCTTAGTGATTATTTGAGTCAATTCTTCTCTTTTAATTGGGCATCCTGAGTTCTGATGTGCCTTGAAAAGCGTGTAGCGAATTACCTCTGCTACCAATTTGTCCTTTTCCTGGTAAATTTTAAGAAATTGGAGTCCAATTTGACTCAATTCAGAATCAATTTGAAGAACTAAGTGAAATTCGATAGTAAAGTCTGAGTACAAACCAACCTCTAGTGATATATCTAACTGCAAATAGTCTTCATTACTCGCCATCTGGAGTTTAAAAAAAATTAGCAAGAGGAAATGTTTATATGGCCAAAAACCAAAATTAAGATTGAAATTTTACTAGAAAAAAACTCAGAGAGATAAACGAGTAAGGACTGCTCAAGAAATATGCTGAGTTTCAGTCTATTGAAATTTGAAAAGAACTTTTGGGCTAGGAATTTTATCGAACACCTCATGGGTAATAACCAGGTTAATAATTAAACAGCAAGAAATTAAACAACACGTAATTAAAATAAATCAGCAATTAAACAACAATTAAACCGCAAGAAAGTAAACCCAATAATCCACGAACATGAATCAGCAAGAAAATAAAGATAATCCGCGCAAGAATTGGGATTAAAATATCGAGAGAAATAAAATTAAAATATCGATTTATTACCTAGTTCGAACTTCGAAGCACAGAGAAGAATCACAAGAATAAATTCGCTTATTGCGAAATAGATAGTGGGGCGGGAAAACTGTGGAGCCCCACTCTGTCCATTTCTCTGAGACGTAATATACAACTACGATGATACGACAATTTTCAAAAAATCACGAATACGGATAACGACTATATGATTATTATTTTAATATATTTATATTGTATATAATAAATAAATAAATAATAAATTAAATAATATGTTGAAATTAAATATCATGACAATAAATAAAATAAACATAACAATACGAGTATCATAAAAGTATCCTAAATTTATTCTAAAAATATCCTAGAATTAATTTAGAAGTGTCCTAGAAATATCTTAGAAGTATCATATATAATTTATTTAAAAATATTATGGACCAAAATATATAATGGGCCGAAGTATCCTAAATGGAGTATCCCAACCGTATCCTAAACGTATTCCGTCCGTATCCTGCCGTATCCCCGCCGTATCGGAAAAAAATAAATATTAAAATACGTATCCGATACGTATCCGAACCGTATCGTATCCGTATCCGTATCGGATACCCGTATCCTCAGGATACTTCTGCATTTTTGAAGTATCTGCGTAACATAAGTAATATGTGACGGGTCGCTTAATACCTGGTAGACCCCTATTAAATTGCAAAATAACAAATTTATCCCTATTAAAATATAAATATAACTTTTTTATTATATTAAAACTTATCGTAATTGTCTATTTAAAACTTAAAAAATTTCAAATTTGTTGAAGTCATTAAATCTAAGACGATTCAACATTTCAATATTATTAAATCAAAAAATATAAATTGCCTCTATCAATTTTCTTTTTTTTTTCTAAAAATATAATGGAAGAATCAAGTGCTTTTAGACTTTAGATCGCGATAATGTTAGATTACCATGAGTGGTAATATAAAAACATTTCTTGGACTATCATCATCATCATCATCATCATTGTTCTCGGGATTTTGTCGATGATGTATAAAAAATAGATAAATTTTACAACAAGAATTGTTTGAATTGTTCGAGAAAATCGGTTATGGAACAATTCAAACGGTACTTGTTATAAAATTTATAAATATCTTGATTTACTGAGACAAACATACAATACTCGCAAATTTTATTCTTGAATGAAAATGTTTGTTTATTCAGATGCATTTAATTGCGTAATCTTTTAATATCGCAATTAATTAAAACTTTGTATTGTTGTAATTCTTTTGTTTCTCTTATTATTAAAAAGTTATTTAATATTTTTTTTTTAGTTGTGAAATATTCATGTTCTGTGCGTTGCATTCCTTAGTGTTACGTACGATGTATTCATAATTTGTTGATATCATTCACGCAAACAACAAATATGATATATATTTATTTAAATTCGAGAAATAATATTAAATTACAACAGTAAATAAAAAAAAATAAGGAAAAGAAAAGAAAAAAAGAAAACCAAATAAAAATTAATATATTAAAAAAAAAATCACAGACTCGACAATACCCGTGCGACAATTGCGCGGGGAAAAAAAAGCTAGTTATACTTAGGTCTTCAATTTAGCAAAATTAAAATTCAGAGAGGGTCTTGAATTTCAGGTACACTGATGCAAAAATCTCGAAATGTCAGATATACCCCTCAATAATGAAGCAATGGTATTATCATAATTTTTACTTGCATTTACATTATGAGGTATTATCATAATATATTTCTAAAGAGTGAAAACACCCCTGTATTATTTTCAATGCATACAGAACCAATAAGAAACATCTTCGCGGTGTTACTTTTTGGTGAGTATAGGGATGTTAATTCAAGTGCATTTTTTATGGAATTTTGTTGATATTTTACTCCCGTCACTAATTCGGGTGATCATTGTCAAAACCTTCTTTCTGGATTTGTTTGTCAATAACAATAGAACTTATCTTCATGTAAGTAATTTTGCCAAAATTTCGTATATACCCTTGCATATATAATTTTTGTTGTGTTTAATTTTTTTTGTTAATAGGTTGGAATGTCTTAAGCACTAATTGGGTGTTTTCGTTTGTGCTTCTTAGCCGTGCTTCAAATCTCAAACTCGTCCAGATTATTATTATTATTATTATTATTATTTACTTGTACATGTTTTTTTTAACACACTAATTTTGGATTTATAGAGGAAGTTGTATATGCTGGTACTTGGCACAACAATCCTTAGTCTGGTACGTGTTTTATTTATTAACTAATTTTTTATGTGAATTTTGAAGATTAATTATTTTTTATTTTTGAAAATGAAGGTGATGAACTGATGACATAGTTGCTCTTCAAGTTGATACTGCAAGTGGTCCACCTCGAAGAACTGTCAACATGGTTCTCGCCGGCCAGTGCACAAGTTGCCGTAAAAGGAAGGATTATTGTCTTGCAAGTTAAGGTGCATCAATATTAGTGCGGAAATGTTTACGTAAATACAATTCCTTCCATTTATCTTATATTTGGTAGATTCAAATATCCTTTTTCTTTTATTCTCTTGCAAAAAGTTGTTATGTCAATATAATAGTTGTTACATGTATTAAAACAGTTCAACAATCCGCAGCGGAAGCGCAGGTATTTTTCTAGTATTTAATAATTTATATCTTACTATTTCATTAATAAACTGAGCAAATAGTTTCTATATAAGATTTTGTAATTTACTTTTTGACGAGAAAATTAAATTTCATTTCCTCGTCATGAAATAAGGAAATCTACCCATTGGGTTAGTAATCTGATTTCAACAAAATATGTTTGAGAAATTGAAGACAGCAATTTGGACCTGGATTAATCTGATCCATGTGCTGATGTAAGCAGGTGTTATTCAGCTAATCATGCTAATGAACACAGTAATTAACGACTTTGTTACATCATTCATAACGTAAATCTGGCATTGTTACATCATCATGTTAGGGCGGCGACGATCCGGCACCGCCCGTTGAATAAATTATTACCAATTGTTGGGGCGGCAACGATCCGGCACCGCCCCGCAAATAAAATAATAAATTAATTTTGCCCGTACAAACGGACCGTACTAACTATGTGAATTCAACCGAATTATCTCAAAATAAAACCGTACCTTAACCGTATGCGGAAGCGTATGAAATCCGTCCGAATTGATGTCGCGCCATCATCGTCGTTGCGTCCACGAAGCCTTAGTCGCAAAGATTTGGAATTCCAAGCACTTTATGATCTCCAATTGAAGAATCCTTCGGTTTCTTTTCTCCTATGGATCTCTCTCTTTTCTTAATGGGATGGAAAAGAGAATGGCAGAATCTTAATCTCTAATCATATGTGCTTGGGACCAATTTGCTTTTATAGCCACAATGCATCTTTTCACAAAGACGTATCTTTTGGGCTCCCTAATGTGGATTTTCTAATTCAGCCCATCATAGAAAATAGAAGCACCACCCACAATATTCTACACATCAAAAGGCCCACATCCTAATTAACACATTAATGCTTAAATTTATTAACTAAAATTGGCCACTTTATTTTAAGCATATAAATGACAATATTACAACACATAATATTTTACATATAAGTCCAATGTTGGAATAATGTTCCAACAATCTCCCACTTGGACTATATGTAATTCCTTATAATTACGTATTGACCATAAACCGAAATACGCGTACTTATTTGTCATAAAAAACCTTATGTGTCCCTAACCAATTCCGTCCATCAATAATATCAACGTAGGATCAAAGCGGCTTTCGTCACATTTAACGTAACTAAACCTTCAATGGTCACGTGCACTAATACAACTGAATGACATGAATCATGATGTGGATGTATAGCATGGAAATTTCATGTAATGTGATCTGAACATGCCTATTTCCAACTTGGTCCTCCTAAAAAATAATTTAGTGAGATCCTTAAAACCGTCTCCTTTAATAACTTAATGAGACAAACCGTCTCCTTTAAAACTGTATTGAGACAACCCGTCTCCTTTAATACCTTATGAGACAAACCGTCTCCTTTAAACTATATTGAGACGAACCTTATCTAAATCAAAGTAAAGTGATAAATGTAACTTTAATTCTGCAGAATAACCATAATACCGAAAACTTGAAAACCTTATAACCTTATCATATGTGTATGACATATGTTTATATCACGTGTCTATATCATAATAACTGTACAAATATTTACTCCCACTATAACTGAATATCCTTAACCGAAATTACACCCATATAAACAACGTCTTGCTTATATAATCTATTGGGTAATTATACCTTATTGGAGTTTGTACCAAAATATATGATAGACAAATATTACTCTGAATTTCTTTACTTTCTCTCACGTAAGTAATGGTATATTTAATAATTAACAAAATCCATCTCAAAACCAAATAAGATGATTTTGTTATAAAACCAAATATATATGTCAATTTTCTTGAGATGTCAAAATTTGTCTTTTCGGCTAAACAAAATTTGTAGCCGTATTTCCCCCCGCAAACAAGACATCATTAAAGAACCATATTTCCAATAAACGTGAGTACCGAATTAATGTTAAAAAATAACTATAATTAAGCATTGTATTGCTCACCAAAATAACCGAATAATAATAATAAATTTAATTAAAGGTTATCCCCATCATCAAGATATCCCTTTTCCGTTAATATTTTGACTTTGGCCAATCATATTAACTTCTTATTAATATCTTGGTGTAGTAATCAAGAATAGATAATAAATTAACGTGTCAATAAATTAACCTTCCTTTGGGCCGATTAAATAAATCACACGTAAAACCGAATAATTATCACACACTTATTACCACAGATACATATGAAATTATATTAAATATTGCCTTCCTTTGGGCCGGTCAATATTTAAATAATATCATACACATATCCCTTTTATATTTTAAAATATAATTAATTTCAACAAGAGATGTCACTTTGGCGACATGTTGCTGACCTTAATTAATTTTAAAACACATACCTTAAACCTTAAATTTAAACTTAAAATTATACCGTAATATGGATAATTCCTTAATTTTAATATTCAAAATTTTAATATTCTGAATTTTAATATCCATAATTTCCATATTCCAAATTCTAATATTTAGAATTTTCAAATTCAGAATTTTTATTTCTGGAATTTTAAAATTCGGAATTTTCATGTTCCATATTTAAATATTCAGAATTTCGGATTCCAGAATCTAATTGTCCAGATTTTCCAATTCCAGGTTTTATATATTTTCCAGATTTGGAAATTCGGGATTTTAAACACCCTCCGAAAACCGGAATATTGAATCCAAAATCTATTTCCCAGTTTTCTTTTCCCAGATTTCAAAATTCGGGATTTGGAATACCTTAAACAAAACTTGAATATCAAATCCTAATTTACAAATCCAGACTTTAAAATCCAGAATTTGATATCCTGATTTTATATTTAGAATTTGTAATTCCGGATTTTAATAAACTTAAAAAACCAGAATTTCAAATTCTAATTTTATTTAACATAAAAATCGGGAATTCAATTCTCATCCCCTCCAAATCTGAAAAGTTACGACCAGAAGGGAAAAAATGCAAAAAATGGAAGGAAAAAAATGGCGTCCCCTCTCTGGTCCCCTTTTTGGTCGGCGGGCCACTGTGCCACCGACGTCCGTAGACGAAACGGAGACCACAGATGTGTCCGGAATTATCCACTGAATATAGAGAGATAGTACAAATTTTCTATAAACTTTTCTTTCTCTCTAATTTTGTGATCCGTTTAAGACCCGTTTCGATAAAAAAACGAAATTATCCGAAATTAACAGAAATTGGACGAGAGAAATCGTGCTAAACACTATATACTTCGTTTCTCTTCCATTTAAACTTTGATTCACCATAGTTTCGCTCTGATACCAATTGTTAGGGCGGCGACGATCCGGCACCGCCCGTTGAATAAATTATTACCAATTGTTGGGGCGGCAACGATCCGGCACCGCCCCGCAAATAAAATAATAAATTAATTTTGCCCGTACAAACGGACCGTACTAACTATGTGAATTCAGCCGAATTATCTCAAAATAAAACCGTACCTTAACCGTATGCGGAAGCGTATGAAATCCGTCCGAATTGATGTCGCGCCATCATCGTCGTTGCGTCCACGAAGCCTTAGTCGCAAAGATTTGGAATTCCAAGCACTTTATGATCTCCAATTGAAGAATCCTTCGGTTTCTTTTCTCCTATGGATCTCTCTCTTTTCTTAATGGGATGGAAAAGAGAATGGCAGAATCTTAATCTCTAATCATATGTGCTTGGGACCAATTTGCTTTTATAGCCACAATGCATCTTTTCACAAAGACGTATCTTTTGGGCTCCCTAATGTGGATTTTCTAATTCAGCCCATCATAGAAAATAGAAGCACCACCCACAATATTCTACACATCAAAAGGCCCACATCCTAATTAACACATTAATGCTTAAATTTATTAACTAAAATTGGCCACTTTATTTTAAGCATATAAATGACAATATTACAACACATAATATTTTACATATAAGTCCAATGTTGGAATAATGTTCCAACACATCATCATATCACCATCATGAAATAGGTAATGCAGAAAGAACAAAAAGGAGAATGTAATTGTACGGAACTCTTAAATGTATCACATGAATCATGAACTAAATTACACAGACAATAAAAGTGCTTATGAATTTCTAATAGAATATAATAACCTATTAAACCAGCTCAATAATACACAACTACAACGACATGGACAAGAGCAGGATGTCATAATCTGGAATTGGAATTCAAATGGCAAGTTTTCAGTTAAAAGTGCTTATGAATTTCTAATAAAAGGGGTCAATATATTAAGGTCAGATGCAAATATTTGGAAAATAAAGACCTTACCGAAAATAAAGCTCTTCTTATGGTTATGTTCTCTAAATCGAATATTAACATTGGATAACTTGATACGGAGAGGGTGGCAACTACCAAATAGATGCATTCTTTGCAAAAGAGACGAAGAAAATTTGCGCCACATATTGGGAAGATGTCCATACACAGTGGCAGTATGGACATCACTAGATAGCTCCTTTGATATAAACATTTTGGATCAAACAAGTATAATAGAAGCCATACTTAGTCCAGAAATAAACAAGGAGAAGAAGACGGTAATGGCCCAAGCATGCTTTGAAATTTGGAAGGAAAGGTGTAATCGCATATTTCAGGAAAAAACACTAACTCACAAACAATTAGTAAGTAAGATTAAAGAAGAACTAGCGGAGTATAAATGCACGGTGCGAAAGAAGAATAACTCAATATAATATTAGGGATGGTAGCTCAGTAAGTTAAGTTAGGGCGATAATTTGATGGAAGTTATAAAAGGATGTAAATTTGTAAATAACTCATCGTGTGTATTATATTAATTTATTAATATAATCTGGGTACGGGGCTTTGAACCCGTCTCAGTTAATCAAAAAAAAAAAAAAATTACACAGACAAACTTTATACAATACAAGTTGAAACTCTTCTTTTCTCTATACACAAACTCATCTTTTCTCTATACACAAATTAATGGATTTAATACATAAAATATTCTAGGTCAACACATGCATGCGTTTTATTTATTTGGTTTACCACCAATTACCACATATTAATTGGTGCTGGTAAACTTCGAAGGGAGAAGTATACTTTTCCTTACATTAATCCAAAAAAAATCAGAAATGAATTTAACTTGAATTCCAAGGTTCAAATTTATGTACTAGCATATTTTTGTAAATTTTATTAGAATTCAACTGTCAAAACTTAAAAATGTGGAGGCCAAGAATAGCACAATTATTTTTTTGGATAATTATGCCATACCCCTTCATTTTCCCACACCACATCCTCTATATCAATAATTAATGATTAATTGGTGATTAATTAACATGATAATTTACAAAAGTACTTCCGATTAACGGTTAATTGAAATTAATTAAGAAGTGTTAATGTATATGTATTTTAATTATGGAGAGTTCTATCATACACCCTTTTACAAGGGTATTTTGGGTATTTTAGCAATTAATTATATTTGTAAAATGGTGTATCATAAAATTTATCTTTTATTGAGATTTTTGTTTAAATGAACAACAAAAAATTTCAATTTAGTTAAACATTAATTGATAAATATATTTGATATCCTTAAATATTCATAAATGGATAATTACTCCAAATATCTTTGAAAATGGGTGTATGATAAGGAAAGAGGTGTATGATAGAAGCCCCCTTTAATTATATATTAATTAACTGTTAATGAAGTGTTTTTTTTTGTTAATTAATCGGATAATTAACCATTAATTACGGAATAGAGGGTGTTGAGGGAAACGAGAGGTACTATATGTGGCCTCTTTTTTTTTAAGTCGAAAAGCATTGCCTTTCTATGATTTGTAATATATAAAAGAAAGTGATTATAGATCGTGCGCCTTTTGTTAGTTACAATCATATAACATGATATTTTAACCCAAAGACTATGTTAATTTGTTCTTAATTTTGGAATTTCGTCCAAATTTCTACGTCCTTCGCCGTTCTTGAAGCCGTTATCCTCAGGTTTGAGGTTTTGTGTTGGAAAATAGTCGCATTCCTCTGTTTCCTTATAGCCCAACAACCCGCGTCCCAAGGTGTGTCCCAATTTTCTCTCTCTTCTTTTGATAGATGAGTTCTTACATGAAGCCACTCGTCTAGGGGGTCGTTGAGGGTAACGTTTGGTGGCGTGTAAAACCCGAGTTGTCTCATATTCTCCCAACCTGCCGTGTTGTAGTTGCAATATAGAAATAAACCAAAATAGGGCTTCTTTCTTCATAAAAGACCTAAAAAGGCTCCTACCACAATTCGGGATATCACACGTGTTTCACCCAACCTCGGGTGAGCATCAATGGGCATGGACCCGGAACAAGGATTTCTCCATGTCTTCCAATTTTACGAGGAATTTGGGAGTTAGATCACAATGGAAGGAAAAACTATGGAGAGTAAAAACGCCAATGAGGGTCAAATTCTTCGCGTGACTAGCAATGAACTCGAGGATTTTGACGGCGGACAACCTTCAAAACAGATCAATTATGTCCAAATTGTAACATATGTTGCGCGGATACTTCAAAAAATGAACCGTACCCGTATCGGATACGGATACGTCACCGATACGCCACCGATACGTATCCGATACGCCACCGATACGTATCCGATACGCCACGTGGCGTATCAGACTATTTTAGTATATAAATTCGAACCGATACGATTCAGATACGGCATGATACGTTTTTGATACGGTACGATACGTTTCCGAACTTGTGTAGAAGGGAAAGCTTTTCTTTAGATCCTTAAGGAAGTAAGATGCTATGGGCGTCGTTATGTTTAGCACTTCATTTGCATTTGTTACCCCATATAATGCTCTAATGTAAGTAATCCATAGGCTTAATGGCTCATTATCTAGTTTCCATAAAAATTTAGTCATTAGAATCCAATTCATGGTTTGTAGGTCGATAATTCCTAAACCTCCATTTTTCTTCGGCAATGTGACCGTATTCCATTTTATTAGGCATTTACCTACCGCTAGTTTGTCATGTCCGCTCGAAAGAAATGCTCGTGTTAATTTTTCAATTTCTTTGAATATCCCTATGGACAATTGGAGAACTTGCATAAAGTAAGCGAGAATTGTTTTTAGTGTGGCCTTAATAAGAGTTATTCTACCACCTAATGATAAAACCTTCCTTTTCAATTTGATTACTGTGTTTGTACCTTTTTAATTACAGGGAGGTAGAGTGATTTCTTAGGCTTTTTTTTTTTTTTGTTTTGAGAAAAAATTCCAAGGTAGGAATTGCACACGTGACCTTAACACGGATAGTCACAATGCGAACCACTAGAACACAGTATAATACAATTCCTAATTTAATTTCTTTTTGTATATATCATAGACTGCCGAATATAATATACACAGCCTCGAGAAATTAAAAACAACAATTGTGTTAGTAATCTGATTTCAACGAAATATATTTGAGAAATTAAAGTCATCAATTTGGGCCTGGATTAATATGATCCATGTGCTGATGTAAGCAGGTGTTATTCAGCTAATCATGCAATTGAACACAGTAATTAACGACTTTGTTACATCATTCATAACGTAAATATGGAATTGTTACATCATTCATCATACCATCATCACGAAATAGAGAGAATGTAATTGTACAGAACTCTTAAATGTATCACATGAATCGTGAACTAAATTACACAGACAAACTTATACGATACAAGTTGAAACTTATCTTTTCTCTATACACAAATTGATGAATTTTCAAATTGCACCCGTGATTTCTCCTTTGAATCTTGACTTGACCTAGCACGTACAGTATGAATAGTCTAATCACGGTTACTTGTTAATTACCCTATATATATATTCCAACATGCATGCGGAGAAATATTTCATGCAAATAAATTAATCATAACCATGCAAAGTGAAGGAAAAAGATCAACAGTGTCAACGGAAGCTTTGGCCATGGTGGGTGCAGATTACGAGAAATCTGCTATTGAATGGGAAGAAGGTGACGAGTCATATCCACCACCTTATCTCTTGGCAAATTGTAGCTCGTACGGGGATATATGTACATGTGGAAGTCGAAGCCATGATCAAGAAAAGAGAAAGAACGAGCAAGATGAATTGATTAAAGCAAGATTGGTGTTGTGGGCTAAATCTGTAGCTTCCTCCCTTAAAAATAAGTATATGAAGTAGTGGTAGCATGGAGATTGAGAGAGATGAGGTGTCAGAGACTCAGAAATGAATACTATCTCAAGCATTATGATTTTTTGAATATTTACAATATCAAAAGTATGTCCATGATTCATTCTTTTTGTACAGATTACTAAATTCTAAAAGAAGTTTAATAAATTAGAAAGTTACTTACTTTGCTTACCACCAAACAAAAAAACTTCTTATTTTTTATTTGTAAATATGCATATTATTGTTATTCACTAATTAAATTATGTATAATTAGAAAGGTTAGAAAATTCAGGCTGAAGAAAGGAATTTCAAAATATTAGGGTATTTTAAAGTATCCAGAAAAGAAAAGGTTTAGACTTTAGAGGTTTGTTGAAAAAAATCTGAATTTTTCGAGAATGTCTGAAATATATGTAAATATTGTTATGAAATAGAATATATATATATATATATATATATATATATATATATATATATATATATATATATATATATATATATAGAGAGAGAGAGAGAGAGAGAGAGAGAGAGAGAGAGAGAGAGAGAGAGAGAGAGAGAGTATGACTAAGATACTCAATTAAGTATTATGAGTTTGATACTTAGGATTTTATGGCCATTGAATTTGAATTGAGATTTGTGTTTTTTAATGATATTTATATTCATCATTAATGATTTCCATACAAGTTTGTACTCATCATTAATTACACAAATCTCAAATCAAATTCAATGGTCAAAAAACATAAGTATCAAATTCATGATACTTAATTAAGTATCTTAGCCATCCTCATATATATATATATATATATATATATATATATATATATATATATATATCAATGATTTAAATTGCGGCGCAATTGTGCCGCCATAGCACAAATCGCAATAAATATTTATAAAACGCAACACCGCAACCTACTAAATAGCGCCGAAATTTCGCCGCAATATCGCGCAATATAGATGATCATATGTAAATTACACTCCAAGCGCAATATATATATATATATATATATATATATATATATATATATAGTAGATAAATAGTAAAATAGTAGATAAATAGTACAAATAACGAAAAATATATCTAAAACGCAAAACCGCATTAAATAACCAATAGCGAAAATCACTAGTAAATCGCACATAGAGCGTTACCGACAGCCACACAGTAATGATCTCCTATTCACGCGTGTGCCCCTTTCCATGCACTTTATTCAAATTTTATTTTCATTTCCTTGCTTGCATCGTTATTTTAGGTCCGAAGACAAGATAACTATCATTTGTTATTTGCTTGACTGATTTTCTCTCTCATCGTGTTTGTAAACAAGTTAAATAAATTAGAAGTTACTTAATTGAATTTGCAATGCTTACCACCAAACACAAAACTTCTTATTTTTTTATTTGTAAACATGCATATTATTGTTATCATTATGCACTAATTAAATTGTGTATATCTATAAAGGTTAGAAAATTCAGACTGAAGGAAGGCATTTCAAAATATTAGGGTATTTTCAATTAAAAAAATATATATATATTAGGGTATTTAAAAAATTTTAAGTATCCAAAAAAGAAAAGATTTTATATCTAAAACACAACACCGCAATCTATTAAATAACGATGCTAAATGCCTTATCACTAGTAAATCGCACATAAAACGTTAACGACAGTCTCGCAATAGTGATCTCCTATTGACGTGTGTGCCCATTTCCATACGCTTCATTCGATTTTTCTTTTCATTTTCTCGCTTGCATCGTCATTTTGGCTCTGAAGAAAAACTGACTATTATTTGCTATTTGCTTGCCTGATTTTCTCTCTCATCGTGTTTTTTTGTGAAATTGTATTCTCTTTCTACGCTTTTTTATTTGGTAACTTCTTCCTCATAAATATGTGTTTTTTTTCCTTTTTCTTTTTGTGTTTGGAGCGTTTCTCAAATTTTTAATAGCTTTGTTTTTGGTATTTATCTTATGTTGCAGTAACTTGGACAATTGTTTGAGAATACTCCAAAAAAAATTGATGTTGTTTCAAATTTGTAAAAAGATATTTCAGACTGGTCTTTTGTTGTAGTAACTTGGACAATTGTTTGAGAATACTCCAAAAAAAATCGATGATGATCCAAATTTGTAAAAGGATATTTCAGACTGATCTTATGTTGTAGCAACTTGCACATTGTTTTGTTAAATTTAATGTTTTTGTAATATTATTTATTTTGGTTTATTAGCTTAATGTGTAATAGTTAATATGTGGCCCCATGTGTATGAGTATGGGAGATGTGTAACAAAAATACTTTTGTGATGTTTGGGTTTTGTGTCTCTGCCAGAGAGCAATTCACAAGACTCACCACAATCATCTATTTCGTGTAGAAGTAGAAAAGGGAGAATAATCCCCACTTTATAACTCTTTAAAACCCAACTCATCCATTTGTGTATGTCTCTTAGGAAGGAAAATAATACTCTCCTATCTCTTTGAAAAATACCCTACTGTATCAGAAAAATACCCTAATTATTTCTCTGAAAAATATCTCTCACTAATTCACCAAAATACAAAACTAAACCTCACTAACTCCAACAAATTGGTATCTAGAGCTAAGGTTGCAGGGAAAAATCGAGTTTGTAGAAGAAGAAGAAAGAGGAGATCACCATGGCCAACCAAGGAGATGTGCTTGGGCTTCCATTATCTTCGCAACTCATTTTCGATGGTGAGAACTATGATTATTGGAGTATTAAGTTGAGAACTTTGTTGATCTCAAAGGATCTATGGGAAATAGTAAAAGAGGGGTTTGAAGAAATGAGTGCACACAAGGTGTTCGATGAAATGACCGAGAAGGGAAAAGAGAAAAGAAGATGGATCGAGTAAACTAGAATACAAGGAAAATAAAAAGAAGGATGCGAAGGCGTTATTCTTGATCCAAAATGCAATTTCGGATAAACTATTTGCGAGAAATATTGGGGCGAAAACCTCAAAAGAAGCTTGGGAAATTTTGCAAAAAGAATTTCAAGGAAACGAAAAGGTTAGAACCGTGAAACTCTTGACTCTAAAAAGAGATTTCCAAAATTTGAAGATGAATGAGAATGAACTTCTTAAGGATTATTTCTCTAAATATCATGGAATTGGTAAATCAAATAAGAAGCTTGGATGAGAATTTAACCGACAAATCGGTTTGCGAAAAATCCTAATTAGCCTTTCTCCCAAATACGACAACATGGCCTCTATTATTGAAGAAACCAATGACCTCTCTATTATAAGTGTTCATGACCTAATGGGTTCTTTAGAAAGGCATGAGCGAAGATTAAATAGGGATGTCGAAAAATCTTTCGAGAGTGCATTCCAATCAAAACTCACCGTTTCTAAAACACCAAACCAAAATACGGTAAAGGAAGAATCTTCCCGTGGAGGTTATTACGGTAGAGGAAGAGGGTATTATTCCAATAGAGGAAGGGGGCAATTTGGAAGAGGAGGAGATAGAAATAATTACCAAAATAACCAAGCGAAATGTAATATTTGCAAAAGGACTTCTCATCTTGAAAAAGATTGTTGGTTCAAGGATAAATCACAATGCCATAATTGTAAGAAATTTGGGCATCTCCAAAAAGATTGTCGAGTTCGAAATAACGAACAAGCCAACTACACCGAAAATAAAGAATATTACGACAATACGTTTTATGCGTGTCAAACGGCCGTGGAGAAAAAGAGCGATGTATGGTACGTTGATAGTGGTTGTAGTAACCACATGACCGAAATTGAATCGGTCTTCACCGAAATTGATGCGACCGACACTACTCAAATTACGATGGGTAATGGTGCGGTTGTCCAATCAAGAGGAAAATGTGCAATCGCCATTGAAATGAAAAATGGAAGAAAAACCATACGTGATATGATGTGATGCTTGTGCAGGAGTTGGCGCAAAATTTATTGAGTGTGGGACAATTAATCGAGCATGGACACTCGGTACATTTTGAAGGTGAGAGTTGTAAAATCTACGATACATCGAAAAATGAAAGTCAAATTATGACAACCATAAAAATGGAGAAAAATAGAAATTTTCCACTCGTTCTTAAAAATGCAAAATCGATGGCATTAAAAGCGGGGTGTTGAAGATGTGTCGAGGTTGTGGCATAAACGACTTGGCCACGTAAATTTCGAAAGCTTGAAATTGTTGAGTAGAAAAAATATGGTGTACGGTTTGCCGAATATTGAAGACAAGGGCGATGTGTGTGAAGTTTGCGTGCTCGGTAAAATACACCGAGAACCATTCCCAAAAGAACGGGCTTGGAGAGCAACAAATCCTTTGGAACTTGTACACACCGATGTGTGCGGTCCAATGAAGCAACCTTCACATCGAGGTAATAAATATTTCATCACCTTCATCGATGATTATTCAAGGATGTGTTGGATTTATTTCATGAAAAAAAATCCGATGCATTCTCAATCTTTAAACAATTCCAAAAATTGGTTGAGCGGCAAAGTGGCCGATTAATTAAAAAAATGAGAAGTGATCGAGGTGGTGAATATAACTCCAACGAGTTTAATAAATTTTGCGAAGACCTTGGAGTTAAAAGGCAATTAACCGTAGGGTATTCACCGGAACAAAATGGTGTTGCCGAGAGGAAAAATAGAGCCATCGTAGAAATGGGAAAATCTATGTTGGTTGAAAAAGATGTCCCGAAAAGTTTTTGGGCCGAAGCGGCGTACACGGCGGTTTATTTATTAAACCGGTGTCCGACCAAAGCGGTTAAAGACAAAACACCGTTTGAGGTATGGTTCGGTGGTAGAAAACCATCGGTCAATCACTTGCGAATTTTCGGTTCAATTTGCTACGCACATGTCCCGAAAGAAATGCGACATAAACTTGATGAGAAAGGTGAAAAATGTGTTTTTATGGGTTATAGCTCTCAATCGAAGGGCTATAGACTTTGAAGTTTCAAAAGAGAAAAAATTATTACAAGTCGCGATGTGATTTTTAATGAAAAAGATAAATGGGATTGGAAAGGAAAATGTGGCGAAAGTGTACCGATATTGGTGCAAGAAAAAGAAACCGAACCGCAAGTATATGAAGATGAAATACAAAATGAATTTGAAGAAGAAGATGAAACGACAAATTCTCCATCCATGAATATGGAGCCGAGTTCCTCAAGACCGAGCTCAACACCGGTAAAAATGAGAAGGTTAAGTGATATTTATTTGCGATGTAATTTTTGTGTTGTTGAACCGGAGAATTTCGAGCAAGCGGTGAAAGAGGAAGCGTGGAGAAAAGTGATGAATGAAGAAATAAGAATGATTGAGAAAAATCAAACTTGGGAGTTAGTTGAAAAACCGAAGGAGAAAAATTTAATCGGTTTAAAATGGATTTATAAAACGAAAACAAATCCGGATGGGTCGGTTCTAAAATACAAGGCGAGATTAGTTGCAAAAGGATACTCGCAAAAACCCGGTACCGACTATCAAGAAACGTTTGCTCCCGTGGCAAGGCATGAAACTATTCGAACGTTGATTGCTTTGGCCGCTCACAAAGGTGGGAAACTATACCAACTCGATGTAAAATCCGCTTTCTTGAATGGCGAAGTAAAAGAAGAAGTGTACGTTGAGCAACCGCAAGGATTTGTGGTTGAAGAAAGTGAAGAGAAAGTGTACAAATTGAAGAAGGCGTTGTATGGATTGAAACAAGCGTCTCGTGCATGGTATAACCAAATCGATGGCTATTTTGCCGAAAAGGGATTTCAAAGAAGTCCGAGCGAGCCAACCCTCTACATCAAGCAAGATAAAATCGGTATGCTAATAATTTCACTCTTTGTTGATGATTTAATAGTTACCGGTAATAATGAAAAAATGATAAAACAATTTAAAAATGAGATGTTTAAAAAATATGAGATGAATGATTTGGGATTATTAAATTATTTTTTGGGCATAGAAATTGAACAAACAAATGATGGAATTTTTATTTCTCAAGAGAAATATGTCCAAAATCTTCTCTCAAAATTCAAGATGGAAAATTGTAATCCGGTAACGACACCGATTTTGGTAAACGAAAAATTAGTAAAAGAAGATGGTAGTGGTGACGCCGATGATTCAATTTATTGGAGCTTAATTAGAAGTTTGTTGTATCTTGCTATTACAAGACCCGATATCATGTATGTTACGGGTTTGTTATCTCGGTATATGAGCAAGCCGAGTAAAACTCATTTGGGTGTGGCGAAAAGAGTGTTGAGGTACATACAAGGCACCAAAAATTATGGGCTCATGTATGAGAAAAATGAAAAGGAGAAAATTGAATTATTTGGATTTTGCGATAGTGATTGGGCCGGGAGTGCCGATGATATGAGAAGTACCTCGGGTTACGCGTTTACCCTTGGTTCGGGTATATTTTCATGGGCCTCAAGGAAACAAGAAAGAGTTGCGCTTTCCACCGCGGAAGCCGAATATGTGTCGGCAAATGAAGCCGTGAAAAAAATAAAATGGTTGAGAAAAATATTAGTAGATATGGGGGAAAAACAAGAGAATGCCACGATTCTATTTTGCGATAATAAATCCGCGATAGCGATGTCGAAGAATTCCGTCTTCCTGATGAGCGGGATTTTGGCGTGTTTTAATATGTCATTGAGTTAAAACCCCGAACAATCAACAAAATTTATAATCTATGTTTGTACAGTGGCAAATGTATAGATTCGTTCCACGGGGAGCAATTGCGTCAAAGATTTAATCAAAAAGGGACTAGAAATAACAAAGAAAATTCACAGACGGTAGTCCATTACAACGGAAATAGGGTCCGTTACAACGGACATTAGGGTATTTGTTAACGCAGGGATTGATATGAAGGTCCGTTACAACGGAGGAAGTTACGTTACAACGGAAAGATGTAGTCCATTATAACGGATAGACGTAGCGTTATAACGGATTGGTTGATCCGTTACAACGAACTAGAATGTCCGTTACAACGGAATAATATGAATGCTATTGAATGCTTTTCCTCACTGGTCCGTTACAACGGAATTAAAGTGCGTTATAACGGAGTATCAACAGACTGAAAATCAGGTACAAACCGAAAGGTCCGTTGTAACGCAATTCATATCCGTTATAACGGAATAGTTTCTGGAATTGAGTTTGAGTATTTGTATTGAGGATTGAATTTAAGGGTTTGTTTTGGATTCAAATTGAAAAGTAATTAAACTAAGTAACAAGCATTAAGATCACACAAACAAACAAGGAAGATTTCGAAAACAAAAGATTCATTAAACCACAAATTCTTTACAAAAATCCAATTCAATTAAAAACTACAAGAATTTCAAGAAAGGAAAGAAAACACCTAGAGAAATGATGTGAGCTTCGAGTCTCGCCTTGGATGACTTCCTCGTCGCTTTGAGATGCTTAGTGAGCTAGACACCTCGCACAACTCGTTCCTTTCGTACCAATCCACTCACCAATCGAAGTGAGCTCCGTATCGGTTGAGTGAACTCAAGATTTGCAAGGGATTAATTGGAAGGAAGCTCCCGGTCAATTTAGAGTAAGCTCGACTCCTTGCTTGCGCGGATTCGGATGAAGGAAGCTCCAACCAAACCCCCACAACTCGATCTTCGTCGAAGTGTAGACCAATTCACCGAATGAAGTGAGCTTCTATTCGGTGATCGATCTTAGAGAATTATCGTTCGATTTTGCAATTCTTGCGTGTTCTTGAAAGTTTCTTGGAAGTACTTAGAGAGAGAGAGAGAGAGAGAGAGAGAGAGAGAGAGAGAGAGAGAGAGAGAGAGAGAGAGAGAGAGAGAGAGAGAGAGGGGAGAGGGAGAGAGAGAGAGAGAGAGAGAGAGAGAGTGAGTGAGAAAAAAAGGTAAAAGAGCGTACCCAAACTCGTGGTCCTTTTCGTTTTATTTATAGCACTCACGGAGTCTTCTTATTGGCCACGAGTTGGTGGAGAGGATTGAGGTAATGGGGTAATTTCCACCAAAGGTAGGTGTGAAGGATAAGGGCTAAGGATTGAGTGGTTTTCGTGTAGACTTTTGTGTAAGTTTCTATCATGATAATTGTTTGCATCCCGTCTCATTCATGTACCGAATATATCGGTATAATATATCGTTTACACTCCACTTGACGTGTTGGAGACTACTACACTCTCCGAATTCCCAGAATTTCCTTCTAATTCCTGTGATTAAGCAATAAAATACACTTAGTGAAGAAATATTCATGTTATCTCAAATATGATTAATAAAGTATATATAATTGTTCTTCACAAGGACTAAAATCCCCAAATTAAGCATTAAATGTGTGCCTTATTTGCCTCACATCAAATACCCCCACACTTAAATCATTGATCGTCCTCGATCAATTGGAGTATAAAAGTCAAACATAAGAGAGAATTGCATAAGATTTTGTTGAAGTTATATTGTTGGTTCAAAAACTAATTTCACAAAGCAAATTGGGGTACTCTCATTTCATCATGATTACTAATATTGAGAGAAATATAGGTTGATCAAATATAGAATCTATTTCAATAAATTTCATAAATTCGAAGAGTTTACTAGAGCAAATGATCTCAACCGAAAAAGATGATTAAACACCATCATTCAATTCTTTTCACTCCACAATTCACAAGGATTATCATGAAAAAACATTAGTGAAAACCAATTTTTCCGTTTTGCAAAAATCGTTTCTTAAATGTAATTTGTCACTTTTAAACCGTTCGGTACGTTAGTACTTGGTTCATCTTCGATTTCTACTAAATTTTCCCAACTTGCGCTAGATTTTTGAACTCCTTTTCTTTCCTTTTTATTATTTTTATTTCTTTTCTTTTATTCTTTTTATTTCTTTTCTTTTGTTCGTTGTTGCTTTCAATGGTCCTCATGTGTGTCATTTGGGATAACAAGTGGTCATGACTCACACCACTCATTACTTAGTCAAACCCCATGGATCCGTGCAATCTTTTGTTGGGAATTCACCCATCCCCGGGCCCGCGCAGCGGATATGAAGGCCCGGTCCGGTTCCCTAAATCCAAGATCACGCCATGACTTCGAGGGTACGATGCAAAGTAGGATAGACGATTACCAGCGTGAAATTGATCACGCACGACGGGTTGATCGCTCGCATCCTTCTTTTCCTTCGGTGTCACGTTGGTGACTAGCCCGTACGTCCCATACCGCAAGTCTCCCACCATCTTGACACGCCTCGGGTTGTCTTCGTGCGTTCCATGCCCGCATGCTTCCACAGCCCGTTACTCGATTCGCTCGTTTCCGTCTCCGGCAGATTTCGTTCCTCCGAATCGATCACAACCGAAAGAGCCCCAGATGTTGCTCCTCTACTTCTATCCACCTTGACTCGTAAGACGTCGGTCGCGGATGCAACTGCCTAGACGATGCACCGGCGAACTTGCTCGATTGATTGATTCTCTATACCGGAAAACACCTTTTCACGGTTTCTCTCTCTTTACACCCTTTCTCTCTCTAGAAAGTTGTCTCACAATTCTCTGGAATATTCTGAATTAATTAACTGAATCAACCACACCAGATGAGAGAGAAAAATCCTATTTATATCATATAGGATTAGGATTGGCCAAAAGACATGTATATCCAATATACACTCTTTCACACAGAAAGTTGCATGTATCTGCCCAGTATTCTGTCCATACGAAATTGGTAAATTCTTCTGACAGAACATCACCCAACACGAAAGTTGTAGATAATCTTATTATCTACACGACCCAATTTGGCCTGGCCCAATTGGAATTCGTATGCAAACGTTATGACTATTTTACTAACTGTACGTCATACTGTTGCAGCCTTTCGGTATTTCATAGAAACGACACTGATACTTCGTTCGTATGAAATATATTTCTATATGAAGGTTGTAGATAATCTTATTATCTATCTAACCCAATTTGAACCATTCAAATTGGATTTTCCTACTGAAAGATATGACCACTAATGTACGCTTACATTCGTTTATCCTTGTGTACACTTTTAAGGTTGATCCTGAAACTGTATTTCCTTCAGTCTCCCACTCAATTTCAGATCTACCTAAAAGGTACTTATGCATATCCAATATGCACGATTTTAGAGAATATAGCTCGCGTATCAAATACCAAGCTACGCACATCTTATGTGCCAATTTTATAATCAAGCCCGACTTAGTACGACTCGTTGTGTGACCATGTAGGTTCGGTTAACGATGGCAGTAGGCTGTTTCCATAGCACTACAAGCCCATGAGCGGGATCTAGTCACTCCATCATGGCTACCCATGTTAACACGAAGAATGATTATGATCATTGTGCCTATCTCGAATAGCGGTCATTAGTTCTCTTGTTAGCGATATCCGTTAATCAAAAGGCATGGTGATAGTCATCCTTATATTTTGATTAACTATACTTATTCCTCGAGTCCGAATTGAGTTAACAAATTTCAATCGATATTAACCGTTAATATCATTGACTGTGGCCACAGTTTTCGTTAATCAATTCATCGAGTGGCCAAAGAGATATCTCTTCCTTTCGGAATAAACAATTCCTATCTTGGAGACTCACATTGAATTCCGTGTTTCGGACAATACCCAATGATGACCGTTTTAACTCCCTGTTACGGTGAGCGTAAGATCATATCAAAGCATTGTGTTACGCACGTAACGCAATCAATGGTCCCCTCAAGTATGAAGAACCTAATACCCTACTCGTCGCGAGTCCATCTATAATGACTAAACCATGTCATGGTCTCGCGGCTTCGGTCATATCCAATATATGTCACCTAGCATATATCTACGTTCCCGATTCGACAAACACATTTGTCCTATGATTAGCAAAACATAATCATCTCCTCGGCTAACGTACTAGTGTACGCGTTCAGTCTATTCCCTTGTAATAGAAATGCTTCTCTCTTAAGCAAACTGACCCGCGACTAGGGATGTTTAGAAATGAAACTTTAAGTGTGACGGTTTCGCTGCACATGGTCCTCAACCATGTCGACGTCCACACAAGTTCAAATCAAGGTTCATGTAATCATATTACACAACCCCGCACACAGTTTTCATATAAGGTGAATGCATGAAAATTTAAGTAAACAAAATTTTTAAAAGGGATGCATTCATACGGATTAAGTATTTGGGTGATACAACGTTTACCTATGGATATCTCCATACCCACAACCTGCGAGGACTATCGTATTAGATAACTACACTCTACTCTCTTCTTCCTCCTCTAGGTATCTCCATACCCATAGTCATCGCATGACAGTCACGCGCGACTAGAGAGAGCGGTTTTGTAAACGGGTCCGCACGTTGCCGTTAGTGTTAATCCTACAATACCTACAATCACATCATTTCATAAAATTTCATGGATCAATGAAATTTTCTGAGTATTGGCTAGAAGTGGTTGTGACCTCGGCATTTTTGGCTTGTACTATTGCGTGTCACGCAATATACAACCATAAATCCGATGACTC
The DNA here is from genome assembly GCA_946800325.1 of Luzula sylvatica. Classification (NCBI taxonomy): domain Eukaryota; kingdom Viridiplantae; phylum Streptophyta; class Magnoliopsida; order Poales; family Juncaceae; genus Luzula; species Luzula sylvatica. The sequence goes on along the minus strand of OX326961.1, from coordinate 30,563,921 downwards.
GTGACTACTCGAGTTTGGTCATGTATCCTTGATCCATACCGCTTCCTTTTGTGATTCATAACCACAATATACTCGCCCCCGTAAATAGAATCATTATTGGTCATGTGGGCCCTTTCCACATAACCATGTTTTCGTTTAAGCAAATCATGTACACACTTTGTGATCGAAAGTCGTGCTACATATTTGGACGTGCTAAATCTTTGGAAACTGTCGTTGGTATAACTCTTTATAACCAACACGTCCTCCACACCATTATAGATAAAATAAAATCCTGAATTAGACGAATTCAAATATAACATTGTTATGTGAAGTATTCAAGGATAACATTCACCACTATCAATACAAATCCCGATGATTTAAATATACATAACCATTATGTATATATATATATATATATATATATATATATATATATATATATATATATATATATATATATATATATATATATATATATGTATAACCATTATACATTCACAAGAGTTAATCTCATGTAATCGCATTACATTCAAACTCGTGTGATTCCTTGGATTTTATTGACGGTGAATTAGACGCTTCATCTATATGACATATATCCACATACATATCATGACAGATATAATAGATCCTCACATCGAATGTAAAGCATCATATTTTTATTTTCGCCCTGCATGATGTCTCACATCGAGCCGTAGAAAATTTCTGCCATTCGACATCTCTATTTAACTCCGCCAAGGAGTTATATGTTGAAAACCTTTTTCAACAATATGTCGATATACGTGCTATAATATAGAACGAGGAACTTCTTAGATCTATCCTATAGATCTTCACGCTTAATTCATAAGCGGTCTCGCCTAAATTTTGTGTCGTTACAAGAAATATAACACGACTCCCACTAACCTTCATGTGTACACAAAGTTTCCATTCATTCCGACAATGTTATAGCAGTTTATAACTTCATCAAAACGAATATTCCAATTTCGAGAAGCTTTCTCTAATCCATCATATGGATTGTTAAAGCGTGCATATCTTATCCCCGAATCTTATGAATCGACAAAACCGTAAGGTTGTGTCAAGTACACATCCTTTTATAAAATTTCTGTCAAGAAATTCGGTTTTGACATCCATTTTGCCACATCACATAGTCATAATACGCGACCATGTCAAGCAGAATTTCTAGAATGTGAAAGCATGGCAACATGCGAAAACGTTTCTTCATAGTCCGACTATGAAATACTTGAAACTTTTCGTCACTAGCCTTGGTTTGCTATATGCTTATTCCTATCCGTGTCAGTTCTCATCTTGAAAACCCATTGTCTTTTCACGGGTCTAACCCGGAAAGTAATTGAATCAAGTTCTAAACTTGATAATTTTACACGGATCGAATCTCAGAATTCATGACATCATGTCATGTGGAATCAACCTTTCATAGCATCCCTGTTGGATATCGAATCATCATATGATTTCGATCTATCATCATTAGCCACGGTAAATCCGTATTTACCGGCTTATGATATAGCCTACTTGATCTACAAATAATTCCTTTGTGTGTTCGACTCGTATTCATCAACTCTTGATGAAGTTGTGTCAACATTCATCGGTACAATGTTCATTTTCAGATCTCGAACTCTTTCGAGATTTATTCTACTCCCATTAGCCCGCATAGAGATTAGCAACATCAAGTTTCAAACTTGTGCGCATCGAGTCCTCCTCCAAGAAGGCATCTCTTCGTGCCACGAAAATCTTATTTTCGTCGGGACGTTAGAACTAATACCCTTTAGTTTCCTTAAGGATATATGTCATAAACGAACAATTTTCAGATTTGGGATTGAGTTTAACCGAAACAAATTTCGAAATATACTCACATCCACAAATCTGTACAAATGACAACTTCGGAACCATTCCGATCCATATCTAATATGGCGTCTTTTATACCGATTAGAAGGTTTATGGTCCATATCATATATGCAACCATTCATTAGTGCCGCTGTCTCAAGGGCGTATTCCCAAAACATTTTTGGGAGATCCGTTTGACGTATCATTTATCGAACCATGTGCAACATACGTTCAATTCCTCTTTTCGGACACATCTCAATGTTCCGAAATGAAAATAATCGTGAAACGATTTCACAATCATGAATGATAATCAATATTTATAACTCAAATATCGCATCTTCGATCCTATCGAATTGCGTAGCTCAAATACTTGCCTCCTCGATCCTATCAAAGGGCTTTGATTTTCTTGCTAAGTCGATTTTGTATTTCGTTTTGAAACTCATTGAACCTTTCAAAAGTATCAGCTTCGGCACGCATTAAACAGATATTACCGGATCTACTTTAACCGTCCGTAAACGTAACAAAATACCGATAGCCTCCTCTTGCCTCGGAACTTATCGGAACATTTACATCTAAATGTAATTTCCAATAATTCGTTGGATCTTTCTCCAACCTTTGGAGAATGATGCCCTTTGTCGTCTTGCCTAATAAATAAGTATCGCATTTAATCAATTGAATCTAATTCGATTGATTCTAGCTATCCATCATATGGAATCTAGATACGCGTATCTCGTTTATATGGCCATGACGGCAACGTCAAAAGAAGCAATCAACTTCTAGGTTTAATCCTCCTCGGATTTCACCGTTCTTTGAGTCATTATTGTGGACAACTCCTTGTCCGAACTTTCTGTTTGGAAAAAAAAATTTCCAGAATACCCTTAGACATTTATTTCTTTCGATCCCATCCTTGAATTACAAGGACATCCACGCATCTCTATGCTTTGGATTCCCCGGACACTCTAAGCATCTCCTATTCAAATTTACATCGCATCACATGCAATTTCGGGATTGACTTATCTATCGAATGCATATGATATTCGGTCACGAAGATCAAATCTCGTACCATCAACACACGAGTGTTAATCAAAGACCCATAAGGCGTCTCAGAATTAATCTACGCTTTGAGCTGCATTGAACCATTCAATGCGCTCTAGCTCTTGAAACTATTTCTTGAGCGTTGCGTTTTACTTTCATATACACCCGAATTCTCAAAACAATTTTGAGAAATCTGCGTCTATACATGCCACCACAAGGCACGTAATATTGTTCGATTCCTTCTTAAAGTGTATCGAACCCGGCTTTATCTAAAGCCAAAACCTCGAGCCCCGAATCTACCATTTCCGTGTCCAACACGTTCCTTTAAGTCTAAGAACTATTCTTTGACTATCAAGGTTAATTACGGTAATTCCGACCCAAAAGCCATATATCATATCGATCTCATCAATATATATTTGGTGTTTGCTTGAAAACATAATTCTAAACGGATGATGAAGATTAAGCTCCTAACCGTGCGTAATTAATCTATATGCTTATATGATGATTATATGATAGTGTTATTTTATCGAATCGATAACCCTCATACCGATACGGGACTCCAAGTCCATAACACCCGAGATCCATATTTCGCAATCCTCCCACAAGTGACGAAGGCCTATCGAGTGGGATCTCGCTTATTTAGGTAGGATATAATCCAATCGCATCATATGCGACTCTCGAACCTTTTAGAATTTCGGTGATGGATCGTATCACATACAATCCCAGTTCCGTGTGTGCATTCTAACTATGCCCCGAACTCCAATCGGATTGGCTTGGACGGTTAAGTCATAACCATATCAAACGTATCGTTCAAATGAACTACTCACGTGCATGACGAAGGCCTAGAAACACGTAAGTCCCCATTTAACGCTTGCCACCCATTAATACCATCAACATGTGTGCATGACGAAGGCCTAGAAACACATATATTGAGATACCAATTTCGATGGTTGATGATATGAAAGGCATTTCCACGACTTAAATATTATGAGGGATCATGACATTCATGTTTAAATAATTCGTGATATAATCATATTATATCACTATCACAAGATTTCTAAATGCATATGAATTATTTAGGGAGACTAATTATTCTAAATAATTAATTATCTAATATGATAGTATGATTGAATTAATTGATTAGAGATAAAGATAGGCCTAAATGTATGTATATCACATATACACCTTTTCAAACAGAAAACTGCATACACCCTTTCAGTAATCTGTCAGAACGAAAATGGTAAATTCCTCTGACAGAAAATCAACTAACACGAAAATTGTAGATAATCTTATTATCGTTCCAACCCAATTTGACCCAGCCCAATTGGAGTTCGGACCCGAAAGTTACTGCCGTTTTACTGACTATATGTCAAACTGTCGTACCCTTTCGGTATTTCATTAGAACAACACTGATACTTCGCTCAAATGAAATATATTACAACATGAAAGTTCTAGATAATCTTATTATCTCACTAACCCAACTTGAACCATTCAAATCTGAGTTTCCTACTGAAAGTTATACCAGTTTTGGTAAAATACGGACAAACGAAAATATTAAATTGTTCCAACCGACATTGAACGTGAACGAAAGTTCTAGATAATCTTATTATCTAACTAACCCAATTGGATTGGACTCAATTTGAGTTTCGATGCGACATGTACGGACGTTTTAGTCTCTGTATGTCAAACAGTCGCACCTTTTCAGTATTCCATAAAAACGACACTGATAATTCGTTCAAATGAAAAAACTTTCTGTATCAAAGTCATAGCTAATCTCATTAACTAACTACGCCAATTTGATCCAATCAATTTGGAGTTTCCCACTGAAAATTATCTTAGTTTTACTCACTGTTTCGTATTCTAATTTTCTGCAGATTTTGCCGTTTCTTCCGTTTTCGCTCGTTTCGGAAACGATAAATCATGAAACCTTTTCACGATAATTCCTAAATACTCTCAATCAACTTTTGATTGATCTCTAGTGAATTCTACTTGTGATTTTTAACGAAATTGGAATCTCTAAATCTATCATCATGCAAACGGGTACGAACTTTGATAACCCGTGCGTATATCGAATATACGACTATGATTCGACCCTCGAATCGATGGCGATCGCTCTGATACCACTGTTGGGAATTCACCCATCCCCGGGCCCGCGCAGCGGATATGAAGGCCCGGTCCGATTCCCTAAATCCAAGATCACGCCATGACTTCGAGGGTACGATGCAAAGTAGGATAGACGATTACCAGCGTGAAATTGATCACGCACGACGGGTTGATCGCTCGCATCCTTCTTTTCCTTCGGTGTCACGTTGGTGACTAGCCCGTACGTCCCATACCGCACGTCTCCCACCGTCTTGACACGCCTCGGGTTGTCTTCGTGCGTTCCATGCCCGCATGCTTCCACAGCCCGTTACTCGATTCGCTCGTTTCCGTCTCCGGCAGATTTCGTTCCTCCGAATCGATCACAACCGAAAGAGCCCCAGATGTTGCTCCTCTACTTGTATCCACCTTGACTCGTAAGACGTCGGTCGCGGATGCAACTGCCTAGACGATGCACCGGCGAACTTGCTCGATTGATTGATTCTCTATACCGGAAAACACCTTTTCACGGTTTCTCTCTCTTTACACCCTTTCTCTCTCTAGAAAGTTGTCTCACAATTCTCTGGAATATTCTGAATTAATTAACTGAATCAACCACACCAGATGAGAGAGAAAAATCCTATTTATATCATATAGGATTAGGATTGGCCAAAAGACATGTATATCCAATATACACTCTTTCACACAGAAAGTTGCATGTATCTGCCCAGTATTCTGTCCATACGAAATTGGTAAATTCTTCTGACAGAAAATCACCCAACACGAAAGTTGTAGATAATCTTATTATCTACACGAACCAATTTGGCCTGGCCCAATTGGAGGTCGTATGCAAAAGTTATGACTATTTTACTAACTGTATGTCATACTGTTGCAGCCTTTCGGTATTTCATAGAAACGACACTGATACTTCGTTCGTATGAAATATATTTCTATATGAAGGTTGTAGATAATCTTATTATCTATCTAACCCAATTTGAACCATTCAAATTGGATTTTCCTACTGAAAGATATGACCACGAATGTACACTTACATTCGTTTATCCTTGTGTACACTTTTAAGGTTGATCCTGAAACTGTATTTCCTTCATCTTTAGCCCGATTTTTTTTTTTTTTTTTTTTTTAAGATTGTAATGTCCTTTGTATTCAAGTATTTTTTTTGTAGGTTGAAACGTATTGTAGAATGAGAGGCATATTTTCGACCCAAAAAATACAACACACAATCAAACTTTGCACTCCGGCTGAATGGAGGAGTATATATGGCCGAGAAGAATGTCCAAACCTAGCTCCAATAGCAGCCCGAATATTAAGCCAAACCGTGTCCGCTTCCAACTGTGAGAGAAACTGGACCACATTTAACTTGATCCATATAAGACCGAGAAATAGGTTGAAACTGGACCATGATAAAGGGATTTTTCATCACTTTTTACATACTCAAAATATAGAATTTAAACACATAAATACTATTAAAGTATACAAAATATTCACAATTCCAACTTATTGAGATAAAATACTTTAATATGTGTTTTTGTGTTATTTCAGGTGAAAATGCAGAATCACGCTATACCAGGACTGTATATGGATCGGTCTCGTCGTGCCGATCGATTTGATATATCATATGATGATATTTGACGGAAGCATGAGAGAGAAATCGAGCTTTTTCTTCAAACGGGTCAAATTTCGTGACCCGTTACGTGAATAGACGCACATGGGTGAAAACTGACCCATTTCACCGACGGAAACAAAGTCTTTGGCCCAGTAACATCCCTTCCAATATCCTCTGTGGTAGTTAGAAGCGTACATCCATACAGCGGGTCCAAACCTCTCTCTTCTTGACTTGCTACACACATGACCACATAATCTCTTCTTCACCAAATCCAGAAGGTCTGACCAGTCAACCATTTCATTCGCCGCGATATTATGTGTAGTTGGAGTTTGTACAGTCCATGGAGTGACCCGTTTCTTCCTCTTAGAGATAACCGCTACACCTGGGGTTTCATACCGCTGCCTACTATAAATCCTGACGATGACCAGTCAAAGGTGGTTATTTCTACGATCTTCTGTGGCTAACTAATCACGTGGTTCACACTGCATGTTCGCTGACCCTCTTTTACTTCTTATGCTGCACGATCGGCCACAGAATTCCTGTCACAGACGATCACTAAGGGCAGTTCAAACAACCCTCTTGGAGCCAAGCGAGATATTAACATCTCCATTTTTCGTCCAAGGGACATGTCCATTTATCAGCCCAAGAAGCAATTATAAGAAGAACCCAGGCCCAGATTTCTCCAATGCTGATTTAAATGGAGACAGAGTCAGAGAATTCTGCTATTTTCGGATGAAATAAAAAGAATTAATCTGGATCTTTGAGAAATATCTTCAAGGGTATTTTCGAGTTTTCTCCCTCATTCTTTGGCCATATCAGATGAAATTTCGATCCTTGGATTCAATGCAACTTGTTCTATCTACCCCTGCAAGTTACATCCTGAGATCTGGAATATTTAGACTCTTTCCCCCCATTTTCTCCTATAAATAAGGTCCAATATCTCCCTCTCAAATCATCCATTCTTTCCACTCTCTCACTTGATCAAGAAATCCATTGATTTTTGAATCTTCATCTTCCCCATGCTCTCTAGCTTCTCAAGCTCATCTTTGAGCCATTTTTCGCCGAGAAAGTCGTGTCTTAGCACGGTTTTCGAGGCCGCTCCGAGGATTGATCCTCTCTCTCTCAAGCTCAAGAAGTTGTTCTCCTCCTCCTCTCTCTCCTCTCAAGGTGTGAAGGCTCGAGGACCTCTCCAAGATCTGTTATATATGATAAGATACAATTTGTAGAATTTTTGTGGATTTTATTTCGTAATTTTCCTATTTTTTCTTTGTGAAATACTCGATTGTTTTGTGCTGTTTTGTTAATTCCATTTAAAATAGAAAAATACTCAAAAATAAGTCTTTCTCAATATCACTGTTTATATATAGATCTGTAGTTTAATATAGTTTTTGAATAAATCAATTTCCTGCCATTTTCTTTTTGTTGCTGATTTTACAATTCACTTGATTAGGCAACAAGATCTTGTATTAGCTGAAAAAATTACAAATCTTGAGTCATTGATTAGATTGTTAAGTCTAGTTCCATAATTTTTTTGTCTCATTCAAAATAATAAAATTTCCTATTTGATATGAATTTTTGAATGCAACACATGCAAATCTGGAAATTGTGCATCATTGAATCTCAAAAGAATAATTGTGTAGAGCTGAATATTATGAATTAAAATTTGAAATTTTGAGAATCTGTTTGTGAGATCTGGATATTCATTGTCATAATTTTTCATAATTTTTGGATCTGTAGAAATAAGTTTAGAAATTCGAATTCGATTATACGCAAAATTTCCTTGGAACGAACTTCTACTTAGCCTATTCTAGTAGTTGTTTATAAAAAAATTTTGAGTAACTCGCAAGATTGAATTAGAACATTTAAATGACCTATTTTGCGAGTTATCAGACCACATATAGTGAGGGATCTAGTTTTTCAGGAATGGATATAAGTTCAACTGCAAGCGCAAACAATGAAAACTATTCCGATCCGTATATTGGTAACACACAACACGAAAACCACTCACCCTTCGACTCAATGATGAACATTTTCGACAATGCAAATTTACAAATGTATTTTCCTCCTCATGATCAATATGAGGATGATAATTATACAATGCAACCCGCTCGTCACAATTTTTGGCAGTAGAAATTTTTAATATACTAATTTTGTCATGTAATGTTAGTTATGTAATGTAATTTTTTAATGTAGTTATTTGGATTTTATGAGTTGAATTTGTGTGTATCATGTTTATGAATGTTTATATATTTTTAAAATAAATTTTTTTTTCTATTTTTTCCGATTTGTTTACTCACAGTCTGATTTTTTTTTTTTTTGACTCAGCCGAGTCTTGTCCGAATCGACCGAGTTCCGAGTCTCCAGAGCCAACCGAGTCCGATTCCGATTCCGATATTCAGAACCATGGTCTGATATTAGTTCAAAACACATAGATAAATAAGTTAAGGCCAGTTAGTTGGAGCTCTTGGCTTACTGGCTTGAATTTAAGGGCTCAAATCTATGTACTAGCATATTTTTAGTAATTTTTTATTAGAATTAAACTGTCGAAACTTAAAAATGTGGTGGTCAGGAATTGAACACTTGACCTTGATAATGGATAAGTCACAATGCTAACAACTAGAAATACAAGTCCTAATTGAATTTTTTTTTTTTTTTTTTGTATATATCATAACCTGCCGAGTATTTTACACAGCTTCGATTTCTTAGGGTCGGCGAACCCCGTTAGTATTATATTTCTAATTTTTTAACAATTTCGAAATTTTTTGGAATAAAATATTATTTTATATTATTTAATATGTATTTTTTATTTTTCATAAATTTGTATTATTACTATTTTTAAAAAAATTCCAAAAGTTTAAATTATTACTACTACTATTTTTATTACTATTATTATTATTAATAATGAATTGTTTATAATTTATTATTATTAAATTATTAAATGATGATGATAGCTGAAGTTTTCTGTTCGCACATCAAACGCTTTCCTTCACTCTGCAAATAATCCAATAATGTGATCAATATAAGGGTTGTATTTTTTAACATGCAACAGTTTGGGCTGACTTTGTGGCAACTCTTTACAATGATATGAGTTCTTCTCTTTTATGTCGGATTATAAATTAATTATAAATTAATAATAATAATTGGACAAATCATCCTTGCCCATTGCAATTCCGATCCACATCCATAATGTAGTTGGCCTAATTCTCGAATGCCATAAAGTCACACTACCAATAAAGTATGGAATATTATATTATGTTTTTCAATTTCACCTAATTTTTGTTGATGAGTCAACAATTAAAGTTGGATGAAAACGGTTCCTAATTTGCATCCCAATGTTGCTTCCAATTAAATTTTTAATTTTAGTTTAATTATTTTAATTGAAATTTAATTCTTTAGATCATTGATTAGTTTAATTAAAAGTTAATTAATTGAACTTTTAATTGTGTTTTATTAATAGAAAAAAATTTGGAATACAATTGGAGATACTTTTCACCCAACTTTTATTAGGAACATCATCCTGAAAAGTTGGGTAAAATTGGGAAGCATAGTAAAAAGCCTCATAAAGTATCTCGGGTTGTCACTCACGACAAGGAAGCCTAAAAAAATCGTGTTTGAACCGCTCATTCAAAAGGTACAAACTAAACTCACATCATGGAAAGGACAATTGTTATCTACGAGGCAGGGTGAACTAATTAAATCGGTCTTGAATGCACTACATTTATACATGATGCAAGCGTTATCTCTCCCGAAATGGGTGACAAAGGTTTTACATAGTCTCTCTAGTATGCGCACCTATCTCTAATGGAGGTTTACACTCGACTAGTCTTTCAACTCAAAACAATTGTTTACTAAAGTGGTTGTGGATTTGTAAAACAAACCCCGATTTCTTTTGGTCTGAAAAACTAACAAATCTATAGGGTATATCATCGCCGGATCTATTAAATTCAATTCCCGCGAGATACTCTTATTTTTTCATGAAGGGTCTTACTTGATTACTCCCTTTCTTCAATGCATCCGTAACCACAAACGTTTCGGCAACCTGCAGATGGAATAGCTCCGGCATATTCTCGGTTTCATCGGCGTACAAACTATAGTGCAAGGGAGTAATTGTACTATGGAATGTAAAACTGTGGAAAGTTCGTTGCCTCACAAAGGTGTGCTTTTCGCATGGCTTTTCTATGCAGGATAGATTGTTGACGGCAAACAACCTGCTAAAAAGAGGTTGGCCGGCATGCAACCTTTGCCCAAATTACAACGAACAGATAGTAGAAGATCCGGATCACCTTTTTATTATATGTCGTTTGGCCGCTCAAATATGGCAAAGCATTAAGCATGGCAAGTCTCCTTCAACGTAATCTGACTCCACAACCGTTTACCATGCTTTTCTGGCAACATAATAGGTCAATTTTCAATCCGGGCCAGGCTAAATTCTGGGACCTCCTCTGTCTCTCGGCTCTATGGTCCATCCGGAAGAGAAGAAACACGAAAATCTTTCACTCCAACGGCGAGCCACCAATACTCGTTTTCACGGAAATAATCAAGCAAGCCAAACCATAGGAGAGCTACTTTGAAAAATATTTTTTAGGCTTTAAGTTACAGTTTTTTAATTTCACAGTATCCTTTTTCTTGTAAATAACTCTTGTAAATTGTCTTGCTTTTAATGGAAATCAGTGAAACTCTAAGCTCTCAATTCAAAAAAAAAATAGACCTTTACTAGTACTAGGAATTTTTCCCGCGCTCCGTTGCGGTTTTTTAAGTTATTATTTATCATAATTTTTTTTATTTAAAACTATTTTTCATCAAATACACATATCAAGTGCTTTTAGACTTTAGATCGCGATAATGTCAGATTACCATGAGTGGTAATATAAAAACATTTCTTGGACTATCATCATCATCATCATCATTGTTCTCGGGATTTTGTCGATGATGTATAAAAAATAAATCTTACAACAAGAATTGTTTGAATTGTTCGAGAAAGCAGGTTATGGAACAATTCAAACGGTACTTGTTATAAAATTTATAAATATCTTGATTTACTGAGACAAACATACAATACTCGCAAATTTTATTCTTGAATGAAAATGCTTGTTTATTCGGATGCATTTAATTGTGTAATCTTTTAATATCGCAATTAATTAAAACTTTGTATTGTTGTAATTCTTTTGTTTCTCTTATTATTAAAAAGTTATTTAATATATATATATATATATATATATATATATATATATATATATATATATATATATATATATATATATATATATATATATATATATATATATATATATATATATATATTTTTTTTTTTTTTTTTTTTTTTAGTTGTGAAATATTCATGTTCTGTGCGTTGCATTCCTTAGTGTTACGTACGATGTATTAATAATTTGTTGATATCATTCACGCAAACAACAAATATGATATATATTTATTTAAATTCGAGAAATAATATTAAATTACAACAGTAAATAAAAAATACGGAAAATAAAAGAAAAAATAAAACCAAATAAAAATTAATATATTAAAAAAAAAATCACAGACTCGACAATACCCGTGCGACAATTGCGCGGGGAAAAAAAAGCTAGTTATACTTAGGTCTTAAATTTCGCAAAATTAAAATTCAGAGAGGGTCTTGAATTTCAGGTACACCGATGCAAAAATCTCGAAATGTCATATATACCCCTCTATAATGAAGCAATGGTATTATCATAATTTTTACTTGCATTTACATTATGAGGTATTATCATAATATATTTCTAAAGAGTGAAAACACCCCTGTATTATTTTCAATGCATACAGAACCAATAAGAAACATCTTCGCGGTGTTACTTTTTGGTGAGTATAAGGATGTTAATTCAAGTGCATTTTTTATGGAATTTTGTTGATATTTTACTCGCGTCACTAATTCGGGTGATCATTGTCAAAACCTTCTTTCTGGATTTGTTTGTCAATAACAATAGAACTTATCTTCATGTAAGTAATTTTGCCAAAATTTCGTATATACCCTTGCATATATAATTTTTGTTGTGTTTAATTTTTTTTGTTAATAGGTTGGAATGTCTTAAGCACTAATTGGGTGTTTTCGTTTGTGCTTCTTAGCCGTGCTTCAAATCTCAAACTCGTCCAGATTATTATTATTATTATTATTTACTTGTACATGTTTTTTTTAACACACTAATTTTGGATTTATAGAGGAAGTTGTATATGCTGGTACTTGGCACAACAATCCTTAGTCTGGTACGTGTTTTATTTATTAACTAATTTTTTATGTGAATTTTGATGATTAATTATTTTTTATTTTTGAAAATGAAGGTGATGAACTGATGACATAGTTGCTGTTCAAGTTGATACTGCAAGTGGTCCACCTCGAAGAACTGTCAACATGGTTCTCGCCGGCCAGTGCACAAGTTGCCGTAAAAGGAAGGATTATTGTCTTGCAAGTTAAGGTGCATCAATATTAGTGCGGAAATGTTTACGTAAATACAATTCCTTCCATTTATCTTATATTTGGTAGATTCAAATATCCTTTTTCTTTTATTCTCTTGCAAAAAGTTGTTATGTCAATTTAATAGTGGTTACATGTATTAAAACAGTTCAACAATCCGCAGCGAAGGCGCATGTATTTTTCTAGTATTTAATAATTTATATCTTACTATTTCATTAATAAACTGAGCAAATAGTTTCTATATAAGATTTTGTAATTTACTTTTTGACGAGAAAATTAAATTTCATTTCCTCGTCATGAAATAAGGAAATCTACCCATTGGCTTAGTAATCTGATTTCAACAAAATATGTTTGAGAAATTGAAGACAGCAATTTGGACCTGGATTAATCTGATCCATGTGCTGATGTAAGCAGGTGTTATTCAGCTAATCATGCAATTGAACACAGTAATTAACGACTTTGTTACATCATTCATAACGTAAATCTGGCATTGTTACATCATTCATCATATCACCATCATGAAATAGAGAGAATGTAATTGTACAGAACTCTTAAATGTATCACATGAATCGTGAACTAAATTACACACAGACAAACTTATACGATACAAGTTGAAACTTATCTTTTCTCTATACACAAATTGATGAATTTTCAAATTGCACCCGTGATTTCTCCTTTGAACCTTGACTTGACCTAGCACGTACAGTATGAATAGTCTAATCACGGTTACTTGTTAATTACCCTATATATATATTCCAACATGCATGCGGAGAAATATCTCATGCAAATAAATTAATCATAACCATGCAAAGTGAAGGAAAAAGATCAAGAGTGTCAACGGAAGCTTTGGCCATGGTGGGTGCAGATTACGAGAAATCTGCTATTGAATGGGAAGAAGGTGACGAGTCATATACACCACCTTATCTCTTGGCAAATTGTAGCTCGTACGGGGATATGTGTACATGTGGAAGTCGAAGCCATGATCAAGAAAAGAGAAAGAACGAGCAAGATGAATTGATTAAAGCAAGATTGGTGTTGTGGGCTAAATCTGTAGCTTCCTCCCTTAAAAATAAGTATATGAAGTAGTGGTAGCATGGAGATTGAGAGAGATGAGGTGTCAGAGACTCAGAAATGAATACTATCTCAAGCATTATGATTTTTTGAATATTTACAATATCAAAAGTATGTCCATGATTCATTCTTTTTGTACAGATTACTAAATTCTAAAAGAAGTTTAACAAATTAGAAAGTTACTTACTTTGCTTACCACCAAACAAAAAAACTTCTTATTTTTTATTTATAAATATGCATATTATTGTTATTCACTAATTAAATTATGTATATTTAGAAAGGTTAGAAAATTCAGGCTGAAGAAAGGAATTTCAAAATATTAGGGTATTTTAAAGTATCCAGAAAAGAAAAGGTTTAGACTTTAGAGGTTTGTTGAAAAAAATCTGAATTTTTCGAGAATGTCTGGAATATATGTAAATATTGTTATGAAATAGAATATATATATATATATATATATATATATAGAGAGAGAGAGAGAGAGAGAGAGAGAGAGAGAGAGAGAGAGAGAGAGAGTATGACTAAGATACTCAATTAAGTATTATGAGTTTGATACTTAAGATTTTAGGACCATTGAATTTGAATTGAGATTTGTGTTTTTTAATGATATTTATATTCATCATTAATGATTTTCATACAAGTTTGTACTCATCATTAATTACACAAATCTCAAATCAAATTCAATGGTCAAAAAACATAAGTATCAAACTCATGATACTTAATTAAGTATCTTAGCCATACTCATATATATATATATATATCAATGATTTAAATTGCGGCGCAATTGTGCCGCCATAGCACAAATCGCAATAAATATTTATAAAACGCAACACCGCAACCTACTAAATAGCGCCGAAATTTCGCCGCAATATCGCGCAATATAGATGATCATATGTAAATTACACTCCAAGCGCAATATATATATATATATATATATATATATATATATATATATATATATATATATATATATATATAGTAGATAAATAGTAAAATAGTAGATAAATAGTACAAATAACGAAAAATATATCTAAAACGCAAAACTGCATTAAATAACCAATAGCGAAAATCACTAGTAAATCGCACATAGAGCGTTACCGACAGCCACGCAGTAATGATCTCCTATTCACGCGTGTGACCCTTTCCATGCACTTTATTCAAATTTTATTTTCATTTCCTTGCTTGCATCGTTATTTTAGGTCCGAAGAGAAGATAACTATCATTTGTTATTTGCTTGACTGATTTTCTCTCTCATCGTGTTTGTAAACAAGTTAAATAAATTAGAAGTTACTTAATTGAATTTGCAATGCTTACCACCAAACACAAAACTTCTTATTTTTTTATTTGTAAACATGCATATTATTGTTATCATTATGCACTAATTAAATTGTGTATATCTATAAAGGTTAGAAAATTCAGACTGAAGGAAGGCATTTCAAAATATTAGGGTATTTTCAATTCAAAAAAAAAAAAATATTAGGGTATTTTAAAAATTTAAAGTATCCAAAAAAGAAAAGATTTTATATCTAAAACACAACACCGCAATCTATTAAATAACGATGCTAAATGCCTTATCACTAGTAAATCGCACATAAAACGTTAACGACAGTCTCGCAATAGTGATATCCTATTGACGTGTGTGCCCATTTCCATACGCTTCATTCGATTTTTCTTTTCATTTTCTCGCTTGCATCGTCATTTTGGCTCTGAAGAAAAACTGACTATTATTTGCTATTTGCTTGCCTGATTTTCTCTCTCATCGTGTTTTTTTGTGAAATTGTATTCTCTTTCTACGCTTTTTTATTTGGTAACTTCTTCCTCATAAATATGTGGTTTTTTTCCTTTTTCTTTTTGTGTTTGGAGCGTTTCTCAAATTTTTAATAGCTTTGTTTTTGGTATTTATCTTATGTTGCAGTAACTTGGACAATTGTTTGAGAATACTCCAAAAAAATTTGATGTTGTTTCAAATTTGTAAAAAGATATTTCAGACTGGCCTTTTGTTGTAGTAACTTGGACAATTGTTTGAGAATACTCCAAAAATAATCGATGATGATCCAAATTTGTAAAAGGATATTTTAGACTGATCTTATGTTGTAGCAACTTGCACATTGTTTTGTTAAATTTAATGTTTTTGTAATATTATTTATTTTGGTTTATTAGCTTAATGTGTAATAGTTAATATGTGGCCCCATGTGTATGAGTATGGGAGATGTGTAACAAAAATACTTTTGTGATGTTTGGGTTTTGTGTCTCTGCCAGAGAGCAATTCACATGACTCACCACAATCATCTATTTCGTGTAGAAGTAGAAAAGGGAGAATAATCTAGAGGAAAATAATACTCTCCTATCTCTTTGAAAAATACCCTACTGTATCAGAAAAATACCCTAATTATTTTTCTGAAAAATCTCTCTCACTAATTCACCAAAATACAAAACTAAACCTCACTAACTCCAACAAATTGGTATCTAGAGCTAAGGTTGCAGGGAAAAATCGAGTTTGTAGAAGAAGAAAGAGGAGATCACCATGGCCAACCAAGGAGGTGTGCTTGGGCTTCCATTATCTTCGCAACTCATTTTCGATGGTGAGAACTATGATTATTGGAGTATTAAGTTGAGAACTTTGTTGATCTCAAAGGATCTATGGGAAATAGTAACAGAGGGGTTTGAAGAAATGAGTGCACACAAGGTGTTCGATGAAATGACCGATAAGGGAAAAGAGAAAGAAGATGGATCGAGTAAACTAGAATACAAGGAAAATAAAAAGAAGGATGCGAAGGCGTTATTCTTGATCCAAAATGCAATTTCGGATAAACTATTTCCGAGAATTATTGGGGCGAAAACCTCAAAAGAAGCTTGGGAAATTTTGCAAAAAGAATTACAAGGAAACGAAAAGGTTAGAACCGTGAAACTCTTGACTCTAAAAAGAGATTTCCAAAATTTGAAGATGAATGAGAATGAACTTCTTAAGGATTATTTCTCTAATATCATGGAATTGGTAAATCAAATAAGAAGCTTGGATGAGGATTTAACCGACAAATCGGTTTGCGAAAAAATCCTAATTAGCCTTTCTCCCAAATACGACAACATGACCTCTATTATTGAAGAAACCAAAGACCTCTCTATTATAAGTGTTCATGACCTAATGGGTTCTTTAGAAAGGCATGAGCGAAGATTAAATAGGGATGTCGAAAAATCTTTCGAGAGTGCGTTCCATTCAAAACTCACCGTTTCTAAACCACCAAACCAAAATACGGTAAAGGGAGAATCTTCCCGTGGAGGTTATTACGGTAGAGGAAGGGGGTATTATTCCAATAGAGGAAGGGGGCAATTTGGAAGAGGAGGAGGTAGAAATAATTACCAAAATAACCAAGCAAAATGCATTATTTGCAAAAGGACTTCTCATCTTGAAAAAGATTGTTGGTTCAAGGATAAACCACAATGCCATAATTGTAAGAAATTTGGGCATCTCCAAAAAGATTGTCGAGTTCGAAATAACGAACAAGCCAACTACACCGAAAATAAAGAATATTACGACAATACGTTTTATGCGTGTCAAACGGCCGTGGAGAAAAAGAGCGATGTATGGTACGTTGATAGTGGTTGTAGTAACCACATGACTGGAATTGAATCGGTCTTCACCGAAATTGATGCGACCGACACTACTCAAATTACGATGGGTAATGGTGCGGTTGTCCAATCAAGAGGAAACTGTGCAATCGCCATTGAAATGAAAAATGGAAGAAAAACCATACGTGATATGATGTGATGCTTGTGCAGGAGTTGGCGCAAAATTTATTGAGTGTGGGACAATTAATCGAGCATGGACACTCGGTACATTTTGAAGGTGAGAGTTGTAAAATCTACGATACATCGAAAAATGAAAGTCAAATTATGACAACCATAAAAATGGAGAAAAATAGGAATTTTCCATTCATTCTTAAAAATGCAAAATCGATGGCATTAAAAGCGGGGTGTTGAAGATGTGTCGAGGTTGTGGCATAAACGACTTGGCCACGTAAATTTCGAAAGCTTGAAATTGTTGAGTAGAAAAAATATGGTGTACGGTTTGCCGAATATTGAAGACAAGGGCTTGCGTGCTCGGTAAAATACACCGAGAACCATTCCCAAAAGAACGGGCTTGGAGAGCAACAAATCCTTTGGAACTTGTACACACCGATGTGTGCAGTCCAATGAAGCAACCTTCACATCGAGGTAATAAATATTTCACCACCTTCATCGATGATTATTCAAGGATGTGTTGGATTTATTTCATGAAAAAAAATCCGATGCATTCTCAATCTTTAAAAAATTCCAAAAATTGGTTGAGCGGCAAAATGGCCGATTAATTAAAAAAATGAGAAGTGATCGAGGTGGTGAATATAACTCCAACGAGTTTAATAAATTTTGCGAAGACCTTGGAGTTGAAAGGCAATTAACCGTAGGGTATTCACCGGAACAAAATGGTGTTGCCGAGAGGAAAAATAGAACCATCGTAGAAATGGGAAAATCTATGTTGGTTGAAAAAGATGTCCCGAAAAGTTTTTGGGCCGAAGCGGCGTACACGGCGGTTTATTTATTAAACCGGTGTCCGACCAAAGCGGTTAAAGACAAAACACCATTTGAGGTATGGTTCGGTGGTAGAAAACCATCGGTCAATCACTTGCGAATTTTCGGTTCGATTTGCTACGCACATGTCCCGAAAGAAATGCGACATAAACTTGAAGAGAAAAGTGAAAAATGTGTTTTTATGGGTTATAGCTCTCAATCGAAGGGCTATAGACTTTGGAGTTTCAAAAGAGAAAAAATTATTACAAGTCGCGATGTGATTTTTAATGAAAAAGATAAATGGGATTGGAAACGAAAATGTGGCGAAAGTGTATCGATATTGGTGCAAGAAAAAGAAACCGAACCGCAAGTATATGAAGATGAAATACAAAATGAATTTGAAGAAGAAGATGAAACGACAAATTCTCCATCACTGAATATGGAGCCGAGTTCCTCAAGACCGAGCTCAACACCGGTAAAAATGAGAAGGTTAAATGATATTTATTTGCGATGTAATTTTTGTGTTGTTGAACCGGAGAATTTCGAGAAGCGGTGAAAGAGGAAGTGTGGAGAAAAGTGATGAATGAAGAAATAAGAATGATTGAGAAAAATCAAACTTGGGAGTTAGTTGAAAAACCGAAGGAGAAAAATTTAATCGGTTTAAAATGGATTTATAAAACGAAAACAAATCCGGATGGGTCGGTTCTAAAATACAAGGCGAGATTAGTTGCAAAAGGATACTCGCAAAAACCCGGTACCGACTATCAAGAAACGTTTGCTCCCGTGGCAAGGCATGAAACTATTCGAACGTTGATTGCTTTGGCCGCTCACAAAGGTGGGAAACTATACCAACTCGATGTAAAATCCGCTTTCTTGAATGGCGAATTAAAAGAAGAAGTATACGTTGAGCAACCGCAAGGGTTTGTGGTTGAAGAAAGTGAAGAGAAAGTGTACAAATTGAAGAAGGCGTTGTATGGATTGAAACAAGCGCCTCGTGCATGGTATAGCCAAATCGATGGCTATTTTGCCGAAAAGGGATTTCAAAGAAGTCCGAGCGAGCCAACCCTCTACATCAAGCAAGATAAAATCGGTATGCTAATAATTTCACTCTATGTTGATGATTTAATAGTTACCGGTAATAATGAAAAAATGATAAAAGAATTTAAAAATGAGATGTTTAAAAAATATGAGATGAATGATTTGGGATTATTAAATTATTTTTTGGGCATAGAAATTGAACAAACAAATGATGAAATTTTTATTTCTCAAGAGAAATATGTCCAAAATCTTCTCTCAAAATTCAAGATGGAAAATTGTAATCCGGTAACGACACCGATTTTGGTAAACGAAAAATTAGTAAAAGAAGATGGTAGTGGTGACGCCGATGATTCAATTTATAGGAGCTTAATTAGAAGTTTGTTGTATCTTGCTATTACAAGACCCGATATCATGTATGTTACGGGTTTGTTACCTCGGTATATGAGCAAGCCGAGTAAAACTCATTTGGGTGTGGCGAAAAGAGTGTTGAGGTACATACAAGGCACCAAAAATTATGGGCTTATGTATGAGAAAAATGATAAGGAGAAAATTGAATTATTTGGATTTTGCGATAGTGATTGGGCCGGGAGTGCCGATGATATGAGAAGTACCTCGGGTTACGCGTTTACCCTTGGTTCGGATATATTTTCATGGGCCTCAAGGAAACAAGAAAGAGTTGCGCTTTCCACCGCGGAAGCCGAGTATGTGTCGGCAAATGAAGCCGTGAAAAAAATAAAATGGTTGAGAAAATAATTAGTAGATATGGGGGAGAAACAAGAGAATGCCACGATTCTATTTTGCGATAATAAATCCGCGATAGCGATGTCGAAGAATTCCGTCTTCCTGATGAGCGGGCTTTTGGCGTGTTTTAATATGTCGTTGAGTTAAAACCCCGAACAATCAACAAAATTTATAATCTATGTTTGTACAGTGGTAAATGTATATATTCGTTCCACGGGGAGCAATTGCGTCAAAGATTTAATCAAAAAGGGACTAGAAATAACAAAGAAAATTCACAGAAGGTAGTCCATTACAACGGAAATAGGGTCCGTTACAACGGACATTAGGGTAATTGTTAACGCAGGGATTGATATGAAGGTCCGTTACAACGGAGGAAGTTACGTTACAACGGAAAGATGTAATCCGTTATAACGGATAGACGTAGCGTTATAACGGATTGGTTGATCCGTTACAACGAACTAGAATGTCCGTTACAACGGAATAGTATGAATGCTATTGAATGCTTTTCCTCACTGGTCCGTTACAACGGAATTAAAGTGCGTTATAACGGAGTATCAACAGACTGAAAATCAGGTACAAACCGAAAGGTCCGTTGTAACGCAATTCATGTCCGTTATAACGGAATAGTTTATGGAATTGAGTTTGAGTATTTGAATTAAGGATTGAATTTAAGGGTTTGTTTTGGATTCAAATTGAAAAGTAATTAAACTAAGTAACAAGCATTAAGATCACACAAACAAACAAGGAAGATTTCGAAAACAAACGATTCATTAAACCACAAATTCTTTACAAAAATCCAATTCAATTAAAACTACAAGAATTTCAAGAAAGTAAAGAAAACACCTAGAGAGATGAAGTGAGCTTCGAGTCTCGCCTTGGATGCCTTCCTCGTTGCTTTGAGATGCTTAGTGAGCTAGACACCTCGCACAACTCGTTCCTTACGTACCAATCCACTCACCAATCGAAGTGAGCTCCGTATCGGTTGAGTGAACTCGAGATTTGCAAGGGATTAATTGGAAGGAAGCTCCCGATCAATTTAGAGTAAGCTCGACTCCTTGCTTGCGCGGATTCGGATGAAGGAAGCTCCAACCAAACCCCCACAACTCGATCTTCGTCGAAGTGTAGACCAATTCACCGAATGAAGTGAGCTTCTATTCGGTGATCGATCTTAGAGAATTATCGTTCGATTTTGCAATTCTTGCGTGTTCTTGAAAGTTTCTTGGAAGTGCTTTGAGAGAGAGAGAGAGAGTGAGTGAGAAAAAAAGGTAAAAGAGCGTACCCAAACTCGTGGCCCTTTTCGTTTTATTTATAGCACTCACGGAGTCTTCTTATTGGCCACGAGTTGGTGGAGAGGATTGAGGGTAATGGGGTAATTTCCACCAAAGGTAGGTGGGAAGGATAATGGCTAAGGATTGAGTGGTTTTCGTGTAGACTTTTGTGTAAGTTTCTATCATGATAATTGTTTGCCTCCCGTCTCGTTCATGTACCGAATATATAGGTATAATATTTCGTTTTCACTCCTCTTGACGTGTTGGAGACAACTACACTCTCCGAATTCCCATAATTTCCTTCTAATTCCAGTGATTAAGAAATAAAATACACTTAGTGAAGAAATATTCATGTTATCTCAAATATGATTAATAAAGTATATATAATTGTTCTTCACAAGGGCTAAAATCCCCAAATTAAGCATTAAATTTGTGCCTTATTTGCCTCACATCAAATACCCCCACACTTAAATCCTTGATCGTCCTCGATCAATTGGAGTATAAAAGTCAAACATAAGAGAGAATTGCATAAGATTTTGTTGAAGTTATATTGTTGGTTCAAAAACTAATTTCACAAAGCAAATTGGGGTACTCTCATTTCATCATGATTACTAATATTGAGAGAAATATAGGTTGATCAAATATAGAATCTATTTCAATAAATTTCATAAATTCGAAGAGTTTACTAGAGCAAATGATCTCAACCGAAAAAGATGATTAAACACCATCATTCAATTCTTTTCACTCCACAATTCACAAGGATTATCATGAAAAAGCATTAGTGAAAACTAATTTTTTCGTTTTGCAAAAATCGTTTCTTAAATATAATTTGTCACTTTTAAACCGTTCGGTACGTTAGTACTTGGTTCATCTTCGATTTCTACTAAATTTTCCCAACTTGCGCTAGATTTTTGAACTCATTTTCTTTCCTTTTTATTATTTTTATTTCTTTTCTTCTTTTCTTTTATTCTTTTTATTTCTTTTCTTTTGTTCGTTGTTGCTTTCAATGGTCCCCATGTGTGTCATTTGGGATAACAAGTGGTCATGACTCACACCACTCATTACTTAGTCAAACCCCATGGATCCGTGCAATCTTTAGCCCGATTTTTTTTTTTTTTTTTTTTTTTTTTTTTTTTTTTTAAAGATTGTAATGTCCTTTGTATTCAAGTATTTTTTTTTGTAGGTTGAAACGTATTGTAGAAAGAGAGGCATATTTTCGACCCAAAAATACAACACACAATCAAACTTTGCACTCCGGCTGAATGGAGGAGTATATATGGCCGTGAAGAATGTCCAAACCTAGCTCCAATAGCAGCCCGGATATTAAGCCAAACCGTGTCCGCTTCCAACTGTGAGAGAAACTAGACCACATTTAACTTGATCCATATAAGACCGAGAAATAGGTTGAAACTGGACCACATATAGTGAGGGATCTAGTTTTTCAGGAATGGATATAAGTTCAACTGCAAGCGCAAACAATGAAAACTATTCCGATCCGTATATTGGTAACACACAACACGAAAACCACTCACCCTTCGACTCAATGATGAACATTTTCGACAATACAAATTTACAAATGTATTTTCCTCCTCATGATCAATATGAGGATGATAATTATACAATGCAATCCGCTCGTCACAATTTTTGGCAGTAGAAATTTTTAATGTACTAATTTTGTCATGTAATGTTGGTTATGTAATGTAATTTTTTTAATGTAGTTATTTGGATTTTATGAGTTGAATTTGTGTGTATCATGTTTATGAATGTTTATCTATTTTTAAAATAAATTTTTTTTTCTATTTTTTCCGATTTGTTTACTCACAGTCTGATTTTTTTTTTTTTTTTTTGACTCGGCCGAGTCTTGTCCGAATCGACCGAGTTCCGAGCCTCCAGAGCCAACCGAGTCCGATTCCGATTCCGATTCCGATTCCGATATTCATAACCATGGTCTGATATTAGTTCAAAAAACATAGATAAATAAGTTAAGGCCAGTTAGTTGGAGCTCTTGGCTTACTGGCTTGAATTTAAGGGCTCAAATCTATGTACTAGCATATTTTTAGTATTTTTTTATTAGAATTAAACTGTCGAAACTTAAAAATGTGGTGGTCAGGAATTGAACACTTGACCTTGATATTGGATAAGTCACAATGCTAACAACTAGAAATACAAGTCCTAATTGAATTTTTTTTTTTTTTTTTTTGTATATATCATAACCTGCCGAGTATTTTACACAGCTTCGATTTCTTAGGGTCGGCGGACCCCGTTAGTATTATATTTCTAATTTTTTAACAATTTCGAAATTTTTTGGAATAAAATATTATTTTATATTATTTAATATGTATTTTTTTATTTTTCAGAAATTTGTATTATTACTATTTTTAAAAAATTTCCAAAAGTTTATATTATTATTATTTCCAGAAATTATTACTACTACTATTTTTATTACTATTATTATTATTAATAATGAATTGTTTATAATTTATTATTATTAAATTATTAAATGATGATGATAGCTGAAGTTTTCTGTTCGCACGTCAAACGCTTTCCTTCACTCTGCAAATAATCCAATAATGTGATCAATACAAGGGTTGTATTTTTTAACATGCAACAGTTTGGGCGGACTTTGTGGCAACTCTTTACAATGATATGAGTTCTTCTCTTTTATGTCGGATTATAAATTAATTATAAATTAATAATAATAATAATAATTGGGACAAATCATCCTTGCCCATTGCAATTCCGATCCACATCCATAATGTAGTTGGCCTAATTCTCGAATGCCATAAAGTCACACTACCAATAAAGTATGGAATATTATACTATGTTTCCCAATTTCACCTAATTTTTGTTGATGAGTCAACAATTAAAGTTGGATGAAAACGGCTCCTAATTTGCATCCCAATGTTGATTCCAATTAAATTTTTAATTTTAGTTTAATTATTTTAATTGAAATTTAATTCTTTAGATCATTGATTAGTTTAATTAAAAGTTAATTAATTGAACTTTTAATTGTATTTTATTAATAGAAAGAAATTTGGAATACAATTGGAGTTACTTTTCACCCAATTTTCATTGGGAACATCATCCTGAAAAGTTGAGTAAAATTGGGAAGCACAGTAGAAAGCCTCATAAAGTATCTCGGGTTGTCACTCATGATAAGGAAGCCTAAAAAAATCGTGTTTGAACCGCTCATTCAAAAGGTACAAACTAAACTCACATCATGGAAAGGACAATTGTTATCTACGAGGCAGGGTGAACTAATTAAATCGGTCTTGAATGCACTACATTTATACATGATGCAAGCGTTATCTCTTCCGAAATGAGTGACAAAGGCTTTACATCTCTACGGGCTTTTTGTGGGCGGGGAAGCAAAATGTAATAACGGATGATGTTTGGTTAATTGGGAGCGAGTATGCTCACCAATCTCTAATGGAGGTTTACACTCGACTAGTTTTTCAACTCAAAACAATTGTTTACTAAAGTGGTCGTGGATTTGTAAAACAAACCCCGATTTCTTTTGGTCTGAAAAACTAACAAATCTATAGGGTATATCATCGCCGGATCTATTAAATTCAATTCCCGCGAGATACTCTTATTTTTTCATGAAGGGTCTTACTTGATTACTCCCTTTCTTCAATGCATCCGTAACCACAAACGTTTCGGCAACCTGCAGATGGAATAGCTCCGGCATATTCTCGGTTTCATCGGCGTACAAACTATAGTGCAACAAGGGAGTAATTGTACTATGGAATGTAAAACTGTGGAAAGTTCGCTGCCTCACAAAGGTGGGTTTTTTCGCATGGCTTTCTATGCATGATAGATTGTTGACGGCAAACAGCCTGCAAAAAAGGAGGTTGGCCGGCATGCAACCTTTGCCCAAATTACAACGAACATATAGTAAAAGATCCGAATCACCATTTTATTATATGTCGTTTGGCCGCACAAATATGGCAAAGCATGGCAACTCTCCTTCAACGTAATCTGACTCCACAACCGTCGACCATGCTTTTCTGGCAACATAATAGGTCAATTTTCAATCCGGGCCAAGCTAAATACTAGGACCTCCTCTGTCTCTCGGCTCTATGGTCCATCCGGAAGAGAAGAAACACGGAAATCTTTCGCTCCAACGGCGAGCCACCAATACTCGTTTTCACGGAAATAATCAAGCAAGCCAAACCATAGGAGCTTTTCAAAAATATTTTTTAGGATTTAGTTACAGTTTTCTAATTGCACAGTATCCTTTTTCTTGTAAATAACTCTTGTAAATCGTCTTGCTTTTAATGGAAATCAGTGAAACTCTAAGCTCTCAATTCAAAAAAAAAAAAAATAGACCTTTACTAGTATATGTATGGGGTTATAAACTTAGGGAAATTATACCCTGCCCCCCAAACCCATCACAACACTCACGATGGGTATGGGATTTTTTTTTGGGTTGGGTTGGGTGTTAATTCCCAACTCCAATTTGCACCCCACTCTCTCTCCAAATTAATTAATGTAATTAATGCTTCGAATTAACAGTTAATTTGTGAGTCAATTAACACATCATATTAGTACATAATAATTCATTAATTCAATTAACAGCTAATTCAAAGCATTGTTAATCGAGTGGGTAATTTTTGGGAGATGGATAGGGTATCAAGGATGTGGTGATGGGTTTGGGGGGTATAGTAAATGGCCTCATAAACTTATATATGGTATGGCAACAAGGGCGTTACAATACGCGGATGATACGGTGATATTCGTAGAAGCACATGCAAAAACCCTCAAAATAATCGCTTACGCTTTAAAGGCTTTTGAAATAACGACCGGCTTGAAAATAAATTGGGATAAAACGGAATTTGTACCAATCGCAATTCCGGACCAACACCACCAAATTATTTCAACAATTCTCGGGTGCAAAAAAAAAAACTTACCAATAACATACTTAGGAATGCCTTTGAACATTCGAAAACCGAGGAAAATAAATTTTGTGCCACTAATTAAAAAAATGCAATCTAGGCTATCCTCGCGGAAAGCTAAATTCCTAAGTATGGGAGGACGATTAGTCTTTGGCTAAATCGATCGTCAATGCCATTCCTACTTATTTCATGCAATGTTTTAAATTACCGAAATGGCTAATAAAGAAAATGAACAAGATAACGAGATCTTTCTTATGGCGAGATGACAAAAATTGTCTAGAAGGGCATTGTTTAATAGGTTGGGAGAGGGTTTGCCTCCCGAAGAAAAACGGAGGGTTGGGACTAACACATTTAGAAACACAAAACGATGCATTTCTCTTAAAATGGATATGAAAAATAAATAAAAATCCAAATAGTATGTGAGCTACGACTATAAAGGAAATATATGGAATTGACACGGCTAGGGATATCGAAAGGATAAACCCAAATAGGGCCTCGTTCTTCGTAAAAGACCTAAAAAGACTCCTACCACTTTTCGGGATATCATACGTGTTTGACCCAACCGCGGGGGAGCATCAATGGGCATGGACCGGGAACAAGGATTTCTCAACGGCCTCGTCTTACAATTTTATGAGGAACCCGGGAGTTAGATCACAATGGAATGAAAAAATATGGAGAGTCAAAGCCTCAATGTGGATCAAATTCTTTGCATGGCTAGCAATGAACTCAAGAATTTTGACGGCGGACAACTTTCAAAAGAGAAATTGGCCAAATAATCATCTATGCCCAAATTGTAACACACACACGGAATCATCAAGCCACCTATTCACCGATTGCATTTTCATCAAGCCAATATGGGAAGCCGTAAGCTCCAATTTAGAAGCTAATCTAACAACACACGATAAAATAGACGAACAATGGATACAAAACCAAACAAAGTTCACAAAGGAAAAAAGGATAAAATACGACGCTCTTGTACTATCGACGTTATGGTCCGTTTGGAAGGAACGAAATAACATGATATTCTCGTCAAAACACTCCTCGGCTACAATTGTAATACCCTAAATTCTCACAGAAGCTATTATGGATAAAAAATTACTAAATGGAGGTCTACCAAAACTCTCTGGAAGACGAAGGAAAATAATCATGCAGGAATTTTAATCACGAATCTGGCTCTCGCCAGTTTTTTCTTTTTTTTAGCCTTGTCTAATTTCAAGTTCTAGCTAAATTTTATTCTTATCTAAGGGCTCTCTTAATTGTTAAATAGGCAGTAGGTTTTGGGTTCTAACTTATTTTGGTCACTGGTCCTACATATTTCATGTAAGCCAAATACAATGTATTCGATTTACTCTTATATATTGAAAGAAGCTTGTGCTTCGGTTTTTCAAAAAAAAAAAAAAAAAATTATATATGGTGCCCCTCACTCTCATCCAAACACCCTCGATACGTCAATCGAAAATGTCTAATTGGATTGATTAACATCCAAGTCAATGTTTAATTGAATTGATTCAATCAAAATGTTTAATCTGTCCAATTAAACACTCTCGATTGACGCATCAAAAATGTATGAGTGAGATTGGGGGGCATAATATATTTTCCGTAAATATATCCCATATTTTCCCTTTATTCTCCTCTTGCTTTTTATATATTTTACATCTATCTTGTAAGGGAGTTTCTATCATACACCTATTTCCTTATCATACACCAATTTTCAAGGGTATTTGAAGTAATTATTCATTTTTGAATATTTAAGGTAAGATATCTAATATATTTATCAATTACTTTTTGACTAAATTGGAATTTTTTCATGTTCATTTAAACAAAAATCTCCATAAAAGATAAATTTTATGATACACCCTTTTACAAATATAATTAATTGCTAAAATACTCAAAATACCCTTGTAAAAGGGTGTATGATAGAACTCCCCATCTTGTAATGGTTTGCATATTGTTTTCATCTCCATTAAGCCAATTTATGAAATCCAACTGAAAATTACAGCTGAAGTTTTCTGTTCGCACTTCAAATGTTTTCCTTCACTATGTAAATAACCCAATGTTTTGATCAATATTATATAAAGGTTGTTTTTTAACACTTGCAACAGTTTGGACTGACTTTAGCTTCTCTCTCCTTAACTCTCCACATTTTAATTGTTATTTTCTTTTTTTGCCACGCCTTTGATATTTTATAGGCCTTGCTTACTCTTGCTTCTTGTCGACTCGGTTCCACAACAGTTTCAGTAGTTGTATTTTATAAGAAATGAGATTGTGATCATTTCCAGATTAATGTTTGTATTAACATGAGATGTAATTGGAGATATGGATGAAGAGGTTAACTACACAGCAATCTCTTCTCAGATATTTGGTTTTTGGACAGAGATTTGACCCTTCATTGTTGCAGGTATTTTTGCATTATGTACTTCTCTTTCATTTTAGTTTTTCCCCAGTATTTTGAATGTTGTATTTGACAATTGTTCTGAAACGTGTTTGCTGCAATATCGCCGAATCTGGCTAAATTTTTTTACTATGGAGGCATTTGACTGGTTCTCAGTAATTGACTACAAAATGACTCTATTGATTATAGAATGTTTTTTTATAGAATGTTTTTTTTCTTTGGATTAAGCTCTTTTGATTATAAATTAATGTGCTTTTTACTTCTGTTGTTAACTAGGATCAGTCACTTGTAGCTTGAGTTGTCTTCTCACATTGTTTTTGTAATTAAACCAATGTAATTAATATGGACTTAGAAGAATCCAAGTTTGGTCGAGCCTCTTCCGTTTGATATGAGTTGTCTTCTCACATTGTTACTTGATCGAATTTAACTCGAGAGAAGTTAAAGATTTAGTCACCACAAGTAATCAACATACTTTCGCCTCTTCCGTTGATATTGTTCGCGAGAACAAAACTTAGAAGAATCCAAGTTTGGTCGAGCCTGATCGAGAATTCAAGAATTACTCAATTTTGATTCTCGAATCCCCCACTCCTCTCTCCCCTTTAATCTCACTTCTGATGTTTTTGGGAAAATAAAATGATTAATTTATAAGCCTTTTAACAATGATAGGATATTTATATTCTGTGATATTTTTCATGAAGCAATTAGCACAAGATTTAGGCTGATTGATCCAATCCACTGAAAAAGCCTAAAAACTTGGTTTAACATACTAGACCCATGCAATATTACTCCATATTAAAGACCAAAAGTTAAAGAAAAAGAAAAGTTCAATGCCCCAATCCATATGGACATTTTTATTACACAAACCATAATATAAGGCCTTACTCGAAAACGCTGGTCCAACTTTAAACGCACAAAACAAAACACACACAAACACTCACACACTAATTAGGGTTTTTCAGAAGTTAATTGACCCACCATTGGTGCACAAAAACCCCTTCATCCCTTATTCTTCCATAAAGAGCCAAACATTCCCAATATGCCCTTTCAGGATCACATTGCAAGAACAATTCATCAATTAACTTGATTACCTTACCATAATCTCCATTATTCATAATTTCTTCAACAAATTCAGCTTCAGCTTTAACCACCACAAATTCTTTCTCCTCCACGTTTCTCTTTAACCAACCCGCTAACCCGTTAACCCGTTTTCCCATCTTTCTAATATTACTACCATCCAATTTCACAAATTCAAATTTTGAATCATTTTTGGGGTATTTCTCCTCAAACCACTTTTCACTGCTTGCTCTAGCATGCTTCAATCCAACATCAACAAAAACCCTTCGAGGATATTGGGTTAACGGGTCTTGGGTTATAATAGAAAGATAATTAACCTTTATAGTCTCACCCGTTTGGGTCGGAGGCTCCAATAAGACACCCTCTAATTGACCCGATACATATTTCTTCTCTAATTCAATCCCTAAGAGACGTCTTTTTCCGATTCTATTTTGAGAACCATTATTTGCAATCTTTTTTATTGCTACAACAGTAGATCTGAATTGGCGTACATAGACGATATTGTAGTTACCTGGTAAGTGGAAATAATTTGATCCGTCAGAGCATAAATGGGTCACGACAATGCCTCCAATTTTGACGACCCGATCCAAGAACAGAAAGGAATCAGGTTTAAAACCTTCAGTTGCAAGAACGAAATCGACCGATTCATCTGGTACAGTTGATTCTTGATAGAACGGCACATGATCAATTTCGTTTTTCTTCAAAAAGGGAAGTCGATTGCAACATGCATTTCCGATAAAGATTGATCTTTGGGGGCTATCAGACAAAAAGAGACCCTCCTTTTTCAAATTTCTGATCAGCATTGGCAGATTGAATGGGTCGTCAGACCAACAGTATGGATTTACCGCACCAGCACGTGTCGGCATCCTACGCAACAATGGGATGGAGAAGAGAATCCCAGCAACAAGTGCTAGACGCGCTATCATCAAGAGGAGGCGCGGATCAGGCAAGTGAATCACGACTGTCTGGCCGTCTGTTTGGCCTGTCGGAGTGCCATATCCCTTCATTGCAGTCTATATCGAGACTAGAACAAGATCTCGTCTTTGGAGAAAATCAAGCGATATTTGAGCTTGGGTACCGAAAATCAGTACGAGAATTACAAACTAAGTGTAAAACAGAGAGGAGGATAAACCAGCACGGAGTGAAGAGGCGAGATTAGCGGGTGCAAAATCGAGAAGAGGTATGGTTTCCACCCACGAGGGCCACACGAGTAGAACAACGGCGAAGCACGATGAGCAAGAGATCTAGCATACGTTGGATCTCCATCTTTGTACCAATCAACGATTCAAATCGATTCATATACTAAAAAAGATCACGTCTTTAGGTCTCCACCGCAGTGGGAAGAGAGGAAAACAGAAACCCACTTCCGAGAAATTGGAGAAAGACGAAGGTTGTGAATGGTGGAAGAGTGGGAGAGGAAGACGAGGATTTAACCAAGGGGGGTGACAAGGGTAGAATTGGAATTTCATGTGAAAGTATACGGCTGGTATGTTATGAACTGACTTTCTAATAAACGGTGTCAAAAAAAGCGTAGGTAAAGTGTAAACCGTATATAAGGCTTTTTTCGGCCTTCTTGAAGGCCCATTTTGGCCCATTATTTTATCATGAGATGATCAGTACATTAATTTTAGATGGTGAGCAATGACGTTTGGTGAATTTTTGAAGAATAAATGGACATTATGCAGTAATTTCCAATTCAATAGAATTACGAAAACACGAAAAACTCGAGATATAAATGGAGGGACAATTGACGTATATCTTTTGCAATAATTGAACAACAAAAACTGAATAAAGTGATGGGTGGTGGGTGGTGGGTCTGAAAGTTGAGAGAGTACAAACCGATCAGTCATCTCTTCCATAATGAAATTGTACAATTATGCATACACAGACATTCACGTGGCATCTTTTTTGGAGGAACCATGTTCCTACCTAAGTTTTGATCTGTAATAATTCAAGTTCTAGGCTTCTAGCTAGCAGTGTTACTACGCACAACCACCAAATTTTAAGAGAGATCTCAAGATTCAAACTACTTGGTTTTTTCTGAACATAGATCAATAATACATTGATCCATCATACGCCAAAAAGAATGTAGAAGCCTCACAATATATCAGACAGGTGGCAACTGGCAACTGGCAACTGGCTGTGCCGGAGGCTGCAGACTCGAAGACAACGGAGAGATATTACACCACTTCAAGTACTCAAGCAAAAAGTTAATCAAAGAATAATTAGGTTATAATTATTAAATCATATAATTAATATAATATTATGTATTATTATAATAAAATATAATTATTATTATACATAATAATTAATATTATATCTATATATTAATATTATTTTAAAAATAAGATTAAAAATAATATTATGATATGGATAAAATATAATATTATAATAATATAACAATATCTTTAAATTATTATATGTATATAATATTTATTATTATATATTATTAAATTAATATATAATTATATTATATTAATTATATGGATATAATAATTATATCCATATAATTAATAAAATAAAATAAAATAATTATATTATAAAAATAAAATTATTATGTTATAAAAATAAAATTATTATATTATAATTATTATAGCCCTATAATTAATATAATATAATATATATCATTGTAATAATATATAAAATATATATTATACCTATATAATTGATATTTTTTACCAATTTTAATTAGACATGATTTCTATATTTCTCAATAATAAAATTTCAAAAAAAATCTAATCAACCAAACAAACAATTATATTTTGCAACATCTTCTAATTTGAATATTAAAACAAACCGTGAAATTATTAATTCTAATTTTTTTTCTCTCTTTCACCTTGTAATTTGATTCCACAATCCACTTGCCAAACGACCCATAAGAACTGTTTGGTAAGTAAGTAGAATTAGTAGAGTGGAACGGACTACTACATATATTGGAGAATTTAACACCGGTCCAAGGGAATAAAAAGATTATAAGAATTTTATAGGACCAGCCAAGTTGTTTGTGGTCCAGCAATAATATTGTATTTGATACATTATTTTTGGGTTGGATTTCACACGTGCCTCCGCTGTTATATCATGGTATGCGTAACGAATTTCGAAAACGAAATTATGTTTAGGAGGGAAGAAATTTTATATCATGATTGTAAATATCAATAAAATAAATTGGATTGTTAAATATAAGATGGAAATAATTAAATTTGGATGAGAAACATATCTATGGGGACATATAAATGCATGAGAGGGCATGCAAATATGGTCTTTGACCATATTATTATCCCCATGGACCCCATTTGTCATTTGAACTTAACCCCATTCACACTAAACCCCCTTCCTTACATTCTTATTGGCCAAGAAGGAGGTGGTCTTATCCCTCTCATTGATGAGCGGATTTTTGACGTGTTTTATTATCGTTGTATTCGAAAACCTGATTCAATCAACAAGTATAGAACTATATGTGTTATAATAGAAAATATGAAAGTTCGTTCCACGAGGAGTATATGCATCAAATAATGAATCAAAACTAGACAAGAAATAGCAAAGAAAATTCACAGAAAGTAGTCCGTTACAACGGAAGTAGGTTCCGTTACAACAGACATTAGGGTAATGTTAACGCAAGAATTGATATGAAGGTCCGTTACAACGGAGGAAGTTCCGTTATAACGGAAATAGGTAGTCCGTTATAACAGATAAGAATAGCGTTATAACGGATTGGTTGATCCGTTACAACGAACTCTTATGTCCGTTACAACGCACTAGTATGACTGCCCTTGAGTATTATTCCTCACAAGTCCGTTACAATGGACATGAAATTGCGTTATAACGGAGTACCAACAGACTGAAAGTCAGGTACAAACTGAAATGTCCGTTACAACGCAAGTTGGGTTCCGTTACAACAGAACTTGTTCTGGATTTCGAATTTGCAAATTGATTTGAGCTGTGAATTGAGGGGTTGTTTTGAGATTGATTTAATGGAAATTTGTACTAAGTTCAAGGCAGTAATTAAAAGCAAAAGATCAAGTAAAAACACAAACAAGGATTTGATTCAAGTAACAAGAACTAAAGATTCATTAAACTGAGAATTCTTTACACAAATCCAATTCGAATTTAAACTACAAGAATTTCAAGAAAGGAAAGAAAACACCTAGAGAGATGAAGTAAGCTTCGAGTCTCGTCTTGGATGCCTTCTCCGTTGTTCGAGATGTGTAGAAAGCTAGTCACCTCGCACAACTCGTTCCTTTCGTACCGATTCACTTGCCGATCGAAGAAAGCTCCGTACCAGTTGAGTGAACTCGAGATTTGCAAGGAGTCCAATTGGAAGAAAGCTCCCGAGTGGAATAGAGTAAGCTTGACTCCTTGCTTGCGTGGATTCGGATGAAGAAAGCTCCAACCCAAAACCCCACAACTCGATCTTCGTCGAAGTGTAGATCAATTCACCGAATGAAGTAAGCTTCTATTCGGTGATCGATCTTAGAGAATTTATCGTTCGTATTTGCAATTATTGCGTGTTCTTGAAGGTTCTTGGACTTGCTAAGAGAGAGAGAGAGAGAGAGAGAGAGAGAGAGAGAGAGAGAGAGAGAGAGAGAAAGTGCTCCGAAGAGCGGGGGAGAGGAGGAGGCTCTTCTCATAGGGCTTGGGGTCTTATTTATAGTGTCATTGGGGCTTTCCCATTGGCCGAGATATGGGTGAGAGGATTGAGGGTAGTTGGGGGTGGTAGGTGAGGTAGGTGGGCTGTAGAGTGGCAATTGTGTGAGTGGTTTTCGAGTAGAGTTTGGTGCAATCTCTTATGTTGATGATTATTTGTCTTCTCCTTCACACGTGTACCGAATTGGTCGGTATGATATATCGATTTTAACGGCGCGAGGAGACGAAGGCAACTACACTCTCGGATTGCCGAGAATTTCCACCTAAAACCTGTAATTAAGCAATAAAACACACTTAGTGAAGAAATATTCTTGTTATCTCAAATATGAACAATTGTATATATAAAGTTGTGATTCAAAAGGGCTAAAATCCCCAAATTAGATATCAAAAAGGTGCTTTATTTTCCTCTTATCACTCATACGGGGCATATATGGATGGAGCCATATCTCTCTTTTGTGAGTAGAAGAAAGAGAAACAAAATAAAACCTAAAACCTGAATAGAAAAGAGAAAGAGGGAGAGGAAACAAGAAGGGAAGTGATTGATGTGAATAGTTTATGGAGGGAAATACAAGTGAAGCCCTAATTAGAAGGAAACCCTAATCCTCAACAGGGAAAAGTGAAGTAGAAAAATGAGGGTTGATGATGAGAAAATGAATCTAGAAGGAAAGGCGCTTGGATTAGAGCGGAAACAGTTGCGGCTCTGCTAGATAGGACTCGGAGCAGGAGCGGGTCATCATGGTGGTCAAACAGCATGAGTGCGGGGATGGGAATAAGGTATCGTAATGAGACCGTGGTGTGTTGAACCAAGGGGGAAAGGAAAAATGATTGAGAAGGGGAGTCTAGATGAAAATGAGCCTGCGTCGGAGAACGACATCACCGTGTGGCAGCCGCATGTGCATTGGGCTAGAGGCAGGGGTAGGTGCGAGAGTATCGGGGCAGGAACGGTGGTGACATGAGGATTCTGCGGCATGTGTTCCGAAGAAGGAAAATGGTGCCACGGGGGTATCTTGGCAGGTGTATTGAGGTTGGAGATCTTCCTGGCGTTGTCGTGGCTTGTGGCGGGGCAGGGGAAAAATGTACCATGGCAGCACCATCATGCCCATCGCTGCATCGGAGGAGGCGTCACATTGATTGCAAAGGAACAACTAGTTGAGGTATTATCTTGGATATGATCTATAATATTAATTATACCTCATTTCTACCATTGAAATTGAATTAGACTCGGATAAAGTATGAAATGTCGGAACCCTAAGTTGTGAATGAAATAGTATCTCGGATCGGATCGAGGGTTGACAATAGGATTGTCGGGGAAGATGTTTGGTCGTGATGGTTCGGCCGTTTGAATAGTGGCGGTCGGGCTATTTATTGATCATAAATAGTGGAATTAGGGTTTCGGTTTGTGGATGCATGGAAGAGAGAGAATTGAGGTGTTTATTCTTAACGGGTCGGGTTCATGTTTGGTTTATGTTTGAGATCCAATAACCCGGTATTGTTGTATTATGTTAAATCTGAATTTCAGGGAAGATTTGTAGATTGTCGAGATTGTCAGTTCGAGTCAACGGTAAGTAATTAGGAGAAGGCTCGATTGCTCGATAATGTCCAATTAATTAATGGTTGGATTAATGAGAAAACGAGCCAAGATTGAACACATGGCTGAGATTTCTTTGAGTAGTTTGAGTTTTCTCGAGTCATTCGTTCCTCTCGTATCCCGTTTAGGATTTCATCTCGTAGTCATTAGTTATTCCGGTATGTCGGATAAGTAGAAGTATTGTAGTTGATCGGTTCTTTGACGGGTCTACCGAACCAGATTTCGTGTGTCATGTCTTCGTAATTTGGTCATAACTTCTCCGTTCGGTCTTCATTTCACATGTTCTTGGTTCCGTTGGAAAGCTTAGTCCGAGACGATTTTAACGACAGTAATTATGATTACTGAATCTAATTCTTCATTTATTTATTCATCATTTTATCTGTAGAATATGTGTAGTTCTTTGTAGTATGTAGGATTGTTGTTGATGTAGATCAACTCGTAGTGAGGATGAGAGGTGGATAAGGAAACCCATGTTTGGACATTAATGTAGTGTCTGCCCAGAGGGTGCATTTTTGGGTCGCTCCCGAACTTGCAAACTGTTAGACGTAGCAGTACGGTCTCCTCAAACTGATCGAGAGGGCGTGTCTTCAATTGTGGCGTAGTTGAAGACACCACTCTTGTATTAGAGTGCAGCGGACTCTTGCCTCAAGCTGATTGGGATATTTGTCTATGAGGGGTCCCATGTGTTGCCGACCTTATCGAAGTGGTTCTCTACGCTATAAATTCTGTAGTGGTTGTTGTCGTATTTGCAGAATTCCTATATTGTTGTAGTCGGTCATCATGGTAGTTTTCGTAGTAGGTTGTCGTGATAGTCGTCGTCGAGTAAATAATAATTAAATATTATTTTACTTATCTAACTCTCAGCCAATATTTCCAGGTAGCAGTGGCATTCATGTAGATTACGAGCGTAGCGGAGTGTGGGATCACCAGTTATCATTTTTATTTGTTGTGCTTTGTTTGTACCCACCATATGTATTTTGGTATTTGTGGATTATATTTTATGTCAACTGGTTTTCGTATTGTGTGTTTTTTACTCTGCTAATGCTTATATAATTAAGGTAAGTACGTTGTGCACGATTATTTTATTTTCGGGTCGTGACAACCTTTTTGGTATCAGAGCAACAGTCTTATTTGACCTGCAGAAGTCTTTAACACTATACCGTAGGTACCCATACCTTACCCAATGCGTCTTTGAACGACTTTAGAGAGTGTGAATGCCACTAATGTAGGAAACTATAGTGCTTTCATTGTTGGTGTAGAGAGTGTAGGACGACATGAAAAGGAAGATGATGTAGATATGGAGCTGGAAGGTACTCTTGTATGAAGGTTTAGTGCTTTGCATGGTTGGTGCAAATGCACAAGAAGACTTCGTATGAAGAAGTTGTAGTTTTGTGCAGCCGAGG
This sequence comes from Luzula sylvatica, assembly GCA_946800325.1. Lineage (NCBI taxonomy): Eukaryota > Viridiplantae > Streptophyta > Magnoliopsida > Poales > Juncaceae > Luzula > Luzula sylvatica. The sequence goes on along the minus strand of OX326961.1, from coordinate 30,526,264 downwards.
ATGCCGAATGTAGGAAAGAGTAGTGCTTTCATTCCTAATACGTGAAGTGAAAGAAGGCTTTGTACGAGTGAGCTGTAGTTTAGGAAGTTTGGAATGCTCATGTAGGTGTGATTTTTGTTGGTGTGAGGAGTTCATAAAGGCTTTGCATGAGCAAGTTGAAGTTTGAAGTTTGTAAAATTGTGTTAGCTCATTTAGTTTTGGTTGTAGTTGTTGGAGGGAGTTCATGAAGGATTTTCAAGAGAAAATTATAGTTTGTGAAGTAGCGATCACTCATGTAGATGTGATTGTAGTTGGCGGCAAGAGTTCGAGAAAGCTTGGTACATATAATTAAGGTAAGTACGTTGTGCACGATTATTTTATTTTCGGATCGTGACATCCGCTCTCACTTAAACATTTTTGATGCGTCAATCGAAAATGTTTAAATAAATTGATTAACACCTAAATTAATAATTAATTGAATTGATTCAATTAAAATATCTAATCAATATAATTAATGAGAGTGGAGGGCATAATATATTTTTCCTTTTGGGTTCAAGGTTCGAATCCGTCCTGAAAAGTAATGATTTTTACCCAATTTTTGTGGTATCAAATAAAAAAATGTACTAACATTAAAATATCCAAAAAATTCTCCAATATTTTTGGTCTCCTTTGTTTCCAAGTGACTTAGCCGACTTACCCGCAATGGTGAGATGCTAGCTTTTAAATTTTAATTAACGAGTCCGACTCCCTGGTTCTTAACTCGGTTTTTGCATATTTAGAATTATGTCGAGTGTTTTTTGTTAATTATTTTCTGTGTACTCTTTCGTGATGGGGCCAATATCTCGGACAATATTTTGGGGTTGGTAAACACTCGGGCTAGGGAAATTGAAATGCCGACCCGGCTCTGTATCCGCCTATGCATTCGATATCGTTAATCAAGCCTTCCACTCAAAATCCGTACTTATTCAGATACCGTTATGTTGAGTCCGTTCCAGAAAAAAGACAGTATAACATTCTGCTTCATCGAACGAAGCCATGTTGCTTGGAGAAGAAACAAAAGCGTAATTCATGGAAAACTTAACACCTTGTATGAACAAGTTAATGACTTTTTTTTTTTATTAATTGAACAGATTGTAAAACAACAAATTTATTGATTTTCCTCAAATTGTTTATGAATATCAAGTAATTCATGGATTATAAAACTAATTCACGGACTCGATTCATTTTCTCATTCATTTCTATCTCAAATATTGCTTTATCAATCTTTACAACCACTAGGTCCTCCGTAATAGAAATAATGGCCATCATGCTTAGATTCCATCCAATCAGAGACGCTGTAACATTCATCAGCATCTTCGAAAGAATTTACATCTTTGTTTTTCAAATCATAATCATTTCCGCCATTATCGAAAGCAAGGAGATTTTTGAAATATGCTGCTTTTCCTTCGCCCTCGTCAGGAACATGTCCACTGCCCATTGGAGGACTCGTTTCGTTCTGGTCATAAACAATGGCCCCGCTAAATTGGATTTTAGTTGCATGATCAGCTAAACCGGTGAACAGATCCTTCGGCCACCATCCCAGCAATGTCATACCACCAATCGGGCCGCCTTTATCTTCTCGATATAATGACCAATCTCCAGTTTGTTCATCCTAAATATGTATAAAAGTACTGTCATTATGAATTTATTCAAATATATTAGAAATTATTTAATTACCCACAAACCTTTTTTATCCTTAATGTAATAAAGTAGCCTTCTCCGCCATAGACCGATAGAGGTACTGGTTCAATCCCCGGTACAAGATTCGATCCGTTTGCAACTACAAATCCTGGACACTTGGTATTGTAGCAACCCGTCGAAGTGTAATCATCTTGCTGCAAAGAAAAAATATATTGAAAACAAATTATAACTTTTAACTATTTTTTTTTTTTAAGTTTATTTTGAAAGACAGTAAAACTCTTACAGTCCAGTAAGTGAAAAAATGCAGGTCATTATCCCCATAGAGACTGGGAAACACCTGTTATCAAAACATTTCAATATATATAAATTTATCAAAAAATTGTATGTAATAATAAACATACATGATAAAATCAAAAAAAAAAATAAACATACATGAACTCCCGTAGCGATGGCTTCTTTGCGATTATCGTAATTGTAAGCAGTAAAATAGGCCCCGCTGTGAGAATGAGGTTGCACGTTATCGATGCCCCATAAATTTATTTTTGCTCGTGCACCGTGCCACTGGCCCGCTGCGGTATCCCAAGAAGCATACTATATATATAGAAAGAAATTAAACCAACAACCTTTGAATGTGAAATTTAAAGGAGATAAATGAAACAAAGAGATAATTAATTAGAATACATGTTTCTTTTGGCCGGCTTCTAATTCGCCCATAAAAGGATAGATGAAATTTTCTGACGAATTGCTTCTCGTGATGCGCGGATTCTGAATTCGGGCTATTGCTTTGATTTGCAGATCAAAAAGGAAAAAATATAGTATGAAGGACAAAAATAAGGTGTTCAGAGAAGCCATGATCACTGGGTTGCTGAGATTATGAGATTGTGACTGGAGGCTCTAAGAAACCACATATATATAGCAAAAGAATAAATTAAGATTTGGAAATTCATAAATTGCTTTTAATTATAGCCAAGGACCAAAATGACTCAATACATTCATCAAAAAACAGGTTCAATGAATATGCTTTATATACCACGGATAATTAATACAAATTAAATGATATCCTCGCTCCGCGGATTATAATTCTCATATTCCGTATTGACATTTTTTGTCTTAATAATTTTGTTCTATTAATGTAATTTTTTTTAATAATTAAAATTTCAAAATTTCATATATAATATTTCATATGTACATGTTATTTGTGATTAAGATATATGATATATATGAGTGAGAAATAATTTAGGTCATCCTTGAAAATAGGTGATATTTTCATCGTTCTTTTTGTTTAACTACGATATATATTTTTGAAATACATATGTAATTTTGGTTTATATCTTTTAAAATATATTTTTGTAGATATGTAATGGGTTTATATATTCAGCCCCCCAACTCCAAAAAGATGTCTTGATGAGGTGGCAAAAGTGGGGTTAATAGGTTCATTAGTACTATTAATTGACACGATTAGTGATTTAATTGACCGTTTAATCGAATTGACACGTCAATTAACATGTACTAATATTAACATATTATAAATTATTTACGTGTCAATTAATATTTAATTGAATCAATTAGAGAGACTAATTAATCCATTTAATCCATTTTTGCCACCTCATTAAGGCATCTTTTTGGAGCTTGGGGGCAAGTATATTTTCCCATATGTAATATATTTTTTGAGTTATAACATTTTGACAACAATGTACATATTCAAATTATGACTTTTTTAGTATGTGATATATCTTTTTAAAGTGAAAAGGCGTATTCATATTTGTTCAATATATTTTTTTTATATGTGCCATATATCCTTTTAAATTATATGTTTTCAAGTACAATAGCAAAATATTTTTTAAATAGCAATATAGTTTTTACATCATCAATATATCTTTTTGAGTATCAATGTATTCTTTCACATATACTACCATTTTTACTAGCAGTATCTACTTTTTTTTAGTATAAGTATATTTATTTTGAATTTTCGATATCATATGAAATTATCTCATTCGATATTAACTATGACATGTCTTGTATTTTGTACAAAAAAAATACATTTCCTACTTTGTGAGTCTCCATGATATATATTTTAGAATTGTCATCTGGGTATGTTTAGGGGGATAAAAAGAAAAAAAAATGCTGAACAAAAAATTGCTAAAGAATGTGCACTTCATATATTAATGACGTACATTGATTAAATATTTTAATCATGATGAATGATTGCATTTCAACATTAAAATGGAAACAAAAATTGATTTAAAGCATGACGACTTCTATTATTTTCAAAGGACCTACTCCACCTCGTTTTATGTATTACATGATTATTACAATATATAAATGACAACAATTATTTTTAGTTGCTATTTTTGAATCTAAAACAATTATCTATATTTTTTATCAATTTTTTTAAAATATTCTTTTTAATCATGAAATATATTTAGAAAATTCCCGTCTATTAATTTATTCCCCGTATGTTTATTATAATCAACGAAACTAACACCAATTTAAATTAATGTTATATTACAATTTTGAAATACTTTCTCCAATTAGTTTGATAGTTTTAGTAGATAATTTATATTTGAAAATAAAAAATTATATGAATGAATATTTTTGTTGATTTCAATATTTATTTTTATTGAATTGGGATAGTGACGGATGCGCATGTCTGTATTGAAAACAAAATAGAAGGTATGTTACTTGTGTGTCACATGATTACTTTTAAACTTAGTTGATATGGTTAAAGACAAAAATAAAGAATAATATATTTTTCGACTTGTTATGTCATTCTCAAACTTCGAAAATAACCGTTGATCCTAAAATTTCTATGTTTTTTAAACTTGGAGGAGTGAGAGTTACGTGTTGTTTGGAGAGAAGAGACGGATGCAATGTTTAACGGAAAGTATTTGAAATTTTTAATATACCATTAATTTAGATTGATGTTTATTTGGTTAGTTAATTAAAAAAAGATGCAAAGAATAAATTAATAAATGAGAATCTTCTAAATATATAAATAATTGCTTTAGACTAAGATCAGGGTTTAGGAATAGCGTTTCGTTAGCTCTAGAAATACCGTTTCCCTAAATAAATATAACCAAAATTTTCACTAATAGCATTTGAGCCACACTAGGAACAACTACCAGGTCCGCCATAATAGAAAAAATCTCCAAGCCAGTTCGAGACATCGTAACAATTCGTTTTGTCAGTGTTTGAAGTAACCTCTTTAATCGGAGGAATATATCGTATACCAACAGTATCAAAGGCAAGGATATCTTTGAAATATGCAGATTTTCCTTCCCCCTCACCAGAGAAGTGACCGCTACCCATCGATGGACTTGATTCATCGGATTGGTAATAGACCTCTCCTGCCCAATCAACCCGCGTTGCGAAGTCGGACAGTCCTCTGAAGAGGTATCTTGGCCACCATCCAAGCAATGTGGTTCCACCTATTGGTCCGCCCATATCTTCCCGATATAGTGACCAATCTCCTGTGACTTCATCCTGCATATATCATGTAAAATTTGCGCAACTAAATTAACAACATGAACAAACTTGAAATTAATTGTTAATTGTTCATTCGAAAAGTATATGTTAATTTTGAACTTACCTTTTTTATCCTGATTGTAATATAATAATCATCTCCATCATAAGAGGAAAGTGGAGTTAATGCTTGACCAGGAAAAAGGTTCGAGCCGTTAGCGATTACAAAACCTGGACAGTAATCGTTGTAGCAACCAGTCGACTTGCCGTCATCGGCCTGCAACAAAATATTGACAGAAGATTAAGTTTTTCTTAATAATGTCAGGGCGAGAAAATTTTATCTTTTCATCATATGAAGTGAGTTCCTTTTCTTCTCTAAATTGAACTTTCAATTAATTCAAATTCATCAGATAAAATGGGAAAATTTGTGTACTTCACTACTTACGGTCCAATATGTGAAGAAGCGTAGATCAGTGTTGTTATATAAACGCGGATATACCTGCAATGAGAAACATGATCGAAACAATTATTAATCACTCTGATCATAAATTGATCAAATATTGAAATAACAAGATTTCAATCATTATTATATGTTTTCTTCATCAAAATTCCATAAATGAATTGATCAATTAACATTAAGGGAATACATACGTGAACTCCTGCAGCGATCACTTCGCCTCTTTCATGCTCGTGGTTGCTAGCTGCTATAAAAGTCAAAGAACTCGACTGCGGTTTCACGTCCGGTATTTTCCAAAGATTCATTTTTGCTCTGCCACCATGCCACGTGTTCGGTAAAAGGTAGTAACTAGCATACTACATGCAAAGATTATTTTTATTTTTTAATGAAATATGTAAAGATTATATCTCTTAGAAACACATAATATATGCAGATACTTACATGTTTGAGGTAGTTATTATTTGGTGTGGTGTCGAGAGGATTGAAACTCGGAAATGAATTGCTAACATTGGTGCTCGAATTCCATCTTTGGATCGCTCCTCCCTGTATATAATTAAAACCATATTTTCAACTAGATGCATTAGTATGAAAATTTTAGTTATACTCACGATAACGATACATATATTTTGAGAAGATTGAAATTTACCGGTAAAATTGTTTCGGCGAATTCATGGTTTGCTTCAGCTCTTGTTCTTGTTTGTAGAATACAGAAGGCACAAAAGAAAATGGAAGCCAAAACTATGATGTAATTACAAGCCATAGGGTTCGTGACACAATTTGCAAGGACAGTAATTTGTTTACAGCCTAATTAGATGCCAAGAATATGTAAGGACTTTGGAAATATTTGATATATAGATATATATTTTCAGATAAAATACTGAATTTGAATTGTTAATGCACAAGTATTAATTACATTCGTTAATCATTATATGTAAATAAATTTTAGAATATCTATTAGTATGAATGCAGGCATGCAGTGGCACAGTCATCTTTTTTTTTTTGAATTTAGGAAAGTTTAGCTGGCCTAAGGGATTTTATAAATGATAAATAGAAAGGGGTTACAATGATATTATTTGTATATGTATTGGCCTAACAAATTTAGGAAGTTCAGCTAATAATTTTTTTGCATAATAATGACAAATGTATCTTGTTATCATTGAATATTTTTTTCTTAATAACAATCCAAAAAAAAAAAAAATACGTTTCAATAAATTTCAAAAAATTACAAATTTATGTTTCCATTGTTATTTAAAAAGAACATCTACAATTTTAGTATAAATAAATAAAAATCTTAATATTCAAATTAAACATAATAAGGGAAGGATTTAACAATAAAACAAAATCAAATAATTAAATCAATTAACTAAATTATAGTCATTCCAAAACATAAAGACCAGAAATTAAATTTGAATAATTAAAAAATATATTTGGGACAACATGTAAAATTAAATTTCATGTATTTGTTATTAGGAGCAAATATAGAACAAAATATTTTTTTTATTAATTATTAAGGTATTAAGGTATTATTGATTATTGTTAAGAAGTTACAAATTCAAATAAGGATAAAATTGTCATTATAATGAAAAACATTTTGACCAGCATGTAAAAAATAATTGACCTGCATATATTTATCATCATTATGATATTTTCCAAACTATTAATTAATTTAAAATTTAAAATTTAAAATTTTCCACTAATAAATTAAATAACATTAAATGCAGAATATTTCAAATTTAAAATTTTCCAAACTATTGATTAATTTTATTCAAAAATAACATTATGATATTTTTCTCTACATGTCCGGGCAACCACTAGGTCCACCATAAAAGAAATGGCAACCTTGATCATTTTCACCATCCTTGAACCAATCTGAGACGTTATAACATTCTTTCTTATCCACATTACGCGAAACATAACCTTGATTAGGATCTGAATTATCCCCATTTGACGAAAACCCGAGAATATTTTGGAAAAATGCTGCTTTTCCTTGGTATTCTTGGGCACTATGTCCACTCCCCATTGAAGGACTTGTCTCATCGTAGTGATACGAGACTTCTCCGTTCCATTCGATTTTATTTGCGAAATTCGATAAATTTTTGAAGAGGGTTTCTGGCCACCATCCTAGCAATGTCATGCCTTCTATTGGCCCACCTCGATCTTCTCTATACAGTGACCATTCTCCCCTATGTTGATCCTAGATATGAATTAATGACAAAAAAAAGGAATATTTTTAATTTCATAATTCCTAAATAAATTTAATATGGTAGAACTAACAATTTTTTTATACCTTTTTTATCCTAAGTGTTATGTATCTTTGTTCTCCACCATATGTAGAAAATGGGGGAGCCAAGGCTTGGCCAGGAACAAGGTTTGCGCCGTTCGCGATTACGAAACCCTCGCATGCAGTGTTGAAGCACCCCGTTGAAATACCATCATCACTCTGTAAAAATAATCAATTTGATGATTATTTACCCTCATGCATACTATTTTGTTTGCAACAAAAATATCAGGATACATGTTTTCAAATTATCTAATAAAAATACCCAATAATGTATCCCATAATTAACGTCAGGATACATGTGTACTTACCGTCCAATACGTGAAAAAACGCACGTCCTTGTTCTGATACATACCAGGATATACCTGTCAAATTCAAAATTAGAAGAAAATTGATCAGAATACCGAAACAAAAATGCCTAATCTAATTCAATAAGACGATGAATTCACCGTCTAATGAACGACATACATGAATTCCCGCAGAAATCATTTCTCCCTGGTTCCTAGCGACTATAAAAGCAGAACTATTCGATTGCGGATGAACATCTTGAATGGCCCATACATTAATTTTCGCTCCTACACCACCCCATTCTCCAATTGAATAGTAACCAGCATTCTAAAGCAAAAAATATAAAAGTATGTACATTAACAGGTAAATTATATTGCCATAAGTTATGATCAGCCTACATGAGTGTACTGCTCAACTATTTCGGCAAGAGATCTGGCATTTGTGGATGAATTATCTCCCTGTAAAAATAGATTATAAATTAGTTGATTTGTATTTCTTAGAAATATGATATAATATAAATATAAGTAAATTCTACCTGAACTTTGGCTAGATCTTTTCCTCCAGATAGTACATTACAAGATGCAAAAAAGAACAGGAATGAGAAAACAAAGACACACTTGGAATTAGACATTGTGGTAGATCTTTTGAAAAACAAAAGCTTATAAGATATCATGAGACAGATTTATATATATAAATGGAATAATGTCAATATATTGGAAATTCATATTACTGTGCAATTGTCCAACAAAGTATGCAATGATTTACCGACGAGATTCACTAAACGGTATTCAATTTGAGATCACTCATTTGGAATTTTTTTTGAATGAATAAATACAATTCATTGAACACTTAATTAATTTGCATGCATTTTTATTTAACCAATATATAAACAATTCCATTTTTTTGTGTGTAGTGAGTCGGATTACATAGATATGACGAATGAGTGTTAATAAAAATATTAAAAAATGTTTTAACTATTCATTAGTTCAATTGGGAAATGCTAGGGTGAATCCAAATCTAGAATACACAAGTTATAAATGAAACTAACAACATGTGACTCGACCCTCTCGAACGTGACTTGCACGAACCGAACCGACCTGACCTACGCGTGCATAAATAGCTACTAGCGTATGGAAAAATTAAATTTATAGAATATTCGCTTGCATGTCCGACCCACATATTTGTCTGGGCATCACAACTATTCACAAGTCACAACCCCACGGAAAAAATAGTCTCCAAATTTTTTTGTGATATATTATGTATATATTATATATTGGGACAATTTCTCTCGTGTCCCTCCAAAAATACAAAATAACATATTTATCCCTCCAAAATAATCAATTACATATTTATCCCTACTAAATCAAGTTTCTTTCAAATTCATCATAAATTAACAGACATGTTAATTTTAACAGAATTTTTTTTTGTTGACTAATATACCCTTGAATCCTTTAACCCGATATGAATTTAACCCGACCCATTAAAAATCTAACCCTACCCGTTAACCCTGTGAATCCTTTAATCAATCATTACCTAAACCTAGACTCGAAGAAGCGACGAGAGGAGCGATGCAAACCGAGAAGAGGGACGCGATGAGGAGCGATGCACGACGCTGTGGAGCGATGAACGACGAGTGTTCTCCAAACCGACGAGAGGAGCGATGCCGACGCTGGTACTGGTGACGAGAAGAGGGACGCGCAATGACACTGGCGACGAGAGGAGGACGCGCAATGACACTGGCGATACACGTACGACACGGGTACTGGTACACTGAGTTATTTTCGTTCAATTAATTGGATTTGATTCAGCGATTTTCAATTAATAGGTGTGTACACTGAGTTAATTGGATTTGATTCAGCGATTTTCAATTAATTCAGCGATTTCGTTAGATTTCTTCTTTTCGTTCAATTAATTCAGCGATTTTCAATTCTCAACTGTTTAATTTTTCTACTTTTGAAAGGATTCTCGATTATTATGTCGGTCTTTAAATGAATTTGAATGGATTCGTTAGATTTGATTCAGCAATATAGTTAAATGAATTTATCCCTGAGTTAATTGGATTTCCATACATCTATTTTCTGTTTAGTAAATTGAATATACCATTAGTAAATTGAATATACCTTTTTCTATTTAATGCAGATTCGGTACATCTATTTTCTGGGACAATAGCGCAATGGTGGTCGACCCGAGCATGTTAATAGGAGTGAGATGCATGGGAGCGATGATGCACGGGGGTGATGATGTATTGTGTCATGTATGTTTGTATCGTGTTGTAAATTTTTAATTGTTTCGAGTCGTGATCGAGTCATGTATGTTTGTATTGTGTTGTAAATTTGTAATTGTTTTGAGTCGTGGTCGAGTCATGTATGTTTGTAAATTTATGACAATTTTTTCTGTAAATTGGGAGACTAAATAATCAAACGAAACTTTGTCAAATTTTTCTGTAAATTGTTTTGTAGTTGAAAATAACATGAATTCTAAACAACATAACAAAATAACATGAATTCTAATACAACAATGTTACTAAATTCATAACAAAACAACAAATGCTAATTACTAATTTCAAAACAAAATCATAACAAAATAACATGAATTCCAAAACAAAATAACACAATAATTCTTAAATTAAAATGACATAAATTCCAAAACTTAAATATTTTCCTCCAATATCATTTGGTATTGAACCGGCGGCGAAACTTTCTTCTTTCCTCGTCCCCTACATATTAAAGATTACATCATATTGGAGCAAATTTTTTGAAAGTAAATACGTTTTGAACGTAGATTTTTTGACCTTTTCCGATTCGAAATTTGAGATGAACTCGAAGCTCCCAATGTATTTTCAAGAGGAGGATTTTTACAAGTTTTTTGACTATGTCCATATCGACCACATCGCTTACATTTATGCCTCCTTTTCGGTTCACCGACTGCCCTTATTCTGTTCTTTCGTGGACGTCCGGGTGGGCGCTTTAAAACTGGGGGGTGAATCTTATAACCCTTGTCTACATGTATCCACTCATCTCTTCCAGTCATTGGAGCAATTTCCACGGCATACGCACTTTTTAACTTTTCGATTGTGAAGTATATTTATCCCAATTAGCATCTCTTATAGAACCAACAAATGCAGCAGCATGCACGCATGGGATACCTTTCACTTGCCAAGCCCGACAAGTACACGTCTTCTCATCGAGGTTAACTTCCCAACGATCTCCATTGCCATGTATTTCTGCCCGAACATCGCTACTCCTACGCACGATATAAATCCCCAAACCCTACAAAACAATATATATAATCATTTGTGATAATTGAATTTTTTTCGATTATTGTACCTTAGATATCTTCGTGATATGCGAATCAACAATTGGGACTAATGTCCCCTTCAATGAACTGGCTTCTGTCCTTCTTTGATCAAATAGCACCATAATTTTCTCTCGGATCCTATCAAGAAGATCAAGCACTGGCAATTTCCTCTCTTCGGATATCCAAGAATTAAAACTTTCGGATATATTATTCGTAAGATAATCACATTTGGCATATGTACCAAATTTGCTCCTACTCCATATCTTGCTATGTTCTTTTTCAAGGTAAGCAATCGCATCTGGACGCACAACACGAATCTTATTCATTATATCGTCAAAGTGGTGTTCTGAGTATGTTCGTGCAGCTTCCCACAAGGATGATTTAAAGAAGTCACCGCCAAAATGCTTCTTGAAATTACTATACAAATGTCTAATGCATTCTCGGTGCTCCGCGCTTGGATAGATTTGTGCAACTGCTATGCCTAATCCTTTTTGCATATCAGAAGAAATGACAAGACCTTCGGGCGTGCCAACGGCTTGCTTTAGTGCATTGAGAAACCATATCCACGAATTGGTATTTTCTAACTCAAGCACGGCATAAGCTATCGGGAACATCGAATTAGTACCATCCACGGCAATGGCAGCCGCAAGTACTCCGGTGAACTTCCCCTTTAGATGACAAGCATCAAGGCCGATGTAAGGATGGCAACCAGAGATAAACCCTTGACAACAAGCGCCTAATGAGACAAAGAATCGTTGAAAATGGTTCACATCATCTATCTTCTCAAGATGCATTTCGACCACACTCTCGGGGTTTCTTCTGAGCAGCTCCTCTTTATAGTCATCCATCTTTACGTATGAATCTTCCCATTTACCATAAATATATTTCAAAGCTTGTTCCTTCCCACGATAAACCCTCATATATGGTACGTCGACGTTGTACTTATCACAAAGCCATTTCTTAAGTATTTTCACGGGAATTTCACCCTTTTTTTTCAATCGATCTACTATTCGATCAGCAATCCATCCTTCAGTAGCTCTTTTGTTCCCGGATTTATTACTTTTTGTGCAAGTATGTACATGATTCATCGTTTTCACCTAAGAATTAGCATACAAAAATAACATTAAAGCATATCAAATAAGACAATAATGTCATTATGTATATTTTATGTACAAACCCAAACATGTCATTATGTATATTTTATGTACAAATCCAGAACATATAATATTTTTAGCAATTGTCAAACTTTTTTATTTATATATATAATGTGTGTGTATTTTCTTAAGATTTGTAGATGGTAGAACTAAAATTACTAAGAAAAACCCATTATTTTTTTTTTGTTATGGTCCTTATGGATCAACACTATTATATGCATGTTTATGATCTTTTTGATGATGATATATATATATATATATCTTAAACTAAATTTAGTTGCAAAATTAGTAAATATTATATTTATTTCATTAAAAATAAAAAATATTCTTTGAATCATTAATAAATATTGTATTAGTTAAATCATTAACAAATTTTTTTTAATAAATTTGTACTAGTTTCGTATTTGAAAAATATTTGTGATTATGTACCAATTGCTTTTCCAATTAGCCTCAATTCAACATCAATCTTACAAATTAAACTCAATAACAATAATGTTTTGATTGCACATTTAGACCTCAATTGAACTCTAGCTAACCTCTGATTGTGCAAATGGACATCAATTAGGGCTCGATTTATGTCTACTTCATTTAATTTGGCATCAATTTAGAATTAAATGTATAATTAATAAGAGAAAACAAGTTAAGAAAATAACAATTTCAATTTGACTTAATTTTGTTTCAAGCTTTTAATATGTTTATTTGTTAGGGTTAATTTTTAATAATTTGGGAAACTGATTAGCTGTAAAAATTGAGCAAGACTTCAGAGTACGAGAATATTTAGAGTGAAAGGGAAAAAACCGTAAAAGTCTAAACTCCACACCTATGGTTTATACATTCATAAATTATATATTCTACATTTTATAAATTAATGATTAGGGCGGTTCCGACCTAAACTCTCATGGTTAAAAATGATCAATATAGATTTGACGAGTAAAAACTTGCAATAAAACTAAGTATTTTCCTAAAAACTAGTTATTTTTGTCCGGGAACAGGCTTTATTTTAATCTCGTCATGAGTTCTTGGAATTATTTAATTGTTCTCACGGAGATTGAAATTCAGGAATGAATTTATATTTTACATTTAATTTTAAGATCAATTATTTTGGGATTTGAAAGCTAACTTGCACTATGATATTTATATTTCACATTATGTTTTATGTTTAGTTTAAGCTATTTTGTTTATGTTTTTGGTATTTTTAAGTAAACTCATACGTAAGAGTTCACATTTTATTAAAATCTAAATTATGTGAAAAAAATATTGACGATTCAGAAAAATAATAATTTGAAGACCAATTGCGAAATAAAATTAAAATTAAAATTTAGAATAAAAAATTAAAATAGAAACAACATCCACAGACCTCAAAACTCAAAACTCAAAAGGCTTGCTTTAAAAATTGTAATCGAGTTCCCAAAAACAAATCCGCGAAACTTAAAATAGAGATTTTGATGATCCATCCTCCCTCCCAAATCCGGGAAACTGATTCGTCCGTGTTTGCCGTTTGGCCTTCAATACCGAGCTCGACCGTTGTCAGTACGCAGTAACTACGAAGAGAGAGAGAGAGAGAGAGAGAGAGAGAGAGAGACTAGAGAGGCGAGGACTCAGAGGAGTGAAGAGAGACACAGAGAGAGAGAGCAGCAGCAGCACTGGACTGGAATGGAGTCAGCGATGCTAGTGCCCACAATACCCATCATCGCCTTCTCCAAGACGCTGAAATCTTCTCTCCGTCGTCAAATCCTCTTATCCCCCGGTCCCTCTCCGCGCCTTATCTCCCTCCACCGCTCCTCCTTGCTCGAAGGTAGCCTCAGCCCAAGACAGTTATTCCTAGTCGCGGGAACTGTGTTTAAGCATTCAAATCATCTGCGAGGATTTTCTAGCATATGCAATTCCGCAGCACTGCCGTTATTCGGTGGCGGAGATGGAAAAGGAGGAGATGGAGATGGCGGACTAGGTGATGGAAATGGCGGCGATGATGGGATGGGCAGGGAGAAAGAGAAATCTTTCGGAGGTAAGGTCGACGAGGCCTCTTCTCCCGATTCAGATGTTATCCTGTTGGATGTTGGGGTAATTTCTTCTTCATTCTTTCTTCGAATTTCGATTGCTTTACTACTTGAGTGGATTTTTGAAATTCATTTGATAGGGTATGTCTTGTGGAGGATGTGCTGCTAGTGTGAAACGAATTCTAGAAAGCCAGGTTCTTGTTCAAAATTCTAATTTTCAAATTGGATAATCATTTTTTGAATTAATTAAATTTCCAAGATTGATTTTTTATGTAGCCTCAAGTGAGATCTGCAAATGTGAACTTTGCTACAGAGACAGCAATTATATGGGCTTCTCCCGATACAAAAACAAAAACCTCTGAAAACTGGAAGAAGAAATTGGGGGAAATACTTGCTCAGCAATTAACCATATCTGGATATAAATCCACTCTTCGCGGTAACTGTATTTTACCTTGAAATATTTAAAATTAAAATAGTAAAATTTATTTATCATTTCATTATATTTTGTTTGTTTCTCAGATTCTTCCAAGGACGACTTGTACCGTTCTTTCGAGAGAAAAATGAACCAGAAACTTCAACTTTTAAAAGAAAGTGGTGGGTAATAATATTTCAACATTTTCCAGGGGTGTAAAAGTAAATGAAATATTCCCTTTTCAGGACGAGAACTTGCAGTATCGTGGGCGTTATGTGCAGTATGCCTTTTAGGCCACATGTCACATTTTTCACATTCTCCACTCGACTGGATTCCACCTGTCCCTATCAATTTTCACCTTCATCGGCCCTGGCCGAAAGCTCATTCTCGACGGAATCAAATCCCTCATCAGAGGATCCCCGAATATGAACACTTTGGTTGGCTTGGGCGCTTTGTCTTCTTTTACTGTCAGCTCCATTGCCGCATTGGTACCAAAATTGGTACGGTATATTCTCTCATCAAAACCTCAAAATATCATAAATACCCCTCCGAAACGTTTGAAGATTTTTTGCTAGGGGTGGAAAACATTCTTTGAGGAGCCGATAATGTTGATTGCGTTTGTACTACTTGGAAAAAATCTGGAATTAAGAGCGAAATTGAAGGCTACGAGTGACATGACTGGTCTTCTTAACATTTTGCCTAAAAAGGCACGCCTTGTCATCGATGGCGATTCTGTAAATTCCTCCTTTGTCGAGGTCTCTTGTAGTACCCTCTCCGTTGGCGATCATGTCGTTGTCCTCCCTGGAGTAAGCCACCCATTTTGCCCTTCTCAAAGTCCAAATCATCGTATTTATTTAGGAAGGGTAAATCTGATATTTTAGAATTTTGAATTTTGAAGGATAGGGTACCTGTAGATGGAGTCGTAAAATCTGGAAGAAGTACCGTCGATGAATCGAGCCTTACTGGCGAAGCAATGCCAGTTACTAAACTACCAGGGGTAATTTTGTAATTAAATATTTAACTAAACACAATTTCGCTCAATAATTGCGGAATCACTTTTTAGGTGGAAGTGACAGCTGGCAGCATAAATTTGAACGGGAAGCTAACGATAGAAGTGAAAAGGCCAGGTGGCGAGACGGCAATGGCCGATATAGTCCGCTTGGTCGAAGAAGCACAAACTAGAGAAGTCCCTGTTCAGAGATTAGCAGACAAGGTTTTTTCGTCTTATAGTTAATTTTCCATAAAGGTCCCTGTAGTTTTACATAATTATGATTTCAGGTTGCTGGGAATTTTACGTATGGAGTAATGGCGTTATCCGCGGCCACATTTACGTTTTGGAGTATTTTCGGTACCAAACTCGTACCAGTTGCGATGCAACACACAAGTTCGATTTCTTTGGCCTTGCAACTCTCTTGCAGTGTCCTGGTTAGCACTTCATTTTTTTCTAAACTTTTTAGTATCATATAATATAATTTTGTAATATCATATTATTATGATATTCAGGTCATTGCTTGTCCATGTGCACTCGGGCTCGCGACTCCTACTGCAGTGCTGGTATATTTCTGATATTTTATTGTTTAGAGGGGTATATTTGATATTTTTGAGTTTGAATAGGTGGGGACGTCATTGGGAGCGAGACAAGGGTTGCTGTTAAGAGGGGGGAATGTGTTGGAGAAGTTTTCTGAAGTGGATACGTTTGTTTTCGACAAAACCGGCACTTTGACTACCGGAAAACCCGTCGTTACCAAAATATTAGTTTCCCAAAGTTATGTCTTACATTATTTGCATCGAGATCCGTGCAAACGAGATGTTGATAAATTTATTTATTTAATGCAGGGATGGATCGGATGAGAAATTTAGCGAGAATGAGATATTGAGTTTGGCTGCGGGAGTAGAATCGAATACGAATCATCCGATTGGAAAAGCTATTACCGAAGCGGCACGAGTTTCTCATTGCCTCAATCTCAAGGCCAGTGTTTTATTTTATTTTAAATTTTTATATATTTTATTATTTTGAACTTTTTTACAAAAAAATTACACAGGCGAAAGATGGATCTTTCAAAGAGCAACCCGGTTCGGGAGCAGTCGCAACTGTTGGCCAAAACAAAATAACGGTCGGAACCTTAGACTGGCTTCAAAGGTTCAAACAGCAAATTTTTCAATCATTAAATTAAATTATATACCTTTTTTAAAAGAAAAAATTATGTATGAATATTTTTGCAGTAATGGAGTCGAGAATAATCCATTTCCAGATGCGGAAAAGAAGAACGAGTCCGTAGTATACGTAGGAGTCGATAACAAACTAGCCGGACTCATTTATTTCGAAGATAAACTTCGAGACGACGCTAAACAAGTCATTGATACTTTATCCAAACAAGGAATCACTACTTACATGCTATCCGGCGACAAGCAAAGCACCGCCGAACATATCGCTTCTCTCGTCGGCATTCCCAAAGACAAGGTAAGTAAATATCATATTTCCCTTTCAAGTATTTAATTCATCATTTTTACCCTACATTTATTATAAAAATATTTTATATTTTTGAGAGGATAAATATGTTCATTTATTTTTTGGAAGAGTAGTTATCATATTTTAGGTTTTAAAGGGGTATGTAAATATGTTATTATTAATTTTTTTGACAGGTATAGAGGGGGTGAAGCCGGAGGAGAAGAGGAGATTCATAAGCCAGCTTCAAAAGAAAGAAAAGAGAGTGGTTGCGATGGTGGGCGACGGACCCCCCCCCCCCCCAGCCCGGCCCCTTTCGGGCCGGACCCCCCCCCGAGCCCGGCCCCCTTTTGGGCCGGACCCCCCCGGCCCCGAGCCCGGCCCCCTTTCGGGCCGGAACCCCCCCCCCCCAGCCCGGCCACCTTTCGGGCCGGACCCCCCCGAGCCCGGCCCCCTTTCGGGCCGAACCCCCCCCCCCCCAGCCCGGCCCCCTTTCGGGCCGGACCCCCCCGAGCCCGGCCACCTTTCAGGCCGGACCCCCCCCCCCCCGAGCCCGGCCCCCTTTCGGGCCGGACCCCCCCGGCCCCGAGCCCGGCCCCCTTTCGGGCCGGAACCCCCCCCCCCCCCCCCCAGCCAGGCCCCCTTTCGGGCCGGACCCCCCCAGCCCGGCCCCCTTTCGGGCCGGCCCCCCCCCAGCCCGGCCCCCTTTCGGGCCGGACCCCCCCCCCCCCCGAGCCCGGCCCCCTTTCGGGCCGGACCCCCCCCAGCCCGGCCCCCTTTCGGGCCGGACCCCCCCCCCCCAGCCCGGCCCCCTTTCGGGCCGGACCCCCCCCCCCCCGAGCCCGGCCCCCTTTCGGGCCGGACCCCCCCCCCCCCAGCCCTGCCCCCTTTCGGGCCGGACCCCCCCCCCCAGCCCGGCCCCCTTTCGGGCCGGACCCCCCCAGCCCGGCCCCCTTTCGGGCCGGACCCCCCCCCCCCCCCCCGAGCCCGGCCCCCTTTCGGGCCGGACCCCTGTCGGACCCGGCCCCTTTTGTGGGCCGGACCCCCCTGCAGGCCCGACCCCTTCTTGGGCCGGACCCCCGGCGGGCCCGGTCCCTTTTCGGGCCGGATCCCACCACACACACACACAACACAACACACACACACACACACAGTTTACATACACACACACACAGTTTACACACACACACACACACACTCTCACATACATTCACCTTTACACACACATATTAAACATTCACACATAAACAAAAAATCTGTAAATATCCACAAGTGCATCTTCTTTTCAAAGCAAAATGGTTGCATCTCTTGTCAATTTCCATGTCGATTCCAGCAAATATTTGATGATTCCAAAACTGCAAAGAAGAACATTTGATTAATTTCAATGAAAAAATGGTTGCATACAAACCAGAATAATAGAAAGAAAAAAAAAACCAAGATGACTGTTGGAAACACAAAAAATGGAGATTAAATGTATTCACAGTATCTATATTTTTTTTAATAAAACTCAACAAAAATAATTTCAATGATTTGAAGGGTTATTATGTAATAGTTCAAAGAGCAAAAAACAAAAACAGAAGACCATACAACAAGAGCAAAGCCATTTCAATGAAGATGTATTCACAGTATCTATATTTTTTTTAATAAAACTCAACAAAAATAATTTCAATGATTTGAAGGGTTATTATGTAATAGTTCAAAGAGCAAAAAACAAAAACAGAAGACCATACAACAAGAGCAAAGCCATTTCAATGAAGATGTATTCACAGTATCTATATTTTTTTTAATAAAAACTCAACAAAAATAATTTCAATGATTTGAAGGGTTATTATGTAATAGTTCAAAGAGCAAAAAACAAAAACAAAAGACCAGACAACAAGAGCAAAGCCATTTCAATGAAGATGTATTCAGAGTATCTATTTTTTTTTATAGTAAAACTCAACAAAAATAATTTCAATTGTTTGAAGGGTTATTATGTAAAAGTTCAAAGAGCAAAAAAACAAAAACAAAAAGATGGACAATAAAAGCAAAGCCATTGATGAAGAAAACAACTTACTTACCCCTTCCTTGTCCAAAAAGCTGAAGCAGAAAACTTCTTCTTCTTCTACTTGTGCCTTGCGGTTCTCATGGCCAGACAATAAGAGCAAAGCCTTGCGGTTCTCATGGCCAGACAATAAGAGCAAGGCCTTGTGGTTCTCATGATCCACCATTGTCCCAGTCCTATGATTTGTCGGAAGCTCGATGAGAAGTTATGGAGAGCACGACCGGAGGGAAGAAGGTTCTTTGATGCAAAGTTGTACTCCGACACAGATTGTAAGCACGAACTACTCTCTCGCTCTTTCTCTCTCTCTCTCTCTCTCGCTCTTTCTCTCGCTCTTTCTCTTTCTCCCTCTCTCTGGATCTCGCTCGCTGGAGAAATTGGATCTGAAAAGTGAATTAGAGAGAGAACGAAAGGGGTTTCTTATGCTTATAAAGAGGAGCGGATAATCCCAACGTTCGAATCCAGCTGTCCTAAATTCCCAACGTTCGGATTTCGAATTCGACCGTTGGAGAAGAACCGGATCTTTGAGCACATTACGATAATGCAATGGATTTCATTATAAAGGGGGTCGCTCTCTCCAGAATATTCCTATTTTGTTTTGCTGCTATTCAATTTTCCATTACATTCACGAGCAATGCCTAATTTAGGGGTTTCTTATGTTTTCACTTTGACCAACTAGAGAAACAGGGTTGCATAATTGAACAACTCAAAAAGTCTAATTAAAATAATTTTGATAATTAATAATTCTATTTAATATATTACAGGAGCAAAAAGACTCGTACCAGTCGGTCTTGGAGACGACGATCAATGCATGAATAATGATAAACACCCCGCACATATTATCCCCCACACATCCCGCACGGTAATAAATATAATGCAATTAAATCTTAATTAATAGTTGTTCCAATTTAATATGGAAATTAGATGTGTATTTTATAGATGCGGATATGTTTGGGGGTTTTCCTAGCGGGTTGCCTAACATCACTGATCAATGCATCGAGGACGATTTCTCTGCCTGGTACCCCCCCAATTTGACAAGGGTATTTATGAAAATTTCCTGATATATATATATATTTTTTATAATTTCAGGAAAGAGGCATTATGGCCAGAATTGGATCAAATACTCCGAGACGATGTTTGTGTATACACAGAGAAAACGGAGAGATTACTCAATTACCCCTCTGACACCTTATTCTTGATCCACACTGACGAGGAGGACGCCTCGCCACTTGGCAGCAGCTCATTGGCTGCTCCTTTCCCCTCTCCGGTTACTCGCAGAGAAGCTCTCGCACGCTACGCCGACCTTCTCAACTCCCCTAAGAAATTGCGTGTTTTCTTTTTTCACTCGTACCCTTGTAAATTTCAAAATTATTTTTTGCTGGCATTGGCTGCACACGCGTCAGATCCAGCCGAGGATGAGAGACCCAAATCCGGTCGCGTTTATTTGGGGGTTTTCCTATTTAATATGGAAATTAAATCTTAATTAATAGTAATAAATGGAATGCAATTAAATCTTAATTAATAGCTGTTCCAATTTAATATGGAAATTAGATGTGTATTTTATAGATGCGGGTATGTTTGGGGGTTTTCCTAGCGGGTTGCCTAACATCACTGATCAATGCATCGAGGACGATTTCTCTGCCTGGTACCCCCCAATTTGCCGAGGATGATAGACCCTTGTAAATTTCAATATTAGTTTTTGCTGATAATTAATTTTTTTTAGAGTGCTTTGCTGGCATTGGCTGCACACGCGTCAGATCCATCCGAGGATGATAGACCCAAGTATTCAGCTTCTCCTGCTGGAAAGGTTTGGATAATTCATGATTTCATATATACCCCTATTAAATATTATGCGTTTTAATAATTTTGGAATTTTTCGGGGGGCAGGATGAATATGGACAATGGATAGTAGAGAGCAAAAGAAGTTTACTAGAAGTAATGGCCGAATTTCCTTCGGCATTTTCTTCGCTGCTAGCGCTTGTCGTCTCCAACCCAGATATTATTCCATTTCGTCATCATACAAAAATATTATTTAATTTGTTCTTTACCGAAATCAATGTTTATTTTTTTAAAATTTATTTAGGATGGCGCCTTCGAGAATTCACGTGACGTGTATTTACGAGGATTATCCTTTAATATTTATAGGATTATATTTACAGGAATTATTTATTTTCGTGAGACAATCGAATTTCAAACTTCCTTCAGATCCAAAAGTACCGATTATCATGATCAGGCCCGGCACTGGTCTCGCCCCTTTCAGAGGTTTTTTGCAGGTCTGTTTCATAATTTCTCTCATTTCTTGGGTATTTTTGCAAAATGGCTTCTCTGATGCATTTCTTTGATTATCATCTCTGATACATAAATAATTTACTTCTTTAAATAATAATAACTATGTAGATTATTTTTTATCTTATTTATTTGTTTAATTTTTTTGATCTCATAGAGCATGCCGGAATTGCATATAGAAGCTAATTATTCAGATTGTGAGGGGCTAACTGAAATTCGTATGGATTTTTTTGTCATATTTACACATCCTATATAAAAACATGTTTTTCACATTTATTTCACTAATACCCCTCAAAGTTTGCTTATTTTTTTATTTTCATTATTTATCAGGCGATGAACAAAATACGATAAACATGAAAATTTGGCGAACAATTCCATTCCTAGAAGACGATTTGGTTTCTGAAACCGAAACTATAAAATAATTATCGGGCTTATAGTGATATTTTTTATGTTATTTCATTTTCTCTAAATCAATTTTTTTTCATATTATCAAATGATTAATAAGATTCAGAACAAGTTAATTAAGATTAGAAAAACGAGTCCCATTTTTTTGTGTACGAATTTAATTTATTTAATTATTTTTATGAGGGGTTCATTTAATATTGCCCTCATCTCATTAAATTCACTGATAATTTTTGCTAAATTTTTATTTTTTGCAAACATTATTTTTTAATATATTTTTTTTGGCAAAGTCCAAAATAATATTTAGGCATGCAAAACCAACAAAATCAAACCATAAAAAACAATATTTATTGCGGATTTTTTACATTACTGTCCATTTCCAGAGCACCACTGGAGCAGCTATTATTTCATCTCAATAAATGAGTCACATTTCTTGACATTATTATTATGTATTTCTTTGAACAACATTAATGATTTGTATATATTGTCACCATCGGAGCAGCTCGTGATCTGTCAGTGTAACACGTGTCCAATACAGACTTTTCTTTTTCAAATGTAAAATGTGTGGTCACGTGTAGCGAGTTACTGACATGCCATGCATAGTTATTAGCATGAGAAAAAGAAGTATAACTGTGCATGTGGGCAGAGGAGAATAAAACATTTAAGGGGTCTTATTTATTAATTCTTACAAAACATTTATTACTGCAATTAATTAGCTAGTAGTCTAGTAACACTATCATCTCCATATAGGTCAAAATTGACCAGATTTATTTTTTAATAGTTTAAATTAAAATAAAAAGTGGTAACACAAGTTATATTGAAGTAAAACATGACAATAAAATAAGAAAAAAATTCAAAAAATATCTTTAATTTTTCGGATATTGTAAAAACATACCTATCTTTTTACAAACTAAAAAAAAAAATCGTCTACCAAAAATTTATTTTCAAGTGCCTCCCTATAGGATTAAAACTAATTATTGATGATATAAAAAAAATTTGACCAAAATATCTTTCTATTTTCATATGTAGTGATTAAAAAAAATTGTTATTTTTTATTAATTTTAAAAAAATTCATAAATATTTTTTAACATTTAGTGATTTCAAAAAAATAAAATTTTTACATGTTGTGTTATATAATTTTTTAATATTTCATTTATTATTCATGAAAAAACAACATAATAATAATAAAATAAACAACAATAAATAAACACCTTACAAATATATTGACAGAAAAATATATGTTTAAACATATATAGTTTTTTATTTTCATTCTCTTTTTAGTATTTTATTAATAGTTTCATGATACTGTACTTTTTAAATACGTGCAAGGACTTTTTTTTTAATATTGTTATTCATCTTATTATTTTTTATGTTAGTTTTCAAAAAAATAAAAATAATAAAAGTCAAATATATATATATTTGATAGATTTTTTTGATAGATTTTTTTAATATTGTTATTCATCTTATATATATATACGACACAAAATTATGTTCTCCTCTTTTTGATAGATTTTTTTTTTTTTTTTTGAAAGAGATCCTAGAACACGAAACGTGTTCATGCAGTTCTGATTATCATTAAAATGCGCAAAGCGCCAATTGTTACATACGATGCGTTAATACAAAGGTCTTATAATAAAGAGAATCTATGAAACTAACAAGAATGTTCCAAATGGCTTGCTCTAAAGAAAACAACTTTAGATGTGAATAGTAAGACTTTGGAAGCTCAAAAGAGAATCTAGAGTCCTGCTCATTTCCAGGAGGTAACTAGCTCCGTAATATTGTCCACCAGTAGTAGTGGAGTTTTCCGTTTGCGGTTGAAGATTCTGTTGTTTCTTTCTTTTCACAAAAGCCAAACAGTGGCAGCCTATTTTTGTTGTCGTAGACATTTTTCGGGTTTCGTCAGTTTCTTCTGGTGGAGATGATGCCACGAGTCCAAAAGACAGGATTGTTCGGAATTATCTAGTCTTATATTACCGAAACATGTTTTGGGGAAATTACAATGATTGAAGAGATGTGTTGTTGATTCGGTGGCATATGAGGCCAGCCTCTTTTCATTAATTTTTCTTGTGTAAGAATTCTATTATTGAGTGTCAGCCAAATTAATATTTTGATTTTAAGCGGTGTCTTTGTCCTAAAGAGTTGGATTGTCCAGGCAGGAGCATAATCTTGATCCTTGATTCAAATAAGGATATTTTGGGAACATGAATTGGAGAACTAAAAGGGCATGAGCCAAGCAGTAATTTTGAACATTAAAACTGATTTATCTCTTAAAGTGTGGAAAATTACATCTACACCCTTGAAATTAAATGAAATCATAATTTAATACCTGCCCATCTGGCGAGGTCGCAAGATAGAGCACCCTATATGTGTGACCAGTCAAAGTCGCCAACTACAATTTAAAACTAGTTAGAAATTATATATATATATATATATATATATATATATATATATATATATATTTTTTTTTTTTTTAATAAAAATAGAAAACAAAGAGATATTTAATACCTTTGTCATGGATGGATATTTCCAAACCATAATTTGGTTTTGCGAGTAACCGTGCGTACTAACCAACTGGTTCGTATTTTTGCACCATGCCAAATTACAAACCTTCACGAAAGCAAAATATATGATATTTATTAACGAGTATTTTATTATTATATAAACTAAGAAAGTAACGAAATTTTACTTATTCTCTTTAAACTACAACTGTATCGGTTTTTTTTTTAAGATCAATTATTTTGGGATTTGAGAGCCAACTTGCACTATGATATTTATATTTCACATTAAGTTTTATGTTTAATTTTAAGCTATTTTGTTTATGTTTTTGGTATTTTTAAGTAAACTCATACATAAGAGTTCACATTTTATTAAAATCTAAATTATGTGAAAAAAATATTAACGATTCAAAAAAATAATAATTTGAAGACCAATTGCGAAATAAAATTAAAATTAAAATTTAGAATTTAGAATAAAAAATAAAAATAGAAACAACATCGACAGACCCCAAAACTCAAAGTCAAAAGGCTTGCTTCAAAAATTGTAATCGAGTCCCAAAAACAAATCCGGGAAACTTAAAACAGAGTTTTTGATGATAAATCCTCCCTCCCAAATCCGGGAAACTGATTCGTCCGTGTTTAGCCTTCAATACCGAGCTCGACCGTTGTCAGTACGCAGTAACTACGAAGGCAGAGAGAGAGAGAGAGAGAGAGAGAGAGAGAGAGAGGAGTGAAGAGAGCAGCAGCAGCAGCAGCAGCAGCAGCACTGCAATGGAGTCCGCGGTGCTAGTGCCCACAATACCCATCATCGCCTTCTCCAAGACGCTGAAATCTTCTCTCCGTCGTCAAATCCTCTTGTCCCCCCATCCCTCTCCGCGTCTTCTCTCCCTCCACCGCTCCTCCTTGCTCGAACGTAGCCTCAGCCGAAGACAGTTATTCCTAGTCGCGGGAAGTGTGTTTAAGCATTCAAATCATCTGCGAGGATTTTCTAGCATATGCAATTCCGCAGCACTGCCGTTATTCGGTGGCGGAGATGGAAAAGGAGGAGATGGAGATGGCGGACTAGGTGATGGAAATGGCGGCGATGATGGGTTGGGCAGGGAAAAAGAGAAATCTTTCGGAGGTAAGGTCGATGAGGCCTCTTCTCCCGATTCAGATGTTATCCTGTTGGATGTTGGGGTAATTTATTTCTTCTTCATTCTTTCTTCGAATTCGATTGCTTTACTACTGGAGTGGATTTTGAAATTCATTTAATAGGGTATGTCTTGTGGAGGATGTGCTGCTAGTGTGAAACGAATTCTAGAAAGCCAGGTTCTTGTTCAAAATTCTAATTTTCAAATTGGATAATCATTTTTTGAATTAATTAAAATTTGAAGATTGATTTTTTATGTAGCCTCAAGTGAGATCTGCAAATGTGAACTTTGCTACAGAGACAGCAATTATATGGGCTTCTCCTGATACAAAAACAAAAACCTCTGAAAACTGGAAGAAGAAATTGGGGGAAATACTTGCTCAGCAATTAACCATATCTGGATATAAATCCACTCTTCGTGGTAACTGCATTTTACCTTGAAATATTTAAAATTAAAATAGTAAAATTTATTTATCATTTCATTATATTTTTGTTTGTTTCTCAGATTCTTCCAAGGACGACTTGTACCGTTCTTTCGAGAGAAAAATGAACCAGAAACTTCAACTTTTAAAAGAAAGTGGTGGGTAATAATATTTCAACATTTTCCAGGGGTGTAAAAGTAAACGAAATATTCCCTTTTCAGGACGAGAACTTGCAGTATCGTGGGCGTTATGTGCAGTATGCCTTTTAGGCCACATGTCACATTTGTTAGGGACAGGTACGCCCGCTTGGATCCACATTCTCCACTCGACTGGATTCCACCTGTCCCTATCAATTTTCACCTTCATCGGCCCTGGCCGAAAGCTCATTCTCGATGGAATCAAATCCCTCGTCAGAGGCTCCCCGAATATGAACACTTTGGTCGGCTTGGGTGCTTTGTCTTCTTTTACCGTCAGCTCCATTGCCGCATTGGTACCAAAATTGGTATGGTATATTCTCTCATCAAAACCTCAAAATATCATAAATACCCATCCGAATCGTTTGGAGATTTTTTGTTAGGGGTGGAAAACATTCTTTGAGGAGCCGATAATGTTGATTGCGTTTGTACTACTCGGAAAAAATCTGGAATTAAGAGCGAAATTGAAGGCTACGAGTGACATGACTGGTCTTCTTAACATTTTGCCTAAAAAGGCACGCCTTGTCATCGATGGCGATTCTGTAAATTCCTCCTTTGTCGAGGTCGCTTGTAGTACCCTCTCCGTTGGCGATCATGTCGTTGTCCTCCCTGGAGTATGCCACCCATTTTGCCCTTCTCAAAATCCAAATCATCGTATTTATTTAGGAAGGGTAAATCTGATATTTTAGAATTTTGAATTTTGAAGGATAGGGTACCGGTAGATGGAGTCGTAAAATCTGGAAGAAGTACCGTCGATGAATCGAGCCTTACTGGCGAAGCAATGCCAGTTACTAAACTACCAGGGGTAATTTTGTAATTAAATATTTAACTAAACACAATTTCGCTCAATAATTGCGGAATCACTTTTTAGGTGGAAGTGACAGCTGGCAGCATAAATTTGAATGGGAAGCTAATGATAGAAGTGAAAAGGCCAGGTGGCGAGACGGCAATGGCCGATATAGTCCGCTTGGTCGAAGAAGCACAAACTAGAGAAGCCCCTGTTCAGAGATTAGCAGACAAGGTTTTTTCGTCTTATAGTTAATTTTCCATAAAGGTCCCTGTAGTTTTACATAATTATGATTTCAGGTTGCTGGGAATTTTACGTATGGAGTAATGGCGTTATCCGCGGCCACATTTACGTTTTGGAGTATTTTCGGTACCAAACTCGTACCAGTTGCGATGCAACACACAAGTTCGATTTCTTTGGCCTTGCAACTCTCTTGCAGTGTCCTGGTTAGCACTTCATTTTTTTCTAAACTTTTTAGTATCATATAATATAATTTTGTAATATCATATTATTATGATATTCAGGTCATTGCTTGTCCATGTGCACTCGGGCTCGCGACTCCTACTGCAGTGCTGGTATATTTCTGATATTTTATTGTTTAGAGGGGTATATTTGATATTTTTGAGTTTGAATAGGTGGGGACGTCATTGGGAGCGAGACAAGGGTTGCTGTTAAGAGGGGGGAATGTGTTGGAGAAGTTTTCTGAAGTGGATACGTTTGTTTTCGACAAAACCGGCACTTTGACTACCGGAAAACCCGTCGTTACCAAAATATTAGTTTCCCAAAGTTATGTCTTACATTATTTGCATCGAGATCCGTGCAAACGAGATGTTGATAAATTTATTTATTTAATGCAGGGATGGATCGGATGAGAAATTTAGCGAGAATGAGATATTGAGTTTGGCTGCGGGAGTAGAATCGAATACGAATCATCCGATTGGAAAAGCTATTACCGAAGCGGCACGAGTTTCTCATTGCCTCAATCTCAAGGCCAGTGTTTTATTTTATTTTAAATTTTTATATATTTTATTATTTTGAACTTTTTTACAAAAAAATTACACAGGCGAAAGATGGATCTTTCAAAGAGCAACCCGGTTCGGGAGCAGTCGCAACTGTTGGCCAAAACAAAATAACGGTCGGAACCTTAGACTGGCTTCAAAGGTTCAAACAGCAAATTTTTCAATCATTAAATTAAATTATATACCTTTTTTAAAAGAAAAAATTATGTATGAATATTTTTGCAGTAATGGAGTCGAGAATAATCCATTTCCAGATGCGGAAAAGAAGAACGAGTCCGTAGTATACGTAGGAGTCGATAACAAACTAGCCGGACTCATTTATTTCGAAGATAAACTTCGAGACGACGCTAAACAAGTCATTGATACTTTATCCAAACAAGGAATCACTACTTACATGCTATCCGGCGACAAGCAAAGCACCGCCGAACATATCGCTTCTCTCGTCGGCATTCCCAAAGACAAGGTAAGTAAATATCATATTTCCCTTTCAAGTATTTAATTCATCATTTTTACCCTACATTTATTATAAAAATATTTTATATTTTTGAGAGGATAAATATGTTCATTTATTTTTTGGAAGAGTAGTTATCATATTTTAGGTTTTAAAGGGGTATGTAAATATGTTGTATTATTTTTTTTTGATAGGTGATAGCAGGGGTGAAGCCGGAGGAGAAGAGGAGATTCATAAGCCAGCTTCAAAAGAAGGAAAAGAGAGTGGTTGCGATGGTGGGCGACGGAATCAACGACGCGGCCGCGTTGGCTTTGTCGGATGTCGGAGTTGCCATGGGAGAAGGCGTCGGAGCCGCGAGCGACGTCTCGTCCGTCGTTTTAATGGGGAATCGACTTTCTCAGGTAATATGCAAAAAAAAAAAAAAAAATAGTCCTTTCTGCAAATATTGATGACGGCCTTCTCGTTGTTGTTGAATTAGTTAATAGATGCGTTGGATCTGAGCAAAGAGACTATGAAGACGGTCAAGCAAAACCTTTGGTGGGCTTTTGTCTACAACATCGTATGTTCCCTCTCTCTCTCTCTCGTGCGGAATTTTTTTACATATTTTGGGTTTTATTGTTTGAATTTAATTCGTGTTGTGAAGGTCGGGCTGCCAATAGCGGCTGGCGCGTTGTTACCGGTAACGGGAACAATATTGACGCCTTCGATAGCTGGGGCATTGATGGGTTTTAGTTCGGTGGGCGTGATGGCTAATTCGCTCTTGTTGAGAGTCAAATTAGGCTCGATGCAAAAACCCAATTATAATTTTCAACAAGAGAATGATGTAGTCGTGGATGTTACCGAAGAAACGCAGGCCGAGAGAAACAAGTCGAGCTAGGCCTTTAAAATAAACATTTTTGTATTATTTGATTTAATAAGTGGGAGTAAATAAATAATATACATATTTATTTGATAGATCTCTCAATCAAAATTTGCTTTTAGTTGTTTCCTTAGCATGCATGAAAGAGAAGTTTGGATAATTTGCAGACATTTGGGGCATGGATAGGTATCAAATTTCTCTTTCAGTGATGTAACGGACTAGAAAATTTCTTTGAGGTAGTAATGCTAATGACCAACTCTACTTTTTGACATGATTGAAATCGAATTTAAATTTAAAACGAGCCGTAATGAATAAGCCTGCATCCGTGACACCAAATAAATTTAGTGCGAACACTTTTTGGCAGCTATCATGCTTGACTATTCAATGGCAAGTCTTGCATGTGTGTTTTGTATAATAATAATGGGAGTAAAATAAGAATAATGAAATCAGTTAAATTATTCTCTTCCTTAATTATTGATTAGGGATTAATTTAATTTAAGGAGGTTCGTACCAACTTGACCTAATCCACTCTCACTAAGTATAAAAGATGAACTTTTTGTAGATACTAGATACTAGTTCGAATTATATGTCTTGATTATTCAAGGTACATTCATATTGTTTAAACATAGGTCATTGAACTTATTCAATACCCAAATTGATGACTCAAGTTTTAAATATTTGTTTATTGTTGTCACTTGTAGAATTAATTATCAGTCCAAACTATATATCTCTTGTCAAATTTTTGGCTACAATTTGACGAAATAATAATGTGGTATCAAAATGATTGGTCAAGTCAACATTTTTATTATGTAGGCAAATTGCCTACGATTTTTGTATTCAAAGAATGTTCAACATGTTTATTATTCAAACCACTATAATAAGCTTACATTTATGTATAATATTGATTTAGTCGATCCTACATGATAACTGAGATGTTAGACATATACATTTGACTAATTTTTTTGATATCATATCATTGTCATATAAAATAAATGAAATAATTGCTACAATGATTTAAGGATGAATTTGTGAAAGGGAAGATGTTGTACATGATGGCTGAATTTGGCTTAATGCACGTCTAACACACGCACGCGAGTTATCTCTATTTATTTTTATTTTTTTAAATGTATCATATATATTTTTGTAGGTGTATCATATAGTTTTTAAATGTAAGATATACATTTTTAAATATACAATACACGTTATACATTTCTACGTGTATGATATACCTTCATTTTTTTTATACATTTTTAAATGTATCATATACCTTTTAAATATATGATATATTTTTTAAAATGCAATACACGTTAGATATTTTTATCCATATGATATATGTTTTTGGAGGTTATTATTATTTTTTTTCTTTCCATGAGTAGTCTTTCATATATTATTTTTATTAGATTTATATATTTTTTGTATAACTATTTATATTTTTTCGTCGGCATGTAATGAATGTCCAAAATTATAAAAGTTTACTTTTTTAAAAGGAAAAAACATGATTACACTTTTCTCTTGCTTCCTTGTCATAACTTCAATATTTCTTCTAGAAGGATTAGTCACAAAAATCATGGAGCAGTTCTCATTCTATTTTTTCATGATTCATCAAATTGGTTTTTCCATACCAACTGGACCTACTTTAACCAGCTTCTTAAAGTCAAAATGATCATTTTCTACTACTACTTAAATACATTTAAATCAAGTTATGTTTACCTAATTAAAATGAGCATACCAAACTTCCATATTTTAATTTCTAACATATTTGTCAGAACTCACATAAATGCATTCTCCTCCTAAATTAGGAGAACATATGAATGCCTATACCCATTCATATATGTTCCGAACTGTAAATCAAGACTAAACTTCATATTACATATAAATGATACAAACAAGCAAGTTAACTAACTGTAAGTCCACTCATGCATGGTGATATATATTTATGTACATAAGTTTTTTTTATGTATATATATATAACTGTGTACATGTATCTCCTGTGAATAGTAATGACACTCGAAATAAAAGGCAACACCATAGAAGGTGAAAATTGACAAAAAAAAAGTAGTAACTGAGAAGGAAACAGTCTCAAGCAAAGTCATTCATGAACGGGTCATCGAGTAAAAACTCGGGCCAAGAATTCATGTTTCTCTCGCTGCAGGCAATGTTCGTACCACAAGCATCTTCTTTGTTAAAAATCGAGATATCGGTAAGTGGGGGCAAAGAAGACTGGGAAAATAAGTTAGGTTTAATTGTTACGGTATCATCTTCGCCATACGATGTAGAGCCTTGTAATTCATGCGTCTCATTGATAATGGGCACGTCAAAAAGAGAAAACGGTATATCCATATGTTCAGTCCCTAAACCGAGACTTTGTCGAAAATCACAATTGCTTAAACTGTCTAGATCGGTACTACTAGGCGTAGCCATGCTGCTGACGTGGCTATTCGTGCTGGGGCTGGCCGACGTGGCATTTGCTGATTGGAGGAGACATTGGAGATACTGAAGTTTTGCAGTGCGGGCTGCTTCGGCCTGAAGGAGGATTGTAGGGTCGGCCATACTGTGGAGACTTGCGAGAGCCAATAGTTGAGGAATGGCCGAGAAAAAATCGGTTCTGGGCTGATGGGTCATCGGGTCGAAGCCCATTTGTATCAGTTTCTTCTTCAGATGCGTGTTCCAGAAATTCTTTATCTCATTGTCTGTTCGGCCTGGCAGGTGCGTCGCAATTGCTGACCACCTGTGTTGACGTAGCAACGTATTAGCATATATATATATATATATATATATATATATATATATATATATATATATATATATATTAACAAATGTATATAGCTTAAAACATGTATTCAAAAAGTATTTATTACTTGTTGCCAAGGACCGAATGGAGGTTGAGGATGGTTTGCTCTTCTTCTTGCGAGAATTTGCCGCGCTTAATATCGGGCCTCAAATAATTTGTCCATCTCAACCTGCAACTCTTCCCGCATCTATTTAACCCTACAAATCCAAAGTAAACAACATTTAAATGCATTACAAATATTAATATTCATGGAGAAGAAGAGTTTTGATGAGAGTACAAACCAGCTAACTTAGGGAGAGTTCTCCAACTTCCATGGCCATTTTTGGTGATGTAGTCAACTAGCCGTTGATCTTCTTCAGGAGTCCATGGCCCCTTCTTCAAGCCATTCTCATCACAGCAAGGTGATCTCCCCATGGATCCTGTTTTTAATTTGATTTGGGGATGATTAGATGAAGGGAAGTACTTAACCAAATGGCTGGTTATATACTTGTTAAGTAGTGTGTGATTTGTGGTCATTAGTTTAGTGACTTGAGAGCGAGTGATCATTGACAGGGTCAACCATATTTTCCTTCTAAGTATTGCATGCACTATGCACGTGAGTGTTTAGATTCAACACGAAGGAAGATTGATTAGCATTGGGGACCTTGATCGCTTTAGAATTTGTCCCCACAGCCAAAATAATATATATCTTTAACAAGTTATGCTATACAAAATAAAAAATAGTGCATAAAATATAATAAAAAATGTATTCAAAACATCATCCAATTTGATAGAATTATAAAAAAATAGTATATGATAATTTTTTTTGATAATAATGTTATGGCATGGAGATTTTTGGAAATTCGAGGAATTAAGAAATTTGAAAAAAGAAATTCTTAAGGAGATAGGAAAGTTCTCCATACATTATTATTGTCATGATTAAATAATAATTAAGGCAATGATTATTTTTTTGTATTATTTCATTGTATTGGATAGGGACTTAGCTATAAATATTAGCTATAAATAGAGAGGCTAGACTAGAGTTTTATTCATTCTAACAAACACCAACAAATTGTATTCTTCCTTTCTCCAGTCCAGTAAAATAGTTTGAGCGACGGCGGCTGTGATTTTTTTCCTTCGGGTTTCCACGTAAAAATCTTTGTGTTCGTATGTGTTCTTTTGTGCTTGTTTGCCGTATCGATCCTAACCAGTGTCATCAGAGCGAGGTTCAAGATTCGAGGAAAAGCAGACGTAGCAAAGGAAACGATGGCAGAACAAGATTTCGGTGAGTCGGATCGATGGATGAGATTCGGTTACTGAAAGATGCAAATATAAGCGTTGCTATGCCAGAAGGACCTAGAAGATACGCTACTCGAGATAAAGCCGGAAAGTATCATGAACGAAGGCGAGTGGAAGAAGATGAACCGCAAGGCGCTAAGATATATCCAATTATCGTTGGTCAAGAACGTTGCGTTCCACGTAGTGAAGGAGACGATGGCTTTCGGGGTCATGAAGGCGTTATCCAACATGTACGAGAAACCATCTTCGCTAAACAAGCTGCATCTGTTGCGCTGCCTTTTCAATTTGCGAATGACGGAGGACGGATATGTCGAGGAGAATCTAAATGCTTTTTAGGTTATTTCAAACCAATTGAATTCTTTCAATTTTAACTTTGGTGATGATATGAAGACACTCATGCTGCTGTCATCTCTGCTGGAGAGTTGGACGACGACGGTAGAAGTTATTTGCGTTATGGAGGATCTAACTTTTGAGAAAGTACGAGACCGTTTCATGAATGATGATATTCAACGAAAGCAACGGAGCGAAGTCTCGGGTTCCTCGGATTCGGCACTGAATGAATGTAGAGAGTTGGGGTCGTGAAGGTCAGAGAAGCAACAATCGCGGGAGATCTAAGTCGAGAGGTCGCAACAAGTCAAGGTCACGTGGCGAGCTGCAGTGCTGAAATTGTGACCAGAAGGGTCACGTGAAGCGGGACTTTAAAGTCCCGAGAAAGGAGAAAGCGAAACCGAATTCCGCAAATGCTGTCATCGAGTAGGACACAGACGACACTCTCATCTTATGCGTCGACTGCCTCGTTGAGTCATGGATTTTAGACTCAGGCGCATCCTTCCACTCTACCTCGCAGAAAGATAAGTTCTTAAATTTCAAATCAGGAGATTTCGGAAAGGTTCACTTAGGTGATGGAAAGCTTCTAAGCATATCGGGTATAGGTGATGTCTAGATAAAATCCAGCGACGGGTTTAGATGGACCTTGCGAGGAGTTCAGTACATTTCTGGTATGAAGAAGAGCTTGATATCTGTCGGGCAGATGGATAGTGAAGGGTACAAGATCATGTTCGAGAACGGGTCGTGGAAGATTGTAAAGGGGGACATGGTGATAACGAAAGGTACAAAGACGAGAACCCTCTATCTGACCGATAATAGGGGAGATTTGTTGGAAGTTTCGGGAGCAGCGACTGATCCGATGTTGTGGCACAATCGGCTCGGTCATATGAGTCACGAAGGGATGCAAGTCCTGATTTTCAAGGGTTTGTTACCGAAGGTAAAATTGGTAAAAGGCGGTTTCTGCGAGAACTGCGTGCTCGGCAAGCAAAGACGGGTTAGATTTTCGAAAGCCGGACGAGAACTCAACACGAGAAAATTAGACCTAGTGCACAGTGACGTGTGGGGACCAGTTCCAGTCCAGTCTATCGGCGGGTCACGATATTACGTCACCTTCATCGATGATTCAACCAGAAAGGTATGGATTTATATTATTAAATCACTATAACATTTTTGTTCTTTTGGGGCGGCCAAACCCGATCCAAAAAGCCCCCAAAACCGAGCCTAAAGCATATTTGGGAGGTTGGCCGTCCTTGACAAACTGCCCCTGATAGACGCGACCTTGTCAGGGCAGGCCGACCCTAACAACTTATGGGGTCAGTTTTTTATTTGGGCCAGACCAAAACCGACCATAAATCTTTGTGTTCGCGTGTGTTCGTTTGTGCTTGTTTGCGGTATTGATCCTAACAAATAAATGGAGAAGGTGTTAGGATCGTCGTCGCAAACAAACACACAAGAACAACACACGGACACAAGTATTTTTACGTGGAAACCTCGAAGGGAAAAAACCACGGCAGCCGACACTTAAACTATTTTACTATATTGGAGAAAGAGAGAATACAATTATTTGTGCTTTGTTGGAATAAATAAAACTCTAGCCTAGTCCTCTATTTATAGCTAAATTCCTACCCAATACGAGGAAATAATACAAGAAAATAATCATTGCCATAATTACCATTCAATCATGGCAATAGCAATATATAAAAAAATTTCTATCTCTTCAAGGTTTCATTTTTTCAATTTCCTAATCCTCGAATTTCCAAAAGCCTACATACCATAACAGAAGGTTCATATGTAATTAATCCATTGATGCCAATGAAGATCATTGGCTGATTTCATAATTGGTGAAATTACTACAAATATAAAATTAAAACTTTGTATTGTGTTTCCTCAGTCAGAGTTACTGGCAAAGAAGTCTTTGGATATCTAACCTACTTTGTTTACATAATATACTTAACAAAGATCTAGGTACTTTATATAATCATTGGCTGATTTCATACGCTTCTTTTGTACTAACTATATAAATATATATAAAAATAATAAACAGTTCAATCTGTATTTTCTCAATAAATCAGAATATTATTTTACTCTAGCCCATACGAAAATTCTGTGTATTTGTCTCTATGATCGTCAATCAATACATGTGGATTCTTCTTCTACGAACAAGATAGATTATATGAAGTCATTTCTCCTCTCTTTGGATGATATATATATTTTCATGATAATATATAATAGAATAAAATAAAAAAGATAATGGCAACGTCAGTGAAAATCTCGTACGTGCCTAAAAGAAAAGCTTGCCATGCACGCCATTAACAAAGCTAACCAATTCTGACGTTGTTCTAGACTTTAAATCATCTTTTCAATTTGTGCGTCTCATTCAAGTTTGACACGTCCACTATATTATTCCAAAAATCATAACAAGACAACTTCACACACACACACACACACACACACACACACACAGAGAGAGAGAGAGAGAGAGAGAGAGAGAGAGAGAGAGAGAGAGAGAGAGAGAGAGAGAGAGAGAGAGAGAGAGAGAGAGAGAGAGAGAGAGAGAGGGAGAGAGAGGGAGAGAGGGAGAGAGGGAGAGAGGGAGAGAGAGAGAGAGAGAGAGAGAGAGAGAGAGAGAGAGAGAGAGAGAGTAGTATTACTAACTTTTAATCAATTAATATACGCAATGAAGAATTAAACTCATATACTGTCATGGTTTAACCCTAATTTTCACCATGACTATAGTACTATTTTCTTCAAAAATATTAATTGTAATAAACTATCATCCAAATATAATTTCAAATTTCATAAGATTGACTTATTTATACGCCAAACATAATAGTTAGTCCAAAATAAAATATCATCCAAACATATTAAATCCAAAATAAAATATCAACGAAACATAATAGTTAGTCCAAAATATAATATCAGCTAAATGTTCACAGCTAACATATACTACATGTATAGTAAATTCAATGAATGAATATAAATAAACAAAAAATATTGCATACTCATAGGCCTCTTTAACTAATGGGAAGTTTAATTATAAATCTTATTTGAACCTAATCGACCATCTTAAGGCTAATCGATCATCTGATTTAAACCTTATTTGAACCTGTTTGTGTCCGGTTTGTATCGCTTTGAACTTGTGCAGTTCAATTATAATTTATAAGTTGGAACTTGGATGCATTTTAAACTGAACTTTGGATATAATTTGTATTCAATCGTTTGAATGATTTGATATATATGTTTTAGAATTTTGAATATATTTTAAATTAAATATTGTTGAATTTTGAATCATTTTTACTTTTTAACATAAATAATATTTGATGTTAGAAAACAAAACACTGGTGAGTAATCGCCGATTTGACTTCGATGAATTGGTCTACTTGCTAATCGGTACCTCACTACTAATCAAGCAGCGATTAACGATTTCTATAACATTAGTTTCAATTAAATATCAGTATACAAAATTATGTACTGTTTTACGTAACATATTATTGTTATTACTATTATTATTAACTATACACGAATTGGACCAAAATGTTATTGTTCTTATGTCCTTATAAGTTCAAAAATATATGGAAAGAAATGAAGTTAAGTGTGTATGGAAATTAAGGAGCAGTTATATGTAGTACAGTGATGTGGAAATGACAGTTTGTTTCCCCACCCTAACCAACTTGGAATCCCACTCGATCATTCATCTATTATTATTAAAAAAAAAAAAAACTTTTGATAGTGCCATTTCAATCATTTATTAGTGCAAATTAGATTTCATATTATTAGCTGTGTCAAGGTTTGACCTTGCCCTCTACCAGCACCTTTTCTCAAAGCCTCTTTATTCAATTTCAAACTGCTACTTCATATCAATGCAAGTCCTCTCGCAGATAAGTCCACAAAAAACCCTGAATTTATTGGAATTAATTGTCAAGAAATCTACATTATGAATTAAAACCTTTAGATTCATTACTCTAATGACTAATAATCCCATTATATGTCAGTATATATTGTAGGAAATGATCTAATGGTGTTAGTTTATAACTAAGGGCTGATAGTTTTTGGTTACTTCTCATTTACTTTTTTACTATCAATATAATCATAGGTTCTTTTGCAATTTTGGCATAATGCATGAGGCTATTTATGCAACTTTCCTAACAATTTAGTACCAATAGATGTTTATTTAGCAAATATTATACATCGTTTTGAATATATTTTATAAATATAATATTATATTATGATGTTATCATGGTTGCAAATAGTTTCGCTAAACACTACGCTACACCGATATAATTTATTTATTGGCAAAACGCTGCACGCAGCAACTTTGTAGCCCGCTACATCTAATAAATTACTTTTAGAAAGATTTATAAAAATCAAATGAATTTAATTAATTTTTTTAAATAAAGTTATAATAATTAAAATCACTTTTGGTTGATAAATAAACAAAAACACTCTCTCTTATTTAGATTGAGATGTTCCGAATTCTTGGAGATGCTCGTTTTCAAATATTTTGTTGATTATTTTATAAATTTCTATTTGAGATGTTTAATATGAATATTTGTTATTTTAAAGATTATTTTTCATTATATATTGGTACTTAATTATTTTATGAACTACAAATTACAATATCCGCTATAGCTCCCTCTATAGCACACGCTAATATATATACCACTATAAAAATATCACCATGCAACAAACAATTAAACGCTATTTACATCATTGGATCTTATTCATCGCAAGCTCAATTTTCACTAGCGCCATGACATTATAAAAAATATAACATACATTTAAAATACAATAAATCTTTAAAAACAATATTATGTAAAAATAATAATTTGTATTGTCATTTAAATATGTATCACAAATGAATGAATAAAAATGTATAAACGGTTAGGTGCTTTGACACATAGCTTGGATGGTTAGGTGCTTTGACACATCTTTGACACATAACTTGAATAAAAATGTACAAACATACAAATGACCCCATAGCTTGGATGATTAGGTGTTTTGACACAAGATCCATAGGTTGTGGGTTCGAGTCTCATTGATACCATATAAAAATTGAATAAAAAAAGAGCACGATTGGTGGTCTAGGATTCTCTCTAAAAAATGTATAAACTTGGTATTATAAAGAATTATAATAAGCACATTAATGTGAAGTAAAAATTATTTCTATATATATTTTCAATGTTAACATAAATCTAATCCGAAATACTTAGGGTTGAGTAATTAATAGGCTAGGGTATACTACCTAGATATTTTACTAATTAGGGCAAATATAAGATTATGATAGACATGTCATATATATTGGGGACAAGTTAGATGGTGACACTATTTCTTTTTGCAGAATATTAAAACTAGGGTTAGAAAAGGAGTGGGTGGATTCAACGCCAAAAAATCTCTAACAACTTCAAAGAAATTCTTTCAAGTTGATATCACTCAAATATATTTTTACAATAAAACAAGAATTAACAACAATAGCATTTAACTGAGTTAGTGGATATATATATATATATATATATATATATATATATATATATATATGTGTGTGTGTGTGTGTGTGTGTGTGTGTGTGTGTGTGTGTGTGTGTGTGTGTGTGTGTGTGTGTGTGTGTGTGTGTGTGTGTGTGTGTGTGTGTGTGTGTGTGTGTGTGTGTGTGTGTGTGTGTGTGTGTGTGCGCGCGCGCATATCGTATCCGACACGATACGGTAATTTTCAAGAAAATATAGGATATGATACGTCTATTATATATAATATTCTATTATTTTATTAATTATAATTTATATATTTAATATTTTGATATATTATATATTTGACATAAAATATATAAAATATTTGTTTTGAGTTATTTACGTATATGATTACTCATATATTTCGATCTCAGCTTTTTATTTTTATTTTTCAAGTACATTTGTTTATACGTTAGAATTATCCGAGAAGTATCCGTTATTATTTTGAAATAAAATATTCGGATACGTCACATGCAGTATCCGATACGTATCCGACGAGTATCGGTATCCGATACGATACTGCTTGATTTTTGAAGTATCCGCGCAACATAGTATATCCGTGTACCCTTGCCAAAGTGATCAAGTAGGGATGTTCATGACATTTCTTGTTTTCCATGAGTATATCCGATACTTTTCTATGTTGATTATTCGATCAACAATATCTAATGTTTGTCAAAGGAAAATATAATCATTTAGAAGAATCCAGTCTAGTTTTACAGATTATATATAAAATTATCACTATGTACTGGATACTTCATATTAAATACAAGTTTTGGAAAATCGCCAACCTCCTTCGAAAACATAGAAGATAGTCTGATTAATTTACTTTTTTTTTCGATTTATATAAGATGGATTATTTGTCTCTCATCTATTTTCAAGAAATCGATTTGGTCGAGTTTTGAACACATGAACTCTTTAAAATTTGGACAAGTGCCTATATTCGCCGATAATTTTATTTTTATTACTTTCTAATATTCATTTCGGTTGTTTCCTTTCAAGTAGTCTAGTTGCGTGGGTCGCAAATTTGACAGGAAAAAACTGCATAATTAATATAGTATACTTTTGGCCACTTCTTGTCTCCGTTATGTCATAAACTAGTGTCTCTAGCAATTAAAGCCAACTAATGATCTCACATAATCAGCTTTAGTTAGGATCACATAATCATTCTGCTACTACAGTAATAATAGTATTTTAATAATTTCAGATTGTATAATACTAATATGTAAAAAGGCAAAAAATTGGTGTGTTTTGTTAGAAATTTTGAATTTGAAAATAAAAATATGGAGGTGGTTATGACTGCATTTAGGTGAAATCCAAATCAAGGGTTGAGTCTTCATCACAGTTCTTCTTTGATATGGTAACTTTTTCAATTACTTTATGTCATGTTATGCAGTATATATTTCATAGTTTAGTTATTACAACTAGAATTTTATTTTATAATTTAGTCATTATAATTTATATTCATGTCAAACGTCAATAAATATATTCATGCAATGTTTTCCCAGCCGTTATGCCCAACATAACATGAAGTCCCTAATTAGCAAACTAATTTAATTAATTGACATTTCACCAATAATTAAAGATATGTAACCACTATATATCTATTATTTTCTTTTGATCCTTCCATAATATCACTAACAATGCAGTTTAACCTAATTTTAGTGTTAAACCTTTTTATGTCGTTAAGTAACCAAAAAATCAGTAAAAGCTTCATTAGCAGATTAACACCAATTAAAGGCTATTGTCATTAAAACTAATCAGAAGTTATCAAAAAAGAAAATTGAAATTTGGCCTGTTGACCAGGGAAAAATATAAGCAGTATACCATTTTCATTTATTTTGGACTATTTTCAAATATGACAAATCAAACTTTGATGCCAAAATAGATTAATGGCAGTTGTGAATGACAAAAAAA
Source organism: Luzula sylvatica (assembly GCA_946800325.1). Lineage (NCBI taxonomy): Eukaryota > Viridiplantae > Streptophyta > Magnoliopsida > Poales > Juncaceae > Luzula > Luzula sylvatica. The sequence continues at coordinate 30,484,915 of OX326961.1, read as the reverse complement.
TAGGTTAAATTTCGTATGTAGTCCTACAAAATTCCACAATTTCACGTATATTCCTGCAAAACGTGAAATATCATGAATATCCTTACAAAATTACTAAAATTTCATAAATGCTCTATTTGTTACATTTCGGTTAACTATCATTTCAGATTACCGCTAATTTGTGTTTTTTCAATTTTTTCGACATAAATTTTATTTCTTATTTAGATAGTGGGTAAAATCGGAAAAACAAAAATTAGTGGTAATCTTAACGGATAGTTAGCATAAATCTAACAAAAAGGGCATCCATGAAATTATAATAATTTTGTAGGGATATTCATGATATTTCACGTTTTGTAGGGATATACGTGAAATTTTGGGTCTTTGTAAAGTTACATATGAAATTATGCCTAAAAAATAAATTGAACTTAGGATTAGAATAATACTATTTCTAGTTCTTTTGGCAGTCGTCAATTACGTACAAATTATAATATTATTAATTATTAATATAAATATATATAAAGTTGAGGAAATCTCTCTTTCCTCCTTGCTCCACATCATCAAATTTTTTTGGGTCATGTGATCTTCTTAATCATTATCTTTGATTGATTCAATTTGAACCCTTTGATTTACTTATTCATTATTAATTTATCATTTTTTTGGCCATGTGACCTTGATCATCATTTTTGATTGATTGAATTTTAGCCCTTGGATTTGCTTATTTATTATTCATTTTAAAAGAAATCCTACAATTTTGTATCATATAATAATTTTAAATAAATTATTATTATATATTATATTTATATAGTTTTAATATTTCATACATTATAAATATTTGACTTTAATATTTTTTTCAGATGAACACAATATTTAAACATTTTGCAAATATTAAAATAATATAAAATATCATTAAATTATTAAAACAACACATAAAAAAAATGAAATAAAAAACTGGATGTTTAAACAGATATTTTTCTAACAATATATTTTCAATGTGTTTATTTTATTATTATATGATGTTAGCTTTTTCATGAATAATAAATGAAATATTAAAATTACATAAACACAATATATAATAATTTCATTTTTAATATATATATATATAGTTGATAAATTCTCCCTTTCCTCCTTGCTCCACATCATCAATATTTTTTGCCCATGTGATCTTAATCATTATCTTTGATTGATTCAATTTTCACCCTTTGATTTGCTTATTCATTATTCATTTATCATTTTTTTGGCCATGTGACCTTGATCATCGTCTTCGATTGACTGAATTTTAGCCCTTGAATTTTCTTATTTATTATTAATTTAAAAAAAAATCCTAAAATTTTGTATCATATAATAATTTTAAAAAAATTATAATTATTAATATCTATAAATTTAAGAAAATCTTTGCATTCATAGAAGACTACATCATCACTTGAATATGGGCCATTTGATCTAGATCAAAATATCCAAAATATTTGATCTTTCATTTGAAAATTGTGATGACGTAATTTTTAAATTACTTGGTTTATATAGACAATTTTCAAATGAAAGATCAAGTATGAGTTGCACCTGAAACAAAGAAAACAGAACAAACTTGCAACAATTCATGACATATAAATCGGTGTTGATGCGACATCAAATTGGAATGAATTCAATATGTTTTCGCATACGGTTTAAAGTACGTTTTCGATTTATGATTATTTGGTAGAATTCACATAGTTGTTCTGATCATTTAGGTAATTTCAGGTTGTACTTTAGCGTCGTCCTAACAAATAGTATAAGAACAAAATTATGATGAATCACGGGTCAAGTGGACAAGAAGTGAAATTTAAAGTGTTTCACATAATTTTAGATTTTAGATCAAACAAATCATAAACGGGTCGTTTCAAAAATTATATAGTTTCTCACACTCTCCATTCAATTTCGTGTAAAATGGTTGTTTCGGTTCGATTGCCGGACACAAAAAATGACGAAGTACAATTTCATGCGAGTCACCAGAGGACATTTATTCGAGTATTTTTTGAGAAAAGAAATAAGGAATTAGGAATTCAAGTGTTTTTTGAAGTTTCCATTATGGGCTTTTGTGCAGGCTAGAATTTAACAAGGCCAATTTTTTTTTCTTTTAAGGTAATAAATAAAAGGAATTAATACAGGTTCAATAAAGCTTTGACTGGGCCAAAAATTAGGGCACTTGTTCAGCATTTATGAAGGTTGAATTTTCAAAAGAACAATTAAGGTTCAATAAAACTTGTATTATTGTTAAGCACTTGTTAAGGCCCACTACGATTCTGTAAAAGATAAAATTGGTTATATTAAAATACTTTTTTGGGTTTAAGATTTATGAAGTTATTTGAAAATAAAAATAAAATGGGTTATAGTATGTATTTTATTTTCAGTTAAAGCCCATTAATGTATTCATGACTCACCAAAATATCACAAATCTCCCTCTTCACAACAATCTAACCGTGACGACATATTTCTCTATATAACCCTGTGACACGAGCTATTCTCTGGTTTTCTCTCTCTCTCTCTCGTTCTCTCCCCATTAAGAGATACCATAGGCGAGTAAAGAAAATGAGGTGTAAAAAGAGATGCAACAATTTCTCGAGATAAATCGTTGATGAGAGGTTTGAGAAGAAGAAGTCACTGGAAATTTGAGCAAAGAAGCCCTTATTTCTGAGTAGGAGAAGATAAATCCGAGAAGAATAGTTAAGTGACTTCTTGAGATAAAGTGTTGGAGATATGAGAAGAGAAGTGTACCCATGAATTACATAGTGTCTTAAAGAGAAACTGGATTAGGGTAAATGCTAGCTTAATTGAGGATTAATTAAGCTAAATTAAGAATAATTATTAATTACAGTTAATTAAACCCAATTGTAAGTTATGTAAACTCTTCAATTGTGACTCAAACCTTGGAACCTTGAAGCAGCACAAATCTAAATGCACCATCTAAATAGAGAAAGAAAGGCGCATACCTGATAGCGTAGAGTATTCGTGCAATCCAAATCCAGATCTTTTTAGAAAGAGAACAAACGTAGATTCGCAAGATGATTTCTATGTGAGACTGTGAGATCATGGGACGAGGCCATGAAATTTCGTTGTAGAAGAAGAAATGATGATAAGTATACAGGTTCTTTTTATGCCCTTTCTTAACCTTCTCCCTTTCGTTACCAGTTCTTAAAAAGGATTGGTACGCTAATATTCGGCAATGTGAAGTACTTACATGCTTTATATACTAGATATATTTGTTAATAATATTCTATTTTAACTTTCAATTTCAGGTAGAAGGAATGGTTTAAACAACAAGCATTGCGCCAGGAGTCTGCCATGAGGAGTACCGACTCTATCCATGAACATGTCTATGTCGTGTTTCGAGATTATATTTTGTATGTTATGCGTTGATGCAAAAAACAAATATATTTCTCGAAATGTTTTATGGATAGCAAATTATTGCAAAACTTTAATGCGTTAGTAGATATGTTTCTTTGATCACATTATCCTCTTTCTTTTGGTAATTACAATTTTGCACAAACAACGCAATAACGCCAAACTATCGAGCACAATTGTACAATACAACGAGTCCAAACCGGACTGCGCAATCGCGCGACGGTACATCTAGTATGCATATAAAGAAATTCATAGGGATGAATATTGGGCCGAATATTATGTCACATAAATATGTGTATGTATTAATTATATTGATATATAATTAATTATGTGTGTATATGGTTCGGCCGAATATAATATTAGGTTTTAACATAATTATTTTTGCTTGTTTTGATCACCTCGCTCTCTCCTACATAAAGGGGAGCAATCCCATCATTATTTGGTTGGTGCAACTTAACTCAAGCCGAAAGAGAGAGAGAGAGAGAGAGAGAGAGAGAGAGAGAGAGAGAGAGAGAGATCCGGAGGTATAACACGCAATCTCTTCCTTCGAGTTTAATATTATTTGTATGAACCCTCGTGATAAAATCTCGCGATTAATTTTTCTGTATTTCCATTGTGTATTATGTTGTGGGATCCAACACATTAAATATGTATATTAAAACGGATACTATAATAACATAACTTAATTTTTTTTTTAATTATATATATATAACTTGCGACATAAACAATATAAATTATTATATTTAAACGTAATTTTATAATTTTGACTATAAATCATTTGGATATTATTAATTACCTATATATATTTTAACTAATATAAAATATGACATCAAATCCTAATCTGGATACGTGAATCCAAATCCGAAAAAAAATATTCAGATCAGGAATAAAATCTGCACTGAAAAAAAAACACCGGATCCAAATCATCAAAAAAATATCCGGATCCAGATATTTTCCGAATTCGGATATTTTTTGGAATATTGTTTGGTTCACGGGCAATATCCACATCCTTTCCATCCTTATAATAGGCCAAATCACTTTGTGGGACGTAACATTCTTTGTGGGTCGAATTTTATTTAGTTCGGAAAGATTAGTTTCGGCTGAAAATTTAGATTCATATTTTTCAAAAAAAAAAAAAAAAATTCTATCGAGCCAGATTTTTGTTTACAGAAAATTTATGGGTCGGACCATGCTTTTTTGGGCCTGAATATTATGGCTGTTGCTTAATCAATAATGGGCTTAATTATTACATTTTATGAAGTCAGATAAGATTTAGCCTTTAAAAATAAAAAGATAAAAACATGATTCGTATTGAGTTATTACGGAAAGTTTGAATTTGAATGTTGGGCCTATTTGAATTTATATATTAATATAAAATCAAAGGTGATATATATTTGTGTTTGTGCCATTAAAACACAATGTCAATAACTCATAAAGACATATAATGACCCGGCAAGGATAAAATTAGATATTAAGAATATTTTTTGGGTTTAAGATTTATGAATTTATTTGCAAAAATAAAATGAAAATATTATTGTATATATTTTATTTTTAATTGAAGTCCATAAATGTATTCACGACTCGTAAGATTTGTAATAACGCACTAAAGAAAAATGAGGTGTATATTTTAGTAATAGCCCGTACCAAATAATAAGGAATTGATTATGAAAATTTGAGATATAAAATAGGGTATTATCTAATTTTTCCTTAAGTGCAAAATAAGAAAATCAAGGGGTCTATTGTATTAAATTAATCATAAGGACTTATATGTCAAATTGAAATTTTATGTATTTACAAGCCAGTCCTTGATAAAGAATAAATTATGCCCAAAAGAGATATAACATACGTATGCAATATAGAGAACAAGGGTTTGTATGTAAAATCGGATGTAAAGTTTTTATTTTGCAATAAGCCTTCGACAAATAATAATTTACTATAATTTTAGTAAGGAATTATCAATTATCAATTAGCCAAAAAAATTCACTTTCCCCTTGTATTGTACTGTTCTTTTTTTTTTCAAGTTAAAAACATATGTAATTTTGGCTAGAAAAAGTAATACAATCTGATGCACTATAACTAGCGTGAAAACGGTTCGGATATTATCCGAGCCGATCCGAACCGAATCCGACTAAATATCTATATTCGAAGAAAATTATCCGGATTCAAACGGATCCGAATATGATCCGGGTTTTTTTCGGATCCGGGTCTTAATTTGATATTCAAAATGTTATCCGGATCCGAATAACAATAAAAACGGATACTTGATTCCATAATTTATTTTACATTTAAATTACTATAATCTCATAGATCTAATAAAAATTTCATTCACATAATTCATGAATCAATTTCATTTAAAAATATATATAAAATATATTTTCAAAAAATTTCAAATCCCAAAATAATTTTCCTATTTTCCAAGACTTTTCTGCTCCATGTAATTTCTTTTTTTTTCAAGTTTCCTGAGTGATTTTTTTTCTGAAAAATTAAGGTTTTCCCAAAAAAATTTGAAAAATTATGATGTACTTTTTAGATATTATTTAAATATTATTTTAAATTTATTTTAGTGACGAAGGTAACATAAATAGTTATGTTACGTATCAAATATCTATTTTATTATCTGAATAAAAATATGTATTCATATTCGTATCCGACAATATTCAAATCGTATTCATATCCGGATTCGAAATAATATTAATACGGATCTGGTATAACCACTATCCTACTCGGATTCGAGCCATTTACACCCCTTACTATAAATCAGTAAAATTGCAATATGTAAATATTTTACTTTTTACTCTTGATCAATAGAAATTCTTTTGGAGGGGATCCAAAGGAATCTGCAAAATTCTCAACAATTTTTTTTTAAGAAAGCATTAACAAATTCTCATAATGAATTCGCAGTCTTTTATGATATAATTTTAAATTCAATTAAAAATTCAAGGTATATATTTTAAAATTAATTAACATCATCAACATCAACATGTCATCAAAGTGAGATTTTCTTTTTTTATTTATTTATGAGCTTGAAGTTAATAACATGGTTCTGAATATCGGACTCGGAATCGGACTCGGTTGGCTCTGGAGACTCGGGACTCGGACAAGACTCGGCCGAGTCAAAAAAAAAAAAAAAATCGGAAAAAATAGGAAATAAATAAATAAAATTATTTTAAAAATAAATAAACATTCATAAACATGATATACACAAATTCAACTCATAAAACCCAAATTACTACATTAAAAAAACTTGTTATGAACTTATACGTGTTATATATATCATCAATTAGTTATACATTAATCAAGTATAATTAAAAAATCGAAGAAATATATTCACATTTTTTCTTGTATTTTTTTTTTAAAGTATCCATGATATAATTTTTAGGGAAATTTTCAAAAAAATCCCTATCTTTTTTGGATATTATGTAAAACCCCCTATCTTTTTGGAAACTCCAAAAAACCCCCTCTACCAAACTTTTATTTTCAAATAACCCCCTATGGGGTTAAAACTAACCATGTATGGTGTTAAAAAATAATATGTAGTAATTAAAATAATATTTATGTTATTTTTTATTAATTTTGAAAAATCCTAAATTTCTTTTAGCTCATAATAATTATATAAAAATAATTATCATATATTATATTTATATAATTTTAATATTTCATACATTATATATTTTTTTCCTGAAAAACTACCATAAAATAATAATATAAACAAAAATATTAAAAGAACATCTTGCAAATTATATTTAAAAATTAAAATATCATGAAACCATTAAAAAAATACATAAATGAAGAACGAAAAAAAAAACTAGATGTTTAAAGAAATATATTTATATCAATATATTTTCAAGTTGTTTATTTTATTATTATATGATGTTAATTTTTCATGAATAATAAATGGAATATTAAAATTATACAAACATAACATTTAATAATTTTATTTTTGTTAATCACTACATGTTAAAAAAAAATTATGAATTTTCTCAAAACTAAGAAAATTAATCAAAATATAACAAAAATATTTTTTTAATTACTACATATGAAATAGAAGGGTATTTTGATCAAAATTTTTTTTAACATCATCCATGATTAGATTTAATTCCGTATTTGAAAATAAAAGTTTGGTAACAGAAGATTCTTGGAGTTTCCAATAAAATAGGGGATATTAAAATATCCAAAAAAGACGGGTGTTTTTGAAAATTTCCCTAATTTTATGGTGTATGCTTATTCTTGATATTATTTATTTTGTAAGAACATCCATGATATAACTTTATGGAGGTATGCTTGGGCCTGTGCATGTATTTCCAGGGGTATATGTGAAAATTGTCATTTGTCATTGCAGTTTTTTTAGAAATATGTCAAAACTCAGAAGTGTTTTTTCTGGACCAAATTATCATCTATTATATTACAATTTCTCACAAATCAACTGAAATGGAAATATATATGCACTAGACAAATGCCTAATCACCTAAGTATACAAAACTACAATTGGTGGTGTGAGAATAAATGCACGAATATAATAAATGCCTATTCACTAGACAAATGCCGGAATATATATTTGGTCAGTGATCAAATATGGATGTTCTTGGAGGCATATCATGCGTTTTTTATAAATATGAAAATAAATAGGAGTAACACTACAACATTCTGACGTATCAGCGACGGGGGATTACCATTTCCGGCGGCTACATTAGCGACATCCCATAGCTAATACTAAAATATTACCTACTGCCCGTCGCAGAAAACTCAAACCGTCGCAACATCCCACTACGGCCCGTCGCAGAAAAACTAGCCCGTCGCTAATGAATCCCCCGTCGCAGATTCCCCGACGTGAATTCAAAAAGATCAGTGTCGGCCCGTCGCTAATGAATCACCGTCGGTGAAGTTTATACACATTTATTTAATCCCGCTGGCCCCCTTCTCTCTCTCTCTTTACCCTCATTCACCCCTCTTCCCCTCTTCTCTCCACACAGCCCCGCCCGTCTTCTTCCCCTCAGCCCCTCTTCCCCTCTTCTCCACAGCCCCCTGCCCCGCCCTTACATCCCCCTCTTCTCCTTTTCTTTCTTTTCATTCCTCTCTTCTTCTTTTCTTTCCATTCTTCTTTCGAGCTTTGAGTGCGCTGCCGGACTAAGGAGTTGGAGTTCGACCTTAGGAGCTTTGGTGGTGGTCAGTGTGTTGCCGGGGAGCTCATTTGGAGCTTCGGTGGTTGTCAGGGTGCTTTCGGTGGAGTTGGAGTTCGAGTTTTGGTGGTGGCCGTGGACATTGGTACTCTTTCGAGCTTTGGTGGTGGCCGTGGACATTGGTTCTCTTGCTAGATCAAGGTATATAATTTTATCTCATTGTTTTATTATTTGAAGCTTTTAGGGTTTCTAAATTTTTTAGAGTTTTAAGTATTTTTAGGGTTTTAAATCCTGTTATTTTAAAAAAAAAATCGAGTTAAGGCTTTTAGGGTTTCTCTTGTCAGTATGTATTTTTAGGTTTTTTAACATTCTTAATTAAACGGTTTTCGCGTTTTTAGGTTTTTTTCATTTCTGTTTTGTCTAACTGTTTTTCTTAAGTTTATGTAATTCGTTTATGTGATTCTTTTGGTTGTTTTTATACTCAAATCTGTTTTCTGTGATTATTTTACAAACATATCTGTTTTTTGTGTCTTTTATTATGTTTTTTTATTATATTTTAAAATTTTGAGTGTATTTTGTTCCTAATTTTTTTTTAATTCTGTTTAAATTTATGTTGTTTAATTCTTTCTTTTTTTAACTGATTTTTTTAAGTGTATGTAATTCTTTTTTAATTCTTTTTTAAACTGTTTTTTTAAGTTTATGTAATTCTGTTTTAATTTATGTATTAATTCTGTTTGTTATATAATTATTTATGTGTAGGTTACTTATTGCTTGGAGAAAGGTGAAGTCGTGTCGGAAAACTCGCATCTTTTCAAATTGAATAAAGGTTAATCATCTTTTGTTATTACATTTTCAATTCTTTTGTTTGGATTAATATTTGTATTTGTGAATTCATGTTTAGGATTTTGTGCGTTTTAGTTTGTTTATGAATAAGTTTCGACAATATAATTTGTGTTATTTTTTATTTGATTATATTTTCAATTATGCTTTGATTCTAATTGAGTGTTTCGGATTAATATTTGTTATATAATTTGTTATTTAATTATGCTTTAATTATGTTTGTTATATAATTCTTTTATTGGATTAATATTTGTGAATTCATGTTTAGGATTAATGTACTTGAATGTTTACATTTGTGTTTGAGTGTTTACATTTGTGTGTTTGAGTGTTTAAGTTTGTGTACTTGAATTTATGTGGATTTATGTACTTGAATTTATGTGGAATTTGTGTACTTGAATTTGAGTGTTTAAATTCTTAATATTTAATTAAATATATATCAATTCAATATATCAATTCAATATTTAATTAAGACATATAACATATAATATATACGAAATATGTATTAAATAACATTTCATTAAATATTTAATTAAATAATATATTATATATTAATACATATTAATTAAATTTATTAATTAATATATTTAATTGAATTAAATATATAAATAAATAAATAATTATATTTATTAATATATTGAAAATTAATAGAAATTAATAAATTAAAATATACCTTTTAGGGACGGACCGTCGGTGAAGGCTTCAGGGACGGGCCGTCGGAGAAATCTTCAGGGACGGGCCGTCGGAAATTTTATCATTTCTTAATAGGGAAAATATATCACTCTCTCTTCTTAAATCGATTCCTTCTCCATCCATCTGCATCCTGAGCACATCTATTTTCTCACCATCTATCTACCTTCTCTCACGACAAGCCTTTCAGGTAATGTTCTATCCGCAATAATTTCTTTAGTTTCTTTATAGGCTCCTCTCAGTAAAAACCGTTCAATAACCCAAAATGCCTCGTACCAAAGAGCCTCGTTTCTATGTTCCCTCAAAATACGCCTCAGCAAACCCTTTTCTACGTCGACCCAATCCTCTAACAATGTTTTAACTGCACCCTGAGAAGTATGCGCTAAATGTATATGTACAATGGTTTCGACAGTTGATTGAGATTGAATAGATTAATTAGGTCAATACCCACTGAAGATATAAGAATTTGTAATCATGGTAAAAATCAGTTAAGAGTCTAAGGCTAACATGTAACTAAAAACTAACATAAGGATGACCTACTCTTGCTATTAATCAGGATTTTCCACTCGATACCATTAGTTAGGATGATACATTGTTGATTTTGATATACTAACTTGACGGTAATGATAAACGAAGTTTGCATGCACGTGTTAAAACACTCATGTAGTGCATATGCAGTGCATACTCTTATGCAAATCACTCTATATGCACTTCATATGCACTATTCATGTAGTATAGTTGAGGCTACCATAGAAAGATTGATAAACCTATAGCATATGAGAAGATATTGAATCTTGAACCATACATGAGTCCCACCAACAAGGATGAATTACCTATAGGAAAATTACACCGTGCCCCTGAAATGCATTCTGGACTTGCTGATTGAATCAGCCTACTCAGGGGGTTTGGTATTAATTGGTGAACCCAATTTTACACTCAATTACATTATACCGGATTCGGATATGGTGTATCCAATGAGATTATTATTTCGAGATTAATTTTACGTCACTCTCTCTGACACTTGATGGTTGTCAAGATATTCTCTTTGCAGCCTATTTACATACACCCCATTTATTTACCATATTCTCTTTGCAGCCTATTACATACATCCAATTTATTTTCCATATACTCTTCCTTAAATGCTCCCTTGCACTTCCCATATATTTGTCCTATCCCATATTATTGTACTTCCCTCGTACTTTATCCGTGCATGCACATGCCGATGTTACTAGAAAAATAGAAATTATTTTAAGAGGCCACTTAAAATACATTCAGTTAGGCTGTTTGGACTTAAAACACAAGCTGTTTGGACAGGAGTAGTAATGCAGTTAGTAAATACATGCAGTTCTCCAATTATTTTGTTTGGATTGATGTTTTTATCAAATTTCTTCAATTCACACTACCCAATCACTCTTTATTACTGCAATTCTATCTCTTCCCTTAACCACAAGGATCAGGATTGCAGTACTAAGTAAAAATGGCGGGAAGCATCTGAAACCCCATCACCTCCTCCTCTCCTCTTCGCTAGTGAAGTTCATCTCTTTGTATGGTGGTTTCTTGTTCGGACGAAGTTTTCACTTACTAGTCTGCTACTTGCACTATTTTTCTCGAGCTATCCAAACAGCAAACAGCGTGTCTCTGCTCCGACTTTTTAGAGGTAAAAAACTTCGTCTCTTCCCTATCTTAACTTTCTCTGGTACGGGTCAGTTTAGCGATTTTTCGCAACTATCTTAATATTTCAACGAGTTTTATGTTATTTCTCATAGATTTCAGCCATTGTTGAGTAATTTTCAGCGATTTACAGTGGTTTTACTTCATTTTCTATATATTTGTGACTTTGGTTTTATTTAAGGTTTCTGACATGAAGTATATTTCTTCCATCAAGTTGCAGAATAGACAGTGAATTTGTGAATTTGAACTAATTCCAGTGTTTATTTCAAAAAAATCCAGCACTTCTTTTGAATTTCATCATTTTGAATGTTTTTCTTGGGATCTTTCACATATGGAGAGGTTTTGTTTTCTACATTTCAGTATAGTGGTTCTTATTTTCGTAAAATTCTGTAATTTTTGGGTTTTATTTTCATAATTTCGAACAAACTAGGTTTCTTTTTTAAATTTAGTATTTGGTATCTTGTTGACCATCCAAACTTGTTAATATGTTTGATGAATAGTTACTAATATTTTTTACATACTGAATGAGTTATTTTTGTGAAAGATTATTGAGTTGAGTTATTTTTTATAATGTCATGCCATATATATTGTAATGGCATTAATCTAACATAAACATTCTCACTATATTTGCTTTTTTGCTTTCATTGTATCCAAACAATAATTTTGTAAAGTATCCGATACGTATCCGACGAGTATCGGTATCCGATACTACATCCGATACTATATGACTTGATTTTTGAAATATCCGCGCAACATAGTCTACTATATATCCAACTAGCATTTTTCTTCAAAGAACCAACCAATTATTTCCAAGAATTAGTCACCACTCATTTTGGTTCTTCCTATTATCATACTTCCTACCATTCACTCAAAGCTCTTCAAACATAGGGATTTCTTCTATCATTCGTCAACGCTACAAATGGAATAGCTAGTGTCTAGTGATCTGGTTCAGATACTTGTAGTGTTGTAGTGTTGTACTCAAGTTTTAATAAGATTATTATCAAAAATTTCGAATTTTCTTTCAAAATTCACAGAGAAGGTAGGTTATATTGTACTGAAGTTGCACTCAAAATTTGGTGTCAATTGGAACATTAAATAAAAAGTTATCAATGAATTACAAATCAGTTTTTATAGTTTTGCAAAATGATCCAGTGAAATATTCGATAGAAATGTGGTTCTGGATTGACTTGCAAGGCTGATATCTTCTTATCTAGATCACCAATCGAACCCAAATTTGTTTTGAAATGAAGTATGAGACAAGTACAACACAGTAGCAAGTGTGATTTGGTCACAACTGGTCTGGACTACAAATAACAAAATGTTATAATTATTCTCCCTTTAAAGAGAGGATGTTTTTGAGCTTCCATATCTTTGACTTTCTATCACATATTTAATACCAAACCCCCTGAGTAGGCTGATTCAATCAGCAAGTCCAGAATGCATTTCAGGGGCACGTTGTAATTTTCCTATAGGTAATTCATCCTTGTTGGTAGGACTCATGTATGGTTCAAGATTCAATATCCTTGTTGGTAGGACTCATGAATAGTGCATATGAAGTGCATATAGAGTGATTTGCATAAGAGTATGCACTGCATATGCACTACATGAGTGTTTTAACACGTGCATGCAAACTCCGTTTATCATTACCGTCAAGTTAGTCTATCAAAATCAACAATGTATCATCCTAACTAATGGTATCGAGTGGAAAATCCTGATTAATAGCAAGAGTAGGTCATCCTTATGTTAGTTTTTAGTTACATGTTAGCCTTAGACTCTTAACTGATTTTTACCATGATTACAAATTCTTATATCTTCAGTGGGTATTGACCTAATTAATCTATTCAATCTCAATCAACTGTCGAAACCATTGTACATATACATTTAGCGCATACTTCTCAGGGTGCAGTTAAAACATTGTTAGAGGATTGGGTCGACGTAGAAAAGGGTTTGCTGAGGCGTATTTTGAGGGAACATAGAAACGAGGCTCTTTGGTACGAGGCATTTTGGGTTATTGAACGGTGTTTACTGAGAGGAGCCTATAAAGAAACTAAAGAAATTATTGCGGATAGAACATTACCTGAAAGGCTTGTCGTGAGAGAAGGTAGATAGATGGTGAGAAAAAAGATGTGCTCAGAATGCAGATGGATGGAGAAGGAATCGATTTAAGAAGAGAGAGTGATATATTTTCCCTATTAAGAAATGATAAAATTTCCGACGGCCCGTCCCTGAAGATTTCTCCGACGGCCCGTCCCTGAAGCCTTCACCGACGGTCCATCCCTAAAAGGTGTATTTTAATTTATTAATTTCTATTAATTTTCAATATATTAATAAATATAATTATTTATTTATTTATATATTTAATTCAATTAAATATATTAATTAATATGTATTAATATATAATATATTATTTAATTAAATATTTAATGAAATGTTAATTAATACATATTTCGTATATATTATATGTTATATATCTTAATTAAATATTTAATTAATATATTGAATTGATATATATTGAATTAAATATTAAGAATTTAAACACTCAAATTCAAGTACACAAATTCCACATAAATTCAAGTACATAAATCCACATAAATTCAAGTACACAAACTTAAACACTCAAACACACAAATGTAAACACTCAAACACAAATGTAAACATTCAAGTACATTAATCCTAAACATGAATTCACAAATATTAATCCAATAAAAGAATTATATAACAAACATAATTAAAGCATCTTGAAAATCTCGCCAAATCACTTACCCTTATGGTGCTATTTTTATCCGACTCTAATAATGCTTTTGCATAATCATGAACCTTTGCATATTCTTCAATATAATTTCCTAAATACTTTTTAATTGCTATTAGTTTTGCTCTTCTACATTGGCTCAATGTAACATTAATCTCCATTTCATTTCTTATTGTTCTCTGTATTTCTTTTGTTTTCCATCCAGGTTATGACCTTGTTCTTTCTTCATATATACTAGCAAGAAAATATGATGTTATTTGTCCACACTTAAAAGAAGGTATGCATGTGTGCTCGGAGTGAAAGGTTTTCACCATAAAATTCAAGCTCTTGCTATCTACCGAGGCATATTAGACCCAAGGGCATCCATGAAACTTGCATTGAACTCTCACTTTATTTTTCTCATTTTTTACGAACTTAATATCTTTTACATTTACAACTGCATATTTTCTTATTGCTGCCCTAAATTATGCAGCCCTTGCAAACACCATTCCAATTGTAAATTCGGACAACGACCACTGAGGATCATAAATTGCATGCTCAGAATCTTCATCACTACTATAGTCCTCTTCACTCTCCATTTCATCACTAAACTCACTTGAGTCAGAATACTCACAATTCACATATTCAACATCCAAATATTGCACTTCATCATCATTTTCTTCCCCACCTCCAGTTTCAACAAAAACATCGATTTCGCGACCTCAATCAATATTCCCATTAGTCCCAACAAAACAAGGATTGTTTGTATTATCCACACTATTATGCAGGTGATCTACGTATACATCAATACTCTTGACTTTAACGAAATGTGAAAACATTTCGCGCACCGAATCATCACAATATAAAATTTGCAATATACTACTTCCCGATACCCTATAATATAACTTTGAAATATCACGTACATTAAATTTCTCCTCTAGTATGCATCTAAAATTATAATGGGTAAAAACATCTACAAAATCATCCAAGGTTTCTTTTTTACTATCCACGTACATCCAATCGGAATCGTTGAACACAAATGTACCATTATGAAACACATTGAAGTAACAGCTAGATGACATCTCAAAAATACCTAAAATGTAAAAAAAGAGAAAATCAGATAATTAAAGTATTCATTATATTTGTAAAAATAAAACTATTTAAAAACAACTACATGACAAATATGACACAACATAAACAACTAGAAATCTCTTCAAAAAACTTAGGCTTCCAGTAGATATTTCATCACTTAGGGTCTAGTATTTTTTAATAGTTTCAATTTCCGATTATTCTGTAATCTCCCTCATCTTCACAGTAATCTTATACAAGTGAAATAAAAACAGAAAATATAAGTTTAAATCAATGTTTTAAATAGCGTGTAGCGGCTCGCAGCGTTTCTGACATTTGATTTAGCGGTTAGCGTTAGCGGGCGATATAGCGCCGCTTCACCATCGCAGCGGAGTTTGATCAAAATTATTATTTTTATAATACTAAATATGCATATAAATATAATTTAGCGGCCCAATATTATAAACAAAATTATATCAAATGCTTATTTATATCAACCTGACAAACTAATATAAATTAAAAATTCATCTCTAAGAAAAATATATTATTATTATTATTATTATTATTATTATTATTATTATTATTATTATTATTACTTTTATTTTTATTTTATTATCATGTTGTTTGTAATTATAATAATGCTAATAATAGTTGTTGTTGATCTTATTCTTCCTATAATGATAATAATAATAATTATTATTATTATTATTATTATTATTATTATTATTATTATTTAATAACAATAATTATTATTGTATAATAATAATAATAATAATATTAATTATTATTATTATTATTATTGTTATTATTATTTAATACACATAATAATAATAACAATAATAATTATTATTATCATTATTATTTATTATTACTCTTATTTAAAACAATTATTATTATTGTGTAATGATAATAATGATTATTATTATTGTTATTATTATTTAATAACAATATCAATAATAATAATAATAATAATAATAATAATAATAATTATTATTATTATTATTATTATTATTATTATTATTATTCGTACTATTACTATTATTATTACTATTATTATTTTATTATATTTTTATTATTACTATTGTTATTATTAGATTTAACATTATTATGATTTTATAATAATAATAATAATAATAATAATAATAATAATAATAAGCACGCTATAGCGCCGCTACGGTCGCTATATTTGAACGCTTCATGCTATAGCAATCCGCTATAGCGTTGCAGCGAAACAAAATGCTACATAGCTAAATTCCGAAGCGATGCAGCATTTACCTCCTAAAATCCGCTATAGCGCGCTATAGCGCCGCTATTTAAAACACTGGTTTAAAAAAAAAAAAAAAACAAATGGTCCAAAGTAAATTATTCAAAAATTTAAATAACTCCAAGAAAACAAGACTAGAGATTATCTTGATCCATGCACGTCTATTCCAAAGAGCCAAATCAGTCTATTCACTCTGTTTTATTATTATTTTTTTGACTCAAATGTCAATCTCTTGGTTATTCGAAAATGATGAAAAAACACATTTGAAGAAGACAAGAAGATGAAGATTCATTTGGTTCCAACTTGGTACTTCAATTTCATTGTGATATGAGGAAACGAGAAAAAAAAAAAAAGATAGATACAAGCTTTGGATGGTGACAGATCTGAGTAAAACGAGAATATGAAAAGACTCAACTTCGGATGGAGAGAGAGTTAGAAGATGAAAAGACTCAGGTTTGGGTTGTTGGATATTTTTATATTTGGATTTTTTATTTAAATGTTAATAGGTTTGATCCAAATAATATGGCGTGGCAATGAATTTTTTTGTGATACGGTGTCAATGTCATCACATGAATTAATTGTACAGTCATCACTTAACGGATGAAAAAGTTAATGAAGTGGGCTAATTGAATAAAATTAACAATTCATGATGTTAATTGAACAAAATTAAAGTTTAGGAGTCACACCGAATATTTGGCAACAGTCTAGGGGATAAAAATGGTCTTTTTTTTCTTTGAAAAATGTAATTTGATTATTGGGTCCAGAGTTTGTCCGTTGCCCATCCAACAAAATCTTGTCCACATACAATTATTTACCGTTGAATTTCAATCACGATACATTGTTGCCTGATTTAGCTTAACTCTGTCAAATCCTTGTTACCTTCCTGTCTTAACAAAATTAGAAAGATATCTTCTTCCAATATCATGCAACACGAAATAAGAAAGAAATAAAATGGCTCCTATTTGGTTTTGGCAAATATCTCGGATATGGATAATAATGGACAAAGTTCTTGGTCCCTCTGATTGTTCATTATCTCTCGCCAATTCTGCACTTTGACCTATTCCACCTATGCCTCTCCGGCCATCAGTCGCATTAATTTCCTCTTCAGACCACATGTGACACGGACAATTGATCGGAGCGATCAAAACCAATCTCCAACGAAGGCGGCAAAGATAGTGGCGTAGATGATACATTATTTTGAGGAAGTTACGCGGAAACACCATTCCATGCCATCATTTTCATTGGATTGCTATATCAAAACCAATCTTCAGAAAATGGGAGAAGGAATCAAGAAAACGGAACACTAAACCATTGGTGAAAGTACTGTTCATCTTCTTTGAGTTTCATGATTGGTAGATTGTATAATTAAGAAATGTTTTTCCTGACTGTATTTTTCTTATAGTTATTCAGGTCTTTGTAAATACAACATTTTGAATTTTCTTAACAGTAAGTTGAGTGTTTTTTGCAATCCGCGTCCCGTTTTGTTTGTTTATTGTTTATATTCTTATATTTTTTTTAATTTTTCTACAAACTATAGAATTTTGTTTTACATTTCAAACAAAATCGTGTACATAAACACATTATATTATTTCAATTTATGAATAAGTAAGAAACAATCATCCTAAATGAATAGATAATTTCAAATACAAGCACCTTCATACAATTTATTAACAGTTACTAACATATTGATTCAAAGAAAAAAAAAAGAAAATCTAAATAGGCAAACCAACAAATTCATTACCGATATAGTTCCATTAATATACATGTTACTGAATTTTTTTGTCGAATCAAATAATACAAACAACAGTATTTACATCCGAGATTTCAATAGCCTTTCTTCTGCAATCATTGGTTCAATTTGTTAAGTTTCATGTCTAAGCTCGTCTAACATAATTTGTTAAATCTTTAGAAAAAAATCTCATTTCACAATCTTTTCAAAAGCTATGGCTTAACATATGATAGTTGTACAGATCGTGAGCACGCTTTCTCTTGCAGTCTTGCTGCGAAGGTTTTTTGTCGAACATGTATAACCAATCTCAGGACGCAATCTAATGGATACATATATCTGTATATGTATAAAAAGTTAGCCATGGGCAGATCCATGGGAATTATCAGCTTAAGCAAGTTTTTTTTTTTCATGGAGGGTACCACGCTCTCTCATAAGTAGGTTGCAGACTTTTTTTTGTATGGAGGGGGAGAGAGAGACCAAGTGAGTTCGGAGATTTTCAATAGAATCAAACATAGGCCTATCAATATTCAAATGTGTTTTTATCAATTAATTCTAGACAAAATAAGAAAAAATTATCATTGTATACAAAAGAAAATTATAATTAATTGAAAATAGCAATTATCCTTTTGAATATGTCCTATCAATATGATAGAATCACCCTTAAATATCTTATGACGTCATCTTTCCCATTATCATCTTTTTCATTTTGTCTTGATGAATAACACCGTACCTGAACTCGTCTCTTTATGATTCATCAACAAAAGTTTCTATATTTGTAATAGCCAAATTTCTACACACTATCATATCTAACGATTATTCATTTATTCAAAATGTTCTCGAGACGCAAGTTCAAATAAAAAATCGCATAATGATATATTAAGAAACATTGTAGTACCATAAGTACCGACATATTTTTTATAATAATTTATTTAAAACAAGTTTTACCACCGCACAATTGCACATGATTGTATGGGTTTCAGATACTATTGTTTGCACGGGGTTGTTTAGGTTTCTGATATTATTGTAATTGAAATGGATCAATCTCTGACTAGTCAAGGTTTGTTATTCGTACGATCTTCTGTGGCGAGTAAATTCTGTGATCCACACTACGTGTCCATTTCCTGCCTTTCCTTGTTAAACTACACGATTGGCTACAGATTCCTGTACACAGAGAATCTTATCAGACGGTTTTGATTATAACAAACCAATCCATGTGGTGTTTACTCATCTCCATTTATTTTATCAAAGGACACCTCCATTACCAGGCCCAAAGAATAGAATATAAAGAAATAAAGTCCACCGCAGCCTCCATTTTATATATAAATGGAGAAGAACGAATTTATGTGCTGATTTTCTGATGAATTAAAAGAGATTTAATCTGGATTCGTGGAGAAGTAGTGTGATTGTATTTTTGAGTTTTCTCGGCCGTCCGATGTCCAAATTGGATCAAATTTCGACTCTTGGATTCAGTGAAAGTGGCTCTAGCTAACCATGCAAGTTGCAATCTGAGATCTGAAATTTTCGAATTATTTTCCCCTCTTTTCTCCTATAAAAGATATTCAAACCCCTCTCTAAAAATGACCATCGGTCCTCATTGGTCAACCTCCATTCTTGGGGGAAGGTAAGGTCTTAGCCTCTTCCCCCGTACTGTTATATATTGATAGATATAATTTTTAGAATTTTTGCAGAATTTATCTCGAATTTTTCTTATTTTTACTTTGTGAAATACTCAACTTTTGTGACTGTTTTGTTTGATATGTTCCGTACACTTGTGAATATGAAAATATTCATTGTTTGATATCACTGTTTATATCTAAATCTCTAGTTTAATAAACTTTTTGAATCAATTAATTTCATGAGATTTCCTATTTGTTATGGATTTTACAAAAACTGCTTGTTAGGGACTAAACTGTAAAATTAAGTAAAAATTCAGTTCTGGACCTTTTTGTTTCTGCTCATTGAATGACCTTCTGAATCTGATTAAAATACAAAAATTGCATGTTCTTTTAGATCTCGAATCATACTGTAATTAGGACCTTGTTTGAGCACTTTTGGATTTATGTTCGATTTGATATGAATTTTTGAAATCTGCTACTCAATCTCAAAACTGTCTGGACTATTCTGTGATTTTCCAGGGATCTGTTGGTAATATGGGAATAACTTTTTACTCATAACTTCAAATAGTACAATTATTTTGTCCCTGGTCTCATAATGCAATTGTGAATCTATGTTCCAAATTTGAGGCCCTGAATTGAGATTTATATTTTCGTGGAATAAATTTAGTACCAAAAATAGCCTTGTGATCAATAAATTGTAGAAATTCGAATCTTGTGTGTTTCCAAGTGAAACTTTGAGAGATACCTTGTGTATATCAGATCTTGATTGTGATATAATCTCATAATTTTTAGATCACTAGAAATAATTCTTGAATTGAAAATTCGATTATACGCAAAAAAAAATTTGGAACGAACCTTTATTGGACACTATACTTGTAATTGTTATAAATAGTTTTGACATACTTTAGAAATTGAATTTGCAAAATTAAAACGACCGATTTTTAGTGTTATCAATCACCATCAACATACTTTGATGTGCCATTTTTCTATTTTCTACATTGACTAAAAAATATTATGTTTACTGCTGACAAAACCCAAAAATATTGAGCCAAAAAATAAAAATAAACAAGTAATTTATGAGTAAAAATAAAATAAAATAATACATTTCTTATTGATGCCTAACCTCTTATTCAAACATTACTATGATCTAAAAAAATAATCGCTAACCTCTTATTCAAACATTACTATGATCTTGTCCACACAATAATTTTCTTATTTCCTTTCTTAGATGTAACATGATAACACTAACAAATCAGTAACCTCTTATTCAAACATGACTTCTTATCCAAAATAGTATTTTTCTTATTTCCTTTTTCTTAGATGAACTAAAGTTGCATCATCATCATCATCATACCTACAATATCTTGATAAAATATAGTATCCATGACTAACCTTCAAAATTAAATTGCCAACAAACTACTGAGTGATGATCTCGTAAAATTAGTGTCGTTTTTAAAATGATTGATATAAGTTTCAACTCTACGAGTATCAAAAATTGTATTTATAATTTCCTAAATTTTAATAAATTTGAGTAGTAAAAGAGCAAGTAAAGTATCGTTCGCAAGGAGATGTGCCCTCGATTCAAATTAATATATTCAATGTAGATTTTTCACAATTTATTTGATTCACAAGCAAGATGTTTTGATTATAAATTTTTGGATTTTTAAGGAATATGATATAAAGAGAATGGATGAGAAAATGTCGCAACACAAATCACAAATTAAAAGGCAAAAGAAAAGATCGAATAAAAATCAAGAAAATAAAATCGAAAATGGCAACTAAAATTTCCTTTCCCTCGATGTGAAAATTGGGGAAAACGATGTCCCAACAAATTGAATCATTTAGATATCTCTCAAAACTAAAATGATGAATTAATTATATACCAATTAATCATCACAAAAATCAAGGATAAAAACTCGAATTAATTCAAGTAATTATAAACCAAATACTTAAATTAATTAAATCTCCATTCATGAAAACCTTACTCACATCAATAAATGAATCATAAACCACCAACTCTTGATTCAAGTATTAAAACAATGAGATGAAAATTAGGACAAATAATTATATATCAATTAAATTTCCCAATTAATCTTTAAATCATGAACATAATTGTTTTAATAACAAAAGATTTATTTAATCATAAAACACGATTTCTTGATTTATCAACTAGTCAAAACATCAAAACCCCCTCATGAAATTACTCACAATCCATCAAAATTTGGGATCCCAAAATCCCATAGAACTTCATTTCTGGAATAACAAAGCAAAGCCTAGGAGAACAAAAATACAATTAAGTAAAAAACAGGATATCAAAATCCCATAGTAATTGCTCTCCTAAACTATCAACGAAAATATAGGAAATTGAAATTCACAAGAAAAACACTTCTTACTCAAACAAATCCTTTATAATCCAAGACTTCAATATTCAACAGAAATAGTAACCAAGAAATACAAAGGAAAATGATAATCCACAAAACTTATAATTGTCAGAAACTTAAAGAAAAAGAGGAAAAAGAGTAATACAACCAAATTGAGTGGAGAGTGAACATCGAATTGCGTTTCTCTCGTTCCTCTTGCTCTCTTGAGAATCTGGAGATGGAGAGCGGGCTTCAGAGCTTCAACAATGGTGAAGTGAGGGACTGATCAGAGGTAAAAACGGGATTTGAGCTGCTAATTGAGAAATTGGTGAATTGGGGAGGTTCGTGGATGTGAAACGAAGAGGAAGAGAGCTCGAGAGAGTCCCCTTGAGGGTCTGGAGATGGAGATTGAGCTGCAAAGCTCGAGGGAGCAACAATGGTGGTGGTGGAATCTTCCTTCTGTTCATAAATTTGGGAACGAGTGCTAAAATTGAGTAATTGGGACGATCTGTGGAGATGAAACGAGGGTAGAAAGAGCTCGAGAGAGCCCCCTTAAGGGTGGCAATGGCTCTGGTGAGGTGGATCTCCCGTCCAGGTCTGATTGAGCTCGAATTTATAGCCTAATCTTGTGCCATGCTGGCAATATGAGAGGAGAAAGGTGCGAGGGGTCTAAGAGGATTGCCATAGGGTCGTTTTGATCAGTCGGATCGCGATCCGAGCTGTTACGGGAAGAACTTTGTTTGGAGAAGAAGAACACGTCACGATGGCAATCCATGTTTTATTATCAAAATATACGATAAAATGGACTCATAATACTGAGCAAGTGTAAAATAAGAACTATCTGCAAGTCAAGTGATGGTGGAAAAATATCACCTTGGCAAAAAAAATTTGACTAATTAGATATAGGTAGGACATGAAATTGACTTAATATGAAAAAAATGTCAAGAGCATGGTTAAAATATATATGAAGTTTGACATGTGACAAGAATTTAAAAAATATTGATTGGATCCTAAAATCACTATAAAAACATTTAGCAACTCTAAAGCATCAAAAATGAATCGAAAATGAAATAGACCTCATTTTTATTGTGCTTCTTGAATATTTAGTCCCAATTTTGCAAAATGGTCCTTGATTTCTTGCAATTTCTTCATCAAATATGAAAGCTGTGTATGTATAACCAACAACAAAGATGAAATATTTACTAATAAGTAATTCAAAGGGATACAAGAGATGAAATAAAAGAAATAAAATGAAATTCTGAACATGAAAAGTTACTTTGCTATTCCTTTCAATAAACTCTATAAGGGAAACAATTTTTTTTGGCTATGACCTGAATTGACAAAAGAAAAGTTACTGTAAGTCTATTAACAAAAAATTAAAGAAAAAATCTTGAACAAAAACTAAAAACAAAAACGGATTTTGCTGTCCTTGTAAATTAAAGTTAATTATTTAAAAATTCAATAATCATGTATTAAAATTGAAATAAACATGTGTATGTAAAGACTTCCAGATATTTTTGAAACCCTAATTTAGTAGGGACGACCCTGGTTAGGTCGTTATTCTCCAATAATCTGAAATAAAAATTTGAGATATATATTCAAAATATGTTGTCCAAATATTTTAGATATTTATATACACATGTATAAATGACATATTTGAGTTGAAAAGTTAGCTAGGAATTGTACCAGACATTTTGTTCCTTCCAAAATGACTAAAATAAAAAAAAATCATAATAATGGACAATAAGTTCAATAACATATTATTTGTAGAATATATATAAAAATAATGAGAGTATTCGGGTGACATAGAAATGGTCGGTACCAGTCAACAAATCGGGGCCGGATTGGTACCATTCGGTGACGGGTATGGTACCAGAAACTTTATTACAAAATAATTGGTACCAATTAACCTAGTACTAAATAATTTTTAATCCACAATTTTCTTAAAAGATATACTAATAAAAGATAAATAAGTTCTGATAGTTCACTAAAAGTTGAATAAAATAGTTTGAAGAAACACCATTTTTAATTGAATGGTACCATACCTCTTGCAAGAGCATTTTGTCTGTATTTACGTTTAAAAATGATCTCCTTCATGGAGCCACGCGTATACTTTTTCTTCGAAACATTCTAGTAACCTGAAATAGAAATCAAATATCTAAATGTACGAAAATTAATATTATGGATTAATATATCTTTCTTCTGTCAATTTGTACTAATTGAAGTATAGAGGCCGAGGAAATCGCTGAATCTATGGATAACAGCATGTCTAGAGCTAATTCTTTCTCGAGATTGTATTCACTCATGTTGTCTGTAAAACTGTTATTTATTAATGTTAGTAAAAGTTTTGATAATTATCTAAGCACAACAAAGGGGTATAAAATAATACCTTGATAATAATACCTAAATCCTTTGGTATTAAAATCTGAATCAAAATCAAATTCCTAATTAATATTGAGGTATCATCTGCATCGACGTTCTTCTTTCCAACATTCAGTGAAATTTCAAATCTCAGGTGTACTTCTCCACCCTTGGCAAAAAACTGATTATAATACATACATGAAAAACGAAAATAAAAATAAACAAAGGAATTAAAATGGAGAAGATGTATCAAAATACCGGAGTTCTTCAGTAACAACTACAGAATCGGCAGGAGTTCTTGTTGTAGAAGCTTTTGGCAGCTCCGTTAAGCTCAGGTAGCTTCTCTGGTTTGCACAGCGAGAGAGGGGGAGAGATACGTGGCCGTGCGAGGGGTTCCATGGATAGCTCGTCAGCGATCCGCGTCGAGGAAGAGGAAAGAGAAAGGGTTAGCGTGCGAGGAAGGATCGGAGACCATTTGGGACCGGACGGTGAAGGAGGAAGGGCGAGCGAGCGAAGCTGTGAGAGTGTGAGAGGGGTTGGGATATGGTTCAACAAGCAAAGGAGGATGCTCTAACCAACATCATTATAGCCGTTGGATTGATCATGATTAATTTGGATTCTAACTGGAAGTTAACACCGTGAAAATCTAACAAAGGCAAACAATTAATGAACTGGTGACGACAATATTTATCAAAGATATTCAAGTATTTGTTTGTTTTCAAATATGGTTCCAATTCTATTGATCGGTCAACCTTTTGTCTATTTGAAACATTATAATCAAACATAATACAAACATCAAATTAATTTTTAGAAGTCATAACCAAATAAAAATACTCCATTACAATATAAAAAAAAAATATTACAACTAATTATCTTATCATAACAGATATATTAAACTATTTTTTAAATTTGAAAACACTAAAAATCTCAAATTGTCTAGCAAAATTAAAAAAAAAATATTAAAAAAAAAATTCAACATATGAGTCCACTGTTAATTTGATCCCCATTCATCTACATGAATATATTCAAAAATAAGTTAATAATTATTTAAATTCATCATTTATTTATTTATTATGTTTTATTTCACATACCAGTTTGGAAAATTTACGCTCGAATAATAATTAGCATGGTCGTATATTCTTGTATTCTCCATAGAACTTTGTGTAGAACCAAAGGAATTCATGATATTGAGAAGTTGGGAAGCAGATCCATAAACATATGGTTCCTGCATTGAGATGAAATATTAAATTTTTAAATTTTAATTTTTAATTCATAGTACTGTGATTTATAAACTCTTCAAAATTACCCGCATAAAATCATCTGATGACTCTACTGGAAAATACATATTACTACTTGCTTCTTGTTGAATAACAACTTCTTTTCCTAAAATATATCATAATATTAGTTAATTAGGATGCTAATAAAAAAGTTAATTAATTATGTACAGTAATTATTGAGAAAATCAAAACCTTTTTTTCTTTTGTTAGGAACCTCCAGTGCACTGCGATAACGACGAGAACCCCGGCCTCCATCTTTCTTCTTTATTCCTTGAGGTTTTTTAGATGATAAATTGTCAATTGCATCTTCTGGCTTTTTACAAGAAATATTAGAGGCAACATCACTTTGTTTGAGTGAATACCCATGAATTCAAACTTCAAACAACTACAACTAATACTATCGCGTGAAGAATCATACTCTACAATGCGTTCCCTTCTCTGATACGGAGGACCCGTTATCACTTTATAATTGCTAATAGTTCCCATTTTGCCGCAACTATATATCACACAATTAAGAAATAAACCATATTCCTTCTCGAAAATTTTATACACTTTATGTGTATAAATACTAGCAGCTTGTTTTAATAAACCCTGAAATGGAATCACGGGTGTTCCCTGAGTTGCATTATGATCTGAAAGCAACTCAGTTTGTCGCCGATCTTCTATGAGTCTCTCAAAATGATCAAAAAATTCCAACAGATTTTTTTTTGAATCAATATATCTTTTGATCACACTATTAATACTCTCACTTCTTTGTGTACTCTTCATGTCAGCACAAAACACTTGTTTTCCATACACTAACGCCCATTTTTCTCGATTTTTGAATAAATTGGTCAACCACTCATTATTTCTTAGGCAATATTTCTCTAGCATTATATCCCACAAATCCAAAAAATCCTTTTCGTCCTCGCAATCAAATACACAATAACTAAAATCATGTTCAAAGGTTTTAGAACCGCTAAAGACATGACTTAGATGCTTAGCGGCATTTTGGTACATGTGCCACACACACAAACGATGAGTTGTATTTGGCCATACCTTCTTTATTGCTGCACTCATAACTTAAATCATGTTCAAAGGTTTTAGAACCGCTAAAGACATGACTTAGATGCTTAGCGGCATTTTGGTACATGTGCCACACACACAAACGATGAGTTGTATTTGGCCATACCTTCTTTATTGCTGCACTCATAGCTGCATCTTGATCTGTTAATACCACCTTCGGTGCCTTTCCTTTGACCGCTTTGGTAAATGTTTCAAATAACCATGTAAATGATGTGATCTTCTCATCATAAAGAAGAGCAGCTCCAAAAATTATGGTTTCCTTATGGTGATTAACACCAACAAAGGGCGCGAAAGGTCGACCATATGCATTTGTTTTGTATGTCGTATCAAAACAAATGACATCTCCAAAAATCTCGAAATCCAACAAAGAATGACTATCGGCCCAAAAAATATTAGTAATCTCATTCTCATCATCAAGTTCTACATCAAAATAGAACGAAGGATCAGTTTTTACCCGTTTATTTAGATATTGCATCACCGCACCCGCATCACCTAGTGCCATATTATTTTTGCGCTTTGATTTTAAATAGTTCTTATGGTCTGATGGTTCAAAATTAAGGAAACGCCGCCCCCCTACTTGTTTAGCCATAAAATCGTAAGCTTGTTTCGGTTTTAACCCAACCGCATATGCCATTTTCGCAACTAATTTATGAGCCTCACTCATACCTCTTTGTGATCTCAAAAAGGCCCGCTTTCTTGGTGTTGCTTTCTCATGGTTATGGTTAGGGTCGAAGGACGTTATCGTATAAAGACCCTTCTCGCCCAATTTTATTGACATATGTGCTGAACAACCCGTGCGCACATCTAGTTTTTGGTACATCGCGGGTACAGATCTTTCTCTACGACAACCTTCTTTGTTGCAACAAAAAGTTCGAGAAATAATAACATCGGTCGACGACTTCCGAACAAATTGTTTTCGTATACTAAATCCAATATGAAAAGCATACATATTATAAAATTTATAAGCAGCTTCGTCACTTACAAATTCCATGTCTAACTTGGGTATATTCATTGGGTTCAAACCTTCTTGTGAATTTTGTTGTATTGAGTTGTAGACTTGCTGAATATGATACAAAACAAAAATAACAAAAAATGAACATAAAGATGATGACAACTCAACAGTTTCATGAGAGAAAAAAAATAAAAATATACTATTATTAAGAATTTATAAATTGTATAAAATTTACCTCCGTGAACTCTTCTTGATTTGTATCTTCAAGAATGACATCACTTTCTCCCATTGCATCCATTGTAATAGAAACCTTATCAATCAATCTTGAAACGAAAATGAATATTGTTAGTATTGTATTATTTTTTCAGAACAAAAATTACTGGAGCAAAAAGTTTGTGATTTACCTTTTTCTTGAATCTTGGTCTCTTGCGTTTCTTGTTTTTAGTTTTTCTTTTGTTCATTGGATTATTGTAGAAACACATGATAAATAAAAGGAAATAAGAAAAAATATTTAGAGAACCTTTGTTTTTAATTAGAATGGATACTTTCCATTAATACTTTTAACAGAACGTTAGAATTCAAAATAATGGATGTTAGAATCCAAATTAATCATGATCAATCCAACGGTTATAATGATGTTGATTAGAGCATCCTCCTTTGCTTGTTGAACCATACCCCAACCCGTGTGAGAGAGGGGCGGAATGAGTGGGGAGAAGGGGGTCAAGGTTTTGTGTTGGAATGGAGGATGTGGATTCATTTTGGGGCTAGACGATGAGAAGGGTAACTACGTGGTGAGCTGGCAGGGAACAAAGTTATTGTAAATTTAACGAGAGAAGTCAATTATTATTGAAATTAATGTTTTCAATATTTTATTTAATAATATTATTAATAATTTGGAACAGGATTAATAATTAATTATGTGTGAAAATATGATGGATACATATTAAATTAGGGGATGTATCTTGACATGAATAGGTGTCTATTTAATTAGAAGTATCTAAAATTTAGATAAATATAATGTATGATTGAAATGATGTATTTAGGGAATGTATATTGAATACTATTTAAATAATGTATGTACCGATTTAATAATTAGAAAAAAAAAATTAAATCAATGCCCCCGTGGGTCTCTCGGTCTCTCTCTCCGTGTATTTTCAATCTTCATCAATTTTATATTATTTTTTATATCCACCCCTCAACAATCAAACCCACGATTCTCTCCAATCAAGAAATAATCCATACAAACCCCCAAAATCCCAACAATTATAGTATCACTATAATTTGAATTAAATTAAAATAACTTTTTAAATAACTTAACATTTCACGCAACGTGCAAGAGCACCAAAGACTGTATTGTTACTTTAAAGACATTTTAATGCTTCCAAGTTATATGATAGAAAACATAATAAAAATGATAAGACTATCAGAAGTAATTCACAATTATCTATGGAAAATAAATGTGTTGGGTCCCACTCAATTCATACCTAAAAGGATTCATGGGAATTAAATTTGTGGATTAAGTTTGTGTTTGTATTATTTTTTGAAAACATAATAGTTAATTTAGTCAATTTGAAGATCAATTCGCTCCACATATAAAAATATGGTCATACAACAACCGATATGAATTTATTCAATTTTTAAAAGGAAAAAACTAAAAATGAAATATTGTATAGGGTATCTTCTCCAAAAAAAAAATATACAAGAATAAAAAGTGAAAATAAAACAATTAAGTAATTATATAGTCTAAAACGAATTCAGAACCACCACGTGCAAGGCACGTTCTCAATATATACAAATACAATGTAATCATTGTACTGCATCAAATTTATTCTAGATATCTTTTGAGGCAATTTAGGAAAGAGGAATCGGGGATTGCATATCTCAACGGAAAATGATGTTCTTACAATAAGA
Source organism: Luzula sylvatica (assembly GCA_946800325.1). NCBI lineage: Eukaryota > Viridiplantae > Streptophyta > Magnoliopsida > Poales > Juncaceae > Luzula > Luzula sylvatica. Next base: position 30,454,915 of record OX326961.1, on the reverse strand, counting down.
GCTTTGGCGGTGGAAGAAGAGAAAGAGAGTAAAAAGAGGAAAGCTTTGGCGGTGGCTGTGTTGAGGTATTTATACCTAGGGTAAAAAGAAAGGATGGAATAATAAAACATAAGATATCAAAGTCCAAGATTTTAAAAAGAAAATGAAGTTATCTGGGACTCTAAAATACCAGAGTTCTGGTATTTGAAAGTTTATATTGATGTAGGGCATGTTTGATTTGAGGGATTCTGATGTATATGTATTTCGAAATCCTGGATATGTCTAAAATCCAGTGTTTGTTTTTAAGGTGTATTGTATTTCATGTCCAGAATACAGGGATATCGGTTTACAGATTTTTTTTCGGTATTCCATGCTTGCTCCCTGTATTTCATCCTTGACGCTCAACATTTTCACCCACCCGCCATTTCACGCTTACTCTTCTTCTCTCTTCTCCCTTCGGAGCAGATCCACCGTGCATCTCGCCAAGTTATTTTCCTTCACCTTCACGTTAGCTTCAACTCCCTCAAGCATTTGATCATTTACTCTTTTTCTCTAGGTAATTTTTATTTTTATTTCTCCTCACCTTTGCTTCGACTCTTTCACGTTGGCTCCAAATTATTTTTCTTCCTCTTGCTCTTGAAGGTCTAATTAATTAAGACTTCAATCTTTCTAGTAGTTATATTACATCCATTTTTATGAGTTTTTCTTAGGAGAAAATGGTTTCATAGGTGGTTGTTTAGGTGTTCGATGAAATGCATACTTAAAATAGAGTGTAGTTTTAATATGATTTCATTCAATTACTGATGATGTAGGTATATTTTTGCAATTAGAACATAATATAAAAAATTCTCTTGTTGATATAAGATTGTAGTTTAGGTGTTCGATGAAATGCATAGTGTAATTTTAATATGTTTCCATTCAATTACTGATGATGTAGGTCTATTTTTGCAATTAGAGCTTAATATAAAGAATCACTTTGTTGATATAAGATTGTAGTTTAGGTCTAATTAGTAATTAAGTTTTTCTCCTAATTTCGGCTCCACTGTTGTAAATGCTCGCTGATATAATTAATCTTTTTTGAATGACATTGTAATTAAGTTTTTTCCCTTGTAAATGCTCACTAGATGGAATAATTAATGTAATATATATGATGGAATGCCATAATAATTAATGTAACATTTTGTGTAAATCTTAGTTTCTTGTAAATGCTCACTGGCATATTTTGTTTTTGTCGACAGATGGAAGAAGATGTGATGTCAAGGGGAACATAACATAACAAAAATGCTTATTGGAATCCTTCGGCAAGTGAATTTTTGTTGAAGTTTTTGGCCGAACAAGCTACCAAAGGCAACTTCCGAATGGACGGTATGAATGGGGCAAGTGGTATTGGGGGAATGGACGGTGTGGGTGATGGTAGATTTTTCTAGACGGCGGCACTTATAATATAAGAATATATTTTGTGTTTTGATAATATTTAAAAATATTAAATGGTAATGTCGGTAGTATTTTGTGTATATTTGATATTTTGTGAATGATTTAATATTAGTTTATGGCTATGTTTAGTAAACATATTTATGTTGTTATGTATATTTTCTATCGACGATATTTTGTGAATGATTTAATATTTTCATCTGACTAATAACTAGAATCAAAATTTTAAATCATGAATTTTCATCAAATAATCAAACAAGAATTCTTTTGTACACATAATCTAGGAATACAACAAACCAAACAACTAACATGGATCTTCAAATACATGGATAATCATATACATGTATTTACTATATCCATGTATTCCCAAATCCCTCAAATCAAACATGCCCGTAATTAGTTAATATAAGTTGTAATAGGAGGTATTTAGGAGTAGTGTTTTTTAACTTTTAGGGCAAATAGCTCTTACTTGTATTAACTTATTCAATATAAATGAAATATAATAGAAATAGGGCATGAGAACTTACTCTATTTTCTTAAAAAAAAAAAAAAAAAAGGAAAATACACCGTTAAGCTATCAACTCTTTGTCTCTGACTTATATGATTGTTTGAATTTTGCTGCATTTGGGTTTCTCTTCTGAATATTCGTTTTGTTTCTGTATTTGGTTTCATGTTCTCTTTCCCTTCTTTTATAATAATCTTACAAAATTTGCTACTGTGACCCTCTCCAAAGCAATTAATGCATTTGAATGATTGTTTACAGCTTGCTCATAGTATGGGTAGTTGAGAGACAATTAAAGCATTTTTTTGGGTTAAAAAAATTCGAGTAATTCCCTTTTGTTTGCCATGAATGTGCTCTTTCCCCCTTAGCTCTCTCCTACTGGTACGATCTAACCCACTTCAACCACCTGTTCGTTTCAGTTTCATCCCATTTAACCCTTTTGAGCTCTTCACTCCCAGTCTTTTCAACAATAACTGGCGGTGACTGTTCTTTGCCCCTCCCCTTGTCCGCCATTAATGGTGACTTGACCAAGACCCTACCATTATTGCTCCCTCGCCGCTTCCAGTGCCGCTCACTACCATCCCTACTCCTTGCTGTAGCTGCGTCCTTTGCTGTGTCACGCCATAGCGAGGTCGAGACCCTCCTTGGTAGCGTCTGAGTTGATTCGTTCGAGATCCTGCCGTATTTCGCCCAAATCGCCATCCCGTCGCTTTCTCTCTAGTCGCCATCCTCTCCCTCGCTTTCTCCAAAAAAGGATACCCTTTGTTTTCTTAATTCTTGGTTTAAAAGATATTTGAATTTTTCTCACTGACCATAACGATGACAACAATGTCATGGTTTGAACTTATCGCCTGGTAATGGCTCATAATATGCCGATAGCCGTGCACGGTGGTTCCGTGGTTGATGCCGTGCTTGATTGTACAAAAAAAAAAAGAATTAATAATAATGAGGTTACATGTATTTGACTTATCAAAAAAAAAAAAAAAAAAAAAACTTTAGCTCATTAAATATAAAAATAAAAGATCCGATCAAACAATATAACTCGACAAGTTCAATGAAGTAGTGAAATAAAAAAAAAAAGTTAGTGACAATTTATTAGCTCCAAACATTAATAAAAAAATAACTACTAAATATAAAGAGAAATTAAATAGTACCTTGATTATTCGGGCATATAGTGCAGGCAAAAAGTACTAGCGCAAAAACTATGCTCACCAATACAAGGTTTAGTTCCATCATTGGTTGTTTGGTCGTTGCTTGTATGATTTACAAATCGATCTCAAATCCAAAATAAAGAAACACAAATTGGTACCCATAAAGTAGTTTACAGTATTAATCATAAAAAACCAACTTTTTATCCAAAATAAAGAAACGCAAATTGGTACCCATAAAGTAGTTTACGGTATTAATCATAAAAAAAACCAACTTTTTATCCAAAATAAAGAAACAAAAATTGGTACCCATAAAGTAGTTTACAGTATTAATCTTGGAAAACCAACCTTCTCAGGGATTTTCCAATAAAGAAAAATCTTGTAATTCAACCAATAAGAGTGCTTAGGTCACAACGTTCTCCAGAAAAATCCCGACTTTCGCAAAATACATGAAAATTAAGTTTGAAAGAAGCTAATTTTTCGGATTCGTTGAAAATTTGAAGAAAATACGTACTTTTAAAGAAATGTAGCTTGAAAATTGGGGTTCGTCGGGAAGGAGAAAAATGGAGGCTGCCAATTAGGTTATGTGCGAAGGAGGAGGATTTTTTTGTGATTTACTGAGAAGGAAAGGAGAAGAAGGTTATAAGACGAAATATTCTCTTTGTGATTTACCCAAAAAACACCCATTGAGAAGAAAAAGGAAAGGAGCGCACATGGCAGTAGATTTAATTGGAATTTATCGTGTTTTTGAAACCCAATTCGCATGAGTACATAAATGACGTGCCACTGTTATTTCTTCTGAGTAAGTTTACAGCTCATCTATGAACATACCTTATAAAATTTTATTTGTTATTTCTTCTTCCATTAAGATTATTTTCAATTTTTTTTGTTCTTTGCCTACGTTCTATTTTTTTGGTTGTTTCGAACAAAGATTTTTGTGATTAGTTTTTAACTGGAAAAATTAATTTTCATGCTTTATAAAACATGCTTTCTGTTTTGCGTAAATTCAGCAAATTTGGAAGAAATCAATGACCATTTTGCAAAATTGTAGCTAAATATTCAAGAAGCACTGTCAAATTTCTTAATCCTTGAAAGGTATTATTTGCAAGCCCTTGTACATCTCTCTCTTGGTAATAAACCCAATAATATTTCTCTTTGAGTACAATAGTTTTTTTTTTTTGTAAAATTATAGTGAAAGAAGCATGCGTCAGGATAACTTCGAGTACGACAATATTTCTCTATCATGTGGACTGCAAAAGGGTTTGTTTCACAATCACTCTTAAGCTATGTTGTGCGGATACTCAAAAAATCGAATTTAGCCGTATCGCCGTATCTGTATCGTATTCTAAATCATATGTTAAATTGTCGTATCGCCGTATCCGATACGCGTCGTCGTATCGTCGTATCGGCGTATCCGTGCAACACAGCTCTTAAGCCTTCTACCTACTATATTATTTCCATAGGTAATCATAATTTCAACTATTTCATTTATTGCTATTAACTTTTTACTTGTTTACACTTAAACAAGAAAGATTCTTGGTGTCAAGTCTCATTTATCTTATTCAATACAATTCAGTCTTAAAAAGAGAGAAAATAAATTTACATGTTCCTTTTACATCCAAAACTCATTCAACCATGTTTTATTTGACTATGTTGTTTTGTGCTTGTCAGTTCCAGTATAACTTTCATTGATGCATGCCAACTCATTTGTCTTTTCTCTCATCTTCTTTTTTCAATTTTTGTCAATGTAGTGTTTATCAATGCCTTTAGTCAATGTCTTTGGTCCAAGTTTTTTTGACTCAATTATTTTTTTTCTCAAATCAAAGATCATCAGGTACGTTTTGTATGCGATAATGCGAATTCATGTTATGATTTTCTTTGGGTGTAAGCATTAATGTAAGCATTCAAGTTTATCTTAAGACATATTTTTTTTGTTCTATTTGTTGTAATTCGGTTTGATATAGATAGAAGATGAAGTCATGATTTCTTTTGGGTGTACTATTGGCTGTATCCTTCTTTGTATTTTGATATAGATAGAAGATGAAGTGTGTCTTTGTTGTAAGGCTTCATTATTATTTTCAAATCAATTAGTACGAGAATTCCTTATGCTTTTGTGTTTCAGGTAATAATATGTTAGTAACATTGGTAATGTTAGTTATTTATCTAGCGAGTGTGTTTAAATTGTTCTCGATCTTTGTTATCTACTTGCAGTAGCATTATTTGGCTACTTCCCTTTTTTTATATTCCTAGTATTATAGTAGGATTAATAGTGAGAGATGAGATATGGTTTCTAGTTTTGAGTCTTTTGACTAATGAGTTAACGGATGTGATGTTTAACAGAGAGACAAAAAATAGACAAAAGTAAATATTGTTTAATCAAAAAGTAAATCATCTTATTTTGATGGGCCAACTCCCCTCCCATGATAGAATTCCTCTCTTTTATGTTCTTTCTGAACCTTCTCCTTTTTCTATTTTCATCAAAACATACTTTTCGCCGAAGTTGAATTCCGTTCTTTTTTATTTGGCTAAATCATAATTCTACTTGTTATTTTGGTATAGTGCTGACTTTGTGTTTTTTCTATTTGTTGTATTGTGCCTTGGTTTCATTTATGATGAATTTTGTCTTCGAATTTCAAATTTCAATTATGTGTATTGAAGTTTGTTTTGATACTCTTCTTCATCATGTTTTGTCATATTCTTTTATAGAACTATAGAAGTTATATTCTTTTACCTTGTGTTATATAAAACCTAATTCTTCTTTTGTAATCCATATAAAAAATTTCATGACAATTTACAAATAATCTTATGGATTCGCATAACAATTTTTTCTAGAGAGATTTCCTTATATAAACAACTAACTCAAGTTTATTCCCAAAATAATCAAGTTTTGAGCTTAATTCCCAAAATACACAATGGAGGAGTTTGAAACTCCGCCAAAATTAAAATTGGCGGAATTTGTAACTCCGCCATAATTTAATGGTTAAGTGAAAGGTTAATGATGGTGTGTATTAATTATGCTGTGAAATTTGGCGGAATTTGTAATTCCGCCAAAATTTAGGAATTTTTTTTTTGCAGTATTTTTTTTGAATATATTCAATTGATAAATGGAATATTATAGTTTATGTTGAATATATTTTATGTTGATTAAATTTTTAAACTATAATATTTCATTCAAATTCCGCCAATTTTAATATACTACAAAAAATGCTATAATTTAAAAATTATGGCGGAATAATTTTATTCCGCCTGTATTTTTTTTAGAATGTTATAGATGAATGGAATATTATAGTTTGGCGGAATAAAATTCCATTCATCTATAATATTAAAATTACGGCATAATTTTTTGAGTATATTAAAATTGGCGGAATTACGGAATTTTTTGAGTATATTAAAATTCATCTATAATATCAAATTTTCTTATAGTATTTTTTGAGTATGTTAAAATTGGCGAAATTTGAATGAAATATTATAGTTTAAAAATTTAATCAACATAAAATATACTCAACATAAACTATAATATTCCATTCATATATTAAATATACTCAAAAAATACTGCAAAATTTATTTTTTTGAATTTTGGCGGAATTACGGATTCCGCCAAATTTAACAGCATAATTTATATACACATGCACATCATTAACCTTTCAATTAACCATTAAATTATGGCGGAGTTACAAATTCCGCCAATTTTAATTTTGGCGGAGTTTCAAACTCCTCCATTGTGTATTTTGGGAATTAAGTTCAAAACTTGATTATTTTGGGAATAAAATTGAATTAGTTGTTTATACAAGGAAATCTCTCTTTTTTCTATTATGAATAAGCAAATAACAATCCTCAAACTATATTAAAAAGAATAGATACTTTCAGTTCAAATACAAACAACTTTATCCAATCTAATTAATATATAGAACTATAGAAGTTACAATCATATTGTCTCCGTGAAAAAGAGAAAAACAATGTAAACTTGTGGAATAAGTAACCAAGATCATAATTTCAACACATAATCAGTTCTGCTAGGGTTGCAGTTAGTGGTTGACACCTTTTCTAATTTTAGCTCTTTTATTTTAGATCATTTACATTACAGGCCACCTTTTTTCACTATAATCTGGATATGATTGAGCCACGTATGAGACAGGCTCTAGAGGCCTCGATGGGGTCTAGTGCACTTCACTTTGAGACTAATAACCTTCCAAATGTGCGATCAGTTAACGATGCTGCCATTGATGAATTATTGAAGCATTTCTTAGTTGCTAACTCGTTCACTTTCTTTCCAAATTTTGTAAGATCGGTTTGAGGATGCCTGCTATTGGTCATCTATGGAAGGAGAGGACTAACTGAAGATTGCTTTTACTATTTCCATTCTTCGTTATCTCAATGTTCTTGTGTGATTTTGAAACGTTTTGTTAAGAGTGTGTGTTATTCTAGTCTAGTTATTTGAGTTCTGGTTCTAACAACCATGTTATTGAATCCTCCACTGACATCTATCGACCTTACTTGAACCTGAGTACAAAAAAAAAAAAAAAAAAAAAAAAAAAAAACCGCGCTAAGTTAAATACTGAGCTGACTAAGAGGATTTCTCTTGCTTAACTGACATGCTACACTTAAATTTGATGCCACGAGCTACTAATGAAAGGCATTGCTAGTGAAAATACCTAAAATACTGGGCCATACCTCGTTACCATCAAATCATTACTGGGGAAAACATATCGCCACTATTAATAAAAAAAAAGACACTGGTGTAGGTTACTGTTCATCTCGCCACCTTTGCATGGCACTGTTCATTATGTAGCTAGTATGTATGTGGGGTTATATAATCAGCCCCCAAATCCCACTTTTTCTGTCACGATGAGTCGGATTGACCCATAAACTAGATATCGTTGACCTATAAGGGAAATGATTATTGGGTCGGATTAACCGGGTCTAATTGACTGATCCGACCGATTGACCAATCCAAACCCACATTTGAGTTTCATATATAAATGCAAATCCAAACCCTAATTTCTCTCTCCTCTCTTTCTCCCTCTCTCACCAGATCTCCTCTCTTTCTCCCTAGCTCGCTAGATGTCCTTCCTTTTTCATGCTCATTTTTTTTTTACATTTTCATGGTGATTCTTCAACATATCTGGTCAGTTTCAAGAAAACACACGAGGTTTATTTTTTTTTCTTCCGTTTTTTGATTTTTTTTGGTTGATATTATTTAGGCAGATTTTTTTAATTAACCAAGTTTTAATATTTTATTACCAAAATAACCAAGTTTTGAAAATAATTACCAAAATAGACAAAGGCGGACTTTGAAATTCCGCCAAATTAAAAAATGGCGGAGTTTGTAACTCCGCCATTTTTTACATCGTTAATTTGCACTTAATTTGATAATAGTGTTAGCAGATAACATTAGATATTTGGCGGAATTTGAAATTCCGCCAAATTTTGTTTTTCAATTAAAAATTAATATTTGCTCCCAAATTTTACCATAATATGATTTATGTTCTAAATTAGTATATTTAATTAAAATAATAACTAGTACATGTTGGCTGTTAACTTAATACGTAATTAATAATTATTCGAATTCATAAATTTGAATAAATTTTAATGAATATTTAATTATATATCTTAATTATCAATATAATTGAACGTGATAACTAAATAATGGATAACTCGGCGGGTACATTTCGGAGAACATTAATTTTTTTTTTAATTATCTGACACAGCTTTTGACTGTTTGAAAAAAATATATAAATAATTTATTCTACTCCAAAATGTACCCGCCGAATTATCCATTATATAATTATTACGCTCAATTATGTTGATAATTAAGAAATATAATTAAATATTCAGTAAAATTTATTCAAATTTATGAATTCGAACAATTATTAATTACGTATTAAGTTAACAACTAACATATATTGGTTATTATTTTAATTAAATATACTAATTTAGAACATAGATCATGTTATGATAAAATTTGGTATTTGTTTCTGAATTTTACCATAACATTATCTATGTTCTAAATTGGTATATTTAATTAAAATAATAACTAGTACATGTTGGCTGTTAACTTAATACGTAATTAATAATTATTCGAATACTTAAATTTGAATAAATTTTACTGAATATTTAATTATATTTCTTAATTATCAACATAATTGAACGTAATAACTAAATAATGGATAATTCGGCGGGTACATTTTGGAGTAGAATAAATTTTTTATATATTTTTTTAAACGTGTCACGTGGTTTGTCAGATATTAAAAAAAAAAAATTATTCTACCCCAAAATGTACCCGCCGAATTATCCATTATATAGTTATTACGTTCAATTATGTTGATAATTAAGAAATATAATTAAATATTCAGTAAAATTTATTCAAATTTATGAATTCGAACAATTATTAATTACGTATTAAGTTAACAGCCAACATGTACTAGTTATTATTTTTATTAAATATAATAATTTAGAACATAAATCATGTTATGGTAAAATTTGGGAGCAAATATCAATTTTTAATTGAAAAACAAATATGGCGGAATTTGAAATTCCGCCAAATAATCTAACATATTACTCAGCCTTAAGTACAAATTAACGAAGTAAAAAATGGCGGAGTTACAAACTCCGCCATTTTTTAATTTGGCGGATTTTCAAAGTCTGCCTTTGTCTATTTTGGTAATTATCTTCAAAACTTGGTTATTTTGATAATAAAATATTAAAACTTGGTTAGTTTAAAAAATCTGCCTATTATTTACTTATAACAACTTTGCACCTATTTGGCTTATGCACGCTGATTTTTTTGCGAAAAATACAGATCTGATTTTTTTGGTGATTATGTTTATGATATTTTTCGTTTTTTGTACTGATTTTTTCAGATCTAGTTGACAGTATTTTGGATTGACGGTTTTTTTGAATGTTTTTCAACGGATTGTTAATGTACTTTTTTATTTTATTTTTGATTGACTGTTTCATGAACAGATCTTGAATTATTGGATTGACTATTTTTTGTAATCTTTGAATTTTCAATTGCTGGTAATTGATTTTATATTTTTATTGGTTGATTTTTAATTGATTTGCTGATTTGTCTAAATTTTGCAATTGATTTGCTGATTTTTTACTGTTTTTTTCAATTCATGCAACGATTATTATTTATTGGTTGATTCATACAATGATTTGCTGGTACAACGATTTCGATTCATAACGATTTCTTTTACTGATTTGTACTGGTTTTTTGCTGGTTCAGCATATTTCTTGTATTTTTCGATCGATACAATGAGTAAATTGGTCGATTCATACCATGGTTGAATATATATATTTTTTAAGTTTCGATGATATTTTTTGATGAGATTTGTATTAGTTCTTGGTGCTATTTCAATTGATTTGTTTTTTCTGTTAATTAATATATATATATATATATATATATATATATATATATATATATATATATATATATATATATATTTATTGTTTTCATTTTGTTGTTGTTAATTCCCGTAGATTGGTAATTCAATAGAAACATTTCTCGAGTTAATTCAACAAGATTTTTTTGCATGTACTTGTTAATTTGTATTGTTAATTACAATTTGGAATATAATTAATTAAATATTTCGAAATGATTTTTTTGACCTAAATTGACAGGTTTGAAGATGAAAAAGAAATATTTAGATTTTCTTCCTAAATTGGAGGTGTCAATTAGGAAATTATCTAGTAATTAATGGTGTAATTAATTAGTATGGCAAAAATTATAAATTTGGAATGTAATTAATTATTGAATTTGAGGAATTGCAGATATGTATTAAATTTCAGATTTTAAATTGATAACTTAATTTGAATTTGGTAAATTATGAGTTGATTGATTAGTAATTTGAATTGATAAATTAACCGTGTTAGTTAATTAGATTTAATCATGGAAGAAGTACTAAATGGAAAAAAGATTAGTAATTTGAATTGTTGTTTGTTCTGAAATTATTTTTTAATACGGAAAATAATCTTGTTAAGTATGTATTTATTTGTTAATTTTGTTGTTAATGAAAAAATATTAATTAATAAATATTAGTAATTTGAATTGATGAATTAATTTGAACTGATTTTAAAAGTTAAATTAATTATATTTTATTTTATAATGACACTTAGTTAAAATTGATAAATTATATTAATTGATTTGAATTGATAAATTAATATTAATTGTTTTGAATTGATTTTATAATGATAAGTAAAATGGTGCTAATTAAAACACAACCTGATTATTTGATTCCTAATTAAACTGAAATTCATATATTAATTTCATCAATTAACAATTAAAATAAACTTTGTAAAAGAAATATAATTAACATAATTATTTTTGTTTGCGTTAATATAATTATATTAATTGTATTAATTAAATTATTGATATAACTAAGTTACTAAACTAATTAATTTTGATTAATCATGTATTATTTTTCTAGTTGACACAATTGATTAATATTCAATTTAATAATTAATTATCATAATGTATATATTATTTGTTAATTATTTATCATAATTTAATCAAATAATGCGTGCATTGTCAATTGAACATGGTATACCATGTAATTGATAAATTCATAATTTCATTGGTACATGTCAATTGATTTATTGGGTGTAAAAGTGACATGTGCATGATCAATCCGATGTCATCGTGGATGAAAAAGTGGGATTTGGGGGCAAAGTATATTTTCCCTATGTATAATATGGGTTAACTGACTGAAAGCCCATTGATGATGGGCCCAATCATTCATTTGTCACTCCATATTAAATGTTGCCAATCCTACTTCAAAAATTCGAAAATTCATAGGTACTCATCCCCCATATCACAAACAATGACTCTCAACTCTCGCACAAGTGTATTGTCTTGGAATGTCAGAGGCCTTGGTAACACAAATAAATGTAAACTGGTGAAGGATTGCCTACGGAATAACAGTACAGATTTCATTTGTCTCCAAGAGACCAAGTGGGCCACTATCAATAGCTTTGATCTTAGAAAGGTATGTACTAATAAATTTAGAAACTTCTCATACAAACCGGCAAATGGTTCAAAAGGGGGCATCCTAACGGCGTGGACTGCTCACCGGACCCTCATGGAATCCACCATAGGATCCTACTCACTACTTTCTAAATTCAAACACTCCTCCAACTACATAATTCACATACTAAATGTATATGGGCCAACCACTCACTCTCTAAAGTTAGCCTTTCTTCGAGAACTACAAACAGCTATCGAGTTATGCTCTTCCCCACTAATTTGTGTAGGTGATTTCAATCTCATAAAGAACTCGACTGAAACAACGGGGGAACCACATAATCTCGATCACATGTTGGCCTTCTCAGCATTCATCGATAATAATGGCCTAGTCGAAATACATCTCCCTGATCGTAAATTCACACACTCCAATAAAAGACAGTCCCCCACCTTAGCAAAACTGGACATAATCCTAGTCTCGGTCGATTGGCTGGTGCCATCTTTAAAATTAACATCGATCTCACCAATAGCTCTTAACTCAGATCATCTCCCACTTGTGTTGACAGTCAAACAATCTACATATATAGCACAAACTGTTCGTTTTGAAAAATTCTAGTTCCGAGATCCAACATTTGCAGAAATAGTCTTGGTTAACTGGGGGTGTAATAACCCCCTGGCAGCTGTCGATCCAATTAAAGATTATCTCGGTAGATTAATCAGGGTTAAACATGCTCTTAGAACATGGTCCAAGAACCGCTTCTCTAACATGAACACCTTCTTAGCACGTTGCAAATTCTTTGTCCAAGAATTGGATAAACAAGAAGAATCTAGACTACTATCCACAGCAGAAACTACACTACGCATCAAATTAAAGGAAAAAGCCAATTTATTAACCATCATGCAAGAAGAAAAATGGCAGCAACGATCAATTTGTAACTGGCTTAAAAACGGGGATAATAACACCCGTTACTTTCATAAACTAGCTTCTTACAAATCTAAAATAAATACAATACAGATGATTGAAATTGATGGCACAAAAATTTACAATACCCAATCCATCAACAAAGTTTTCACTGAGTACTACAAAAATCTCATAGGACAACAACTGGACACCTCAAATACCTACTTACAAAATATCCCTAATCTCCCATCCTTTCCCAATGAGTTACTCTGCCTGGCTACACCATTTACTGAACATGAGATCAAAACTGCTATATTCGGACTCAAAAAAGGAAAATCTTGTGGGCTAGATGGCATTCCATCTGAATTCCTACAGTTGTTTTGGGATATTATGAAACCACAACTATACAACATATTATGTGCTTTCTATAACAACACAATTTCCTTGGATAAAATTAATAAGTCAGTTATTACTTTGATCCCGAAAGGCTATACCCCTACACATCCCAAAGACTTTAGGCCAATCAGTATAATATCAGCCCCAATTAAAGTGATCACCAAGGTCTTACAACAGAGATTGCAACCATTTATGCCAGCTTTGATTAGTAACTGTCAATCGGCCTTTATCAAGGACCGTTCTATCCTTGAAACTTTCTTGGTTACCCGCAAAATTCTTTCCACATATCATCGTAGGAAAATTCCGGTGGTTATGATTAAAATATATTTCAAAAAAGCGTTTGACTCAATCTCTTGGGATTTTCTACTATTCAATCTAAAGGAAAGAGGTTTTCCTGACAAATGGTTAGTATGGATCAAAGAATTACTAACATCCTGCCGCTCCTTGGCGATTACCAACAGATTAAGAGGACAATACTTCCAACATCGATGAGGCATGAGACAAGGAGACCCTTTGTCGCCCCTCCTCTTTTGCAGCTGATGTTCTCCATACTTTTCTACTCAGCATTAATGGTCTCCTCACTACACCAATCTTTCTGGCTCCCCAAGTATTACAATATGCAGACGACACTTTATTTTTTATCGAAGCCTTCCAACAAAATCTTAAGATCATTATGCACACTATTAAAGTCTTTTTCACTATTTCAGGTCTTGAGATTAACTGGGCTAAATCATGTTTCATCCCACTCTCAATACCAGAAACATCCCACCAGGCGATCGCTACGATCTTGGGATGCACTAAAGCCCACCTCCCTATTTCATATTTGGGCCTGCCACTTTCTTACAAGAAGCCTAATAAAATCGCCTTCCAACCACTCTTAGAAAAAATACACAAAAAAACTGAATTCCTGGAATGGAAGCATGCTATCATTAGGAGGAAGGAAAACTCTAATTAACGCCGTTCTAAACACTTTGCCTAGTTATTATATGCAAGTTTTTCTCCTCCCAACATGGCTCCACAAAAAATTGATTAAGATTATACGGTCCTTCTTTTGGGGAGGCACTGACTCAACTCCAAATGGAAAATGCCTGGCCAACTGGCGATAAATCTGTCTGCCAAAAAAAAATGGCGGACTTGGCATACTTGATCTAGTCGCCCAAAACAAATCCCTGCTAATCAAATGACTTTTTAAATTAGATCTTGAATCCAACTCGATTTGGACGCAACACATACACGAAATTTATGGTGTCCAATCATCGGGGGAAATCCCCCAAGTTAGGTCTACTTACACCTCATACTTCCTCAAAGACCTAGCCAAATTACTACCAATCCACAACATACTCCACGTGGAGACCCCGTTAACACCCGAAGACCCCCCAAATTTTCTACAAAAAATTGCTACAAACTAATCACTGAATCGGGACAAATAGTAGAATGGACGACTCAAATCTTATCACTTCACATCCCCACTAAAATACAAATTTTCTTTTGGTTAGTCGGTCACAATAGGATCTTAACACAGGAGAACCTAGCCAAACTTGGCTGGCCGCATCAGAACAACTGCGTTCTATGTAACGAAACTTTGGAAAATGTATCACATCTTTTCGTCACCTGCCCATATACGACATAATGTTATCGCCTCCTCCAACTCCCGAGTAATATCGAATCTTCGGTTCTAAGCTTATGGGGATTTCTGCACAAGTTTCCTACAAAACCGTCATGTACTCCAACAACTACGATTTGGGCTACCTGCGCATGGACCCTCTGGAAGGAACGTAACAATTGGATCTTTCGAAAAAAGGCACGAATGCCAATCGTTCTAGTAGAGGAATGCAAAAATCTGCTTCATACTTGGAAATTAGCAAAATTACGAGATACTAGCTTTCTCCCCGCGCAATTGCGCGGAGGTCTTCAGTCTGTCATGATTTTATTTTTCTCAATACGTAATTAGATTCTACATTTTTTTTTATCTGATTGTACACACATAAAAAAAATCTATCTTTTTGTAAATTTCAAAAAAACTGATCCTCTACCTAACTTTTATTTCCTAATACTCTTATGAATGATCTTAAAAACAAACGGACAAAAATACCCTTCTATTTTCTAATTTAATAATTAAAAATATATTTTTATTATTTTTTATTAATTTTATTAATTTTATTACTTTTAAGAAAATTCATAAACATTTTTAACATGCAGTGATTACAAAAAAAATATAATAATTACAAATTGAGTTTATATAATTTTAATATTTCATTTATTATGTTTGAAAAAATAACATCGGGTAGTAATAAAATAAACAATAATAAATAAACATCTTGAAAATATATTGATAGAAAAATATCGGTTTAAACATCTGGTTTTTTTTTTATTTTCATTCTCTTTTTATTTATTTCTTTAATAGTTTCATGATATTTTATTTTTCAAATATTTGGAATGTGTTTTTGTAATATTGTTGTTCGTTTTATTATTATTTTATGTTAGTTTTGCAAAGAAAAAATGCAAAGGTCAAAATGTTAAAATTATGTAAATAAAATATATAATAACTTTTTTAAAATTATTATATGGTACCAAAATTTAGGACTTTATTAACATTATTAAAAAATAACATGTACATATGTAAATTATTAAAATTTGATGACATGGAGCAACCAAATGAGAGAAATTTTCTTAACTTTATACATATACAAAATTATACTACCGAAATATAAATTAAAATGTAAAAAAGGACTGAAATGTAAATAAAAAAGGACCAAAATGTTAATAAAAAGGACCAAAATATAAACTTAAATTAAAAAGGATCAAAATATAAATAAAAAGGACCAAAATGTAAATTCAAAAATATAAAAAAAGACCGAAATGTAAATAAAAGAGGATCAAAATATAAATAAAAAGGACCATAATGTAATTTTTTAAAGTAAAAAGGACCAAAATGTAAATAAAAAGGACCAAAATATAATTTTTTAAACTAAAAAAGACCAAAATGTAAATTTAAAAAATATTTTTTTTACAAAAAAAACCCTGATGACGTGGCCTCATGTATGAGCTCCATTTCTTCCAACGTTATACATAAGTATAATTAGACTCAACCTGTAGTAGCAATACTATGTTAGTAGTAGTTTATGAAAGACTGTTGTAATTCAAAGCTGTAATATGCCGAACTTTGAGTATTCAATAAAAATTGGTCCCATAACGAGCACGTTTCGTGCTCTAGGATCTTTTAAAAAAAAACTAATTCATTTCCAATACAACAACGATAATGACAGATTATGTTACTACAACTATTGTAAACTCAAATAATCCAAATACTTGAATATCATATTAAATATCATAGAGAACAATAAACCCTTACATCATTTATCAAATCTTCAACAAAATTCAATAAATTATTTGAAAGAAAATCCATCATGTATGACATGAAACAGTGGAGAAGCATAACTCATAAACATATGACACATGTAATAAAAATACAAAATATTAGTATTGGTGATAAAATGGCACCAACAAAAATATGAAAAATGATCTTTTACTTGTACAATTTTCTCAGGAAACCCTAACATTTGATTCTTCTTGCCGAACAACAATGACTAGTACAAAGCAGACCCGCCCGCAAGTCCGTCGGAGGCAAGGCTCCTCGCAAGCAGCTCGCCACCAAGGCAGCTAGGGTATTTTGAATGGTAAATTAACCCACCCCCTTATTTTGCATTCATCTTTGAGCCTCCTCATGAAACCACATCATCATTCTTATCTTGATTATTAACCATTCGATTGTGTGATATGGCTTCATCATATCCATTAATATGGTATTTGATAATTTAAGACATGCATTTTGTATTATTATTTTTAAGTATTAATTTGAACCATTAGATATAGTGATGTGGTTTAATCTCAATCATTCATTTTTTGTTAGATTTTTTGAAGATCATATTTTGTGTAGTCATTTATGTGTTATTATTTTACACCATGGTTTAAGCATTCTTAGAAAGCTGCATCATTATACATTAATGATGTGGCATATTATTATTGGTTATAATCATATTAGGCCAATTCTAATCAATTGTTTAACATTTCACATAAGATTATATGATCAAATGTGAATGCAATGGAATATGAAAAGTTTATATATAAAATAGTAATAATTTCATATGTAATATTATAAAAAATACAACATATATTAATATTATTTTGGAAATTTAATTTTATAAACTCATCAAATATATTCATTTTATTTTTCTCTTTATTTTGACATCCATATTAGCATAGTTCATACATATTATGTAAGAAAATACAATGCAAAAAAAAAACATGTACATAATATATTTTTAAGAATTTTATTTGCATAATAGAACTTTTAAATATTATTATTTATTTTTTAGATAAATATAACAATAAGAATATCATAAGTACATTATAGTGTTTTTAAGCAAACAAATTTTGTTCAAAAATAATAGAATTAAAAGAATGTATCCATCTAAATTACTCTTTTAACTTATAAGAACCTATCAAATTGTATTGTTATTTTACAAAACTTAAAATAAAAAAAATCATATGATATAAAATAATTTGTATTTATGTTTATTATAAATTAAATTTTGATATTATTTATTAAATTACTACCCTTATTAAGTTTTATATTATTTTATATTTGCCATGATATTTGAATCAATAAAAATGTTACTATATATAATTAATAAAGTGTTACTACATATGTTGTATATTCATTATCTTTATATTTGATATTGTATGAAATATTGTGAACAATGATATAATATGTGTTGTTACGTTTTTCGTAAAATTGTATTATATCTTATTCTTATATATTATTATATAATGACACTAATATGTGAATTATTATTTGATTACAAAATGAGATTTTTTGTTATCATAATGTAAAATAATTGTAAAACATATGAATAATCATAAATAAATGAATTCAAATAACTTTGTTTTAAGACGATATTATTAATATTATCATACAAATATATAATTATATTATAATGAAAAACATAATTTACATGCTCGTCGCATAGCGCGAGTATTCTCCTAGTTGGTTTAATTAGTATGAATGGAAGGTGTTTGTGTGAATTCCTTATGGTGAAAGAGAAATATTCATTTTCATGTTTACTAACGTAGAGAATATATGGTGTTTATATTGAATCTCATCGTGATACAATCGGACGACAGCCATTGTACTTGTTCCGACCCGTTTCAATGCCGAAATATAGACATCTTTTTTTTAAGAGAATCATAGGCCACAAATCGTGATCATTATAGGTTTCTTTTTTATATTGATGCCGCCGAGACTCGAATCCACAACCACTACAACATGAGGGTTTATTGTGTTAAACACTCAACCATTTAGGATATGAGATCATTGGCAGAAATATAAACATCTTAAATAACCCAAAAGAACTAAATGACAAGAAATATTCTTCTTCTTTTTTTGTTTTCAGTTTGATGTCTACAGATTGTATATGGTATCATATATGTTTATATCTTTGTGTAGTTCTTTTTTTAATCAAGTATTCATTAGTTATAAAAAAATGGAACATGATACACTTTTATTTAATCAAGTATTAATTGGTTATAGCCTTATAGGCTTATTGCCTCTGTAGTCTGTATCATGGTGACGGCAGTACTGCATTAATTGACACTAAAAAAAGTCTACATACTAACATCTCATTAACAATTAATTAATATTGATTAAGTTTTGTTAATTTATGTGTAATTTATTATACATTGATTAACATTTAATAGAATATTTTTTTGGTCAATAACTTAGGTAAGTAAATAGTTAACGAGTGATATAAATAAATAAGGAAAATTGTATTCTGCCCCCCATTTCCCACATCCCACACTAATTAATTTTATAATTAACAAAGTGGATTAACAATTAATTCATGATTGAAAAAAAATTAATATTTGTTATGAATATAATAATATTGATGTCAAACAACAAATCTTCTGGAGATGGAAACATTAATTATATGATATTTGATATATTTGATATTATATTATTTTCATGTAGTGTACCGTTTTATATGACAAAATGTTACTTGACATGCACTCACCTTCTCCTATATAAAAAAAAATAGTGACTATTGTATTCTTCCAACCATTTCAATAAAAAAATATTGTGTCCTCCAATTTCTCTTTTGCTTTTTATTTTATAACACATTATCAGCACCAAGCACCAGACTTTTTATTTTACTAATTCAATTTTTAAATAATTTTATGCAAATCCAATTTATAAACATGGACTTCAAATACACGCTGAATTAAAATTGATAGTGATAGTTCATGTCCGCCCCCATCTTTTCGTTGACACAAAGTTATCTTTTCCTCACGTCCCCACCTCTCTATTTGTTCTACCTCTTTACCATGATACCTCACTTCCCCCTACCTAGAGAGACACCTCTACGTGCCTTTTTTCTTCCTTACCACGAGACCTCTCCCCCCTCTCTGTTTTCAACATGATGCACTCCTCTGGATGTTTCTAAGATTTTGGTCTCACCTCTCTTTGGTTTCTTTTTTTCAATTCTCGCTTCCACCATTAACGCCAACCTGTGCCATTTTCGCAAGACCAAATCAACTACTTCAAGGTATATTTTCATACTTCCTTCAACTTTTTGTTCGAATTTGGATTTAATTGTCTGCAAGTCAGGTTTCTCTTCTTTTTAGATGTTGGCAATTTCACTTCTTTCTCGAAAAAACTGAAATTCGGGTATTAAGGCTATTTAATCAGTTTGAAAGGGTTGTGAGTATACTTTTACATTTTTTATTTTTGAATTAGTTTACAAATCTCATCATTCATCTGGGTTTGTTCAAAGTTTTTTGAAATAATTGTTTTTTATTTTCCAAAAATTATCGTAAAAATATTTCTTTCCCACAATTACTGGAATTTTTCCAGGTTGCTTCTTAATTTTCCAGCAATTCAGAAGGGTTTTTCGTAATTTTGAGCATTTCATCCTGAATCTTTTGTTTGTTTTTTTTCCTCAAAATCCGGCATATGACAACTTGTCTTTCAAAAAAATATGATCTTTTCGTGAAATGAAAATCTTAAAGTTTGTAAGATATTTATCTGCTAATCTCTAAATTTAATTGTTTTTTTTATTTTTTAATTATTACGTGATTATATTTTTTTTATAATACTTAGGTTTTTTATGAATAATTTTTCATTTTTTTTGGAAGTTGTTTTGATTTTAATCTGAAGTTATGTTCTTCTCAGTTTCGATAAATAGTCTGTTGATTTTAATGTATGGATTTCGCCCCTATTTCTCCTTTTCAACGTACCGCTAGATCCAGAATGTAATGAATTTCTAATAAAGTAAACACAGAACCCTGTTGTCAGAAAGTTTAATTTATTTTTCATGTCGATAGGTTGCGAATTAAAAGAGAAGATGAAGATGATGTGCACGCGGAATTGAGCAAGTGGTAGACGAAAAGGAAGTGAAATGGGCAATGATCAGTCTCAATGGCCAGCAGAAATTACTCGTGGCCTCGCAGGGCCATCAGGTATATTGTTGAATTAACTTCAAAAATCCTAAACATCATAATAACTTGACAAATTAACATCAAGTTAAGAATGTAGATAGTTTTGATATTTTGTGAGTTTTGAAAGGGTAAATAAGACTGAATATATGACGCGGTATTACAGGGAGACATAGATTTCGTGAGCACACCATGGCCCTCAATTTCGAATAGTGCAAAGGATTTGGTTAGAAAATACTCACTCAAAACCTCAAGATAAGAATCACTTGTGCACAAGTCATTTGTAAGTGCAAAAAATATTATATTTTATTTATTGGAAATTCGCAAATAAACCTGTACATTATTTTTTTTGTGTAAATAGGACATCCATGGCTAAGAGGACAATCCTCTGACAAGTGAATTGACAGTGCGGTTCTTTCTAGAATGAAGTAATTCAGAGCTGTTAATACACTCAAAAAGACGGCGTTCAAGGTTTGCATGAATTACCAAAATGCCCCTGCATTATTGAAAAATTCGAACATATTTTTCCCAAATTGCAACAATGCTGTTGCATTATTGAAATTTTTTTAAAATAAAATCTCGACATTACTGAAAAATTATATAAATGCCAAACAAACTTAAATTTTGCCCAATTACAAAAACGCCCTTGCATTATAAAGAAGTGCAAATATATAATCTATGACATTACTGAAAACTTACTAAAATGATCATTAAGAAATTGCAAAAGGAAACCCTATATTTTGGATTAATTACAAAAATACCCCTGCATTTTCACAGGTCATAGCGGAGAACACGAGATCACGAGAACACGAACGAAGAGGAAATAAAGGGTTGTGGAGGAAAAAAAAAATCTCTATCAGTTAAGCATCATTTGGTATTGTTTTTATTGTCTAATAATTGTACTTTATTTGTGCAGCATTTTGTTGAGCATTACCTTTGTATTTCAGATAATGTAAACACTAAATGCTTATGTTGAATGTATAACTGGTACATGATAAAACAAAATTACACATTTTATGTAGCATTTCTATACTAATTTTAATATAAAAAAAACAATGATGATTATATAATTTTACTTGACAGTCAAATTAAACTCTCCGCAGCGTAGCGCGGGACTTCTACTAGTATGAGATAAGACAAATACATGGGAAGTGCACGTGTATTAAGATTGAATTATTACTTTGATGAATTGAATTATTACTTTGAAAATACTAATCGATTTTTCACGTGTATTAAGATTGAGAAAATACTAATTTTTTGCAATTGTTGGACAGTGATACGATAATTATTACTTTGATGAATTGAATTTAAACTAGTCGTAATTAAATCGGTGTTTTATGTATTAAATATCTATATGATATTTTTATGCATGCACGTGTATTAGATTGAATTTAAAATAGTAATATAGAGCATGCAATGTATTAAATTTGGACTACTAAAAATCATATCTTGCATATCATATCATGTCTTAGGAAACAATTTATAACATCAAATTCATACAAAAAATGTGCACAAAAAATCATATTAAATAAATAGCAGGTGTTGACTTATAGAGTAATTATAGCTCTCGTTATAGGATTTTGATTGAAATAACTTAAATTAATTTTATAGTGTGAATACAATATTCAACGTATGATCAACATCATGTTGACAATCATACATAGAGAGTATGTTATATAAAATTATCATCCTATCTACCAATAAAAATACATCATCTCCATTTGCACCACATAATTGAGAAGTAATAACTGAAAGCATAAATCCGTTATTGAAATTGAGAGATGTGGCTTTAAAAAAAATGGAGGCCTTAGACATTTGCCTACTTGGCCATGCTAGAGCCAATCCTGGATTAACCACCAAATATGTAGATTTTTTTGAAATTTGGTGGCACAACATATGCCTCATTATTTATTGAGTAATTATATGGTGCTCCTCAATCTCACCCACTATTCATGATGTCATCATATTCATGGATAGTGATTTTAATTGATCTCTCAAATTTGTACTCCTACTTTCAATTAACTATTTATTATATTTTGAATTATTGGTTAATTCAAATGTAATTAACATGTAATACAATTGTATTAGTCGTCAACATAATTAATAATTTCAATTAACGATTAATATAATTTCTTGGGTAAAATATTTGGAGATGAGGATCATTTCCCCCCTCCCCCACATCGTGAATAGTGGAGGGAAATTTGGAGCATGATAAATGGCCTCTTATTTATTGAGGCCTTCCACCATGTCTCCTTATTTTTCCAACACTTTCGTGATGACATCATCATGATACCATCATGAGTAATTAGGCATCTGATTACCTATCTCAATTAATAATTAATTAATAATTATTAATTTTTGAATATTCCTAATTAATCTTTAATTGATGGAAACTCTAATTATATATTAATTTTGTATTAATCATGAATTAATTGTTAATTTATTTTGTTAATTATGAAATTAATTAGTGTGGGATGTGGAAGAAATGGGTGGGTGGGTGGGATGGGGGGGCAGAATATAATTTTCCTTATTATAAGTTATATATAAAGTTGGATAAATTCAAGCTCCCACATGAGGCCACGTCATCATCAGGGATTTTTTTGTGAAAAAAAATATTTTTTTTACATTTTGGTCCTTTTTTATTTACATTTTAGTCATTTTTAAAATTATAAGTTATATATAAAGTTGGATAAATTCAAGCTCCCACATGAGGCCACGTCATTAGGGACCTTTTTGTGAAAAAAAATATTTTTTTTACATTTTGGTCATTTTTTATTTATATTTTAGTCCTTTTTAAAAAAAATTACATTTTGGTCCTTTTTTCACATTTTGGTCCTTTTTAATTTACAATTTGGTCCTTCAAGTTTAAAGAATTACATTAGGGTCCAGGAGTCTCTTTGTAAAAAAAAAAAAAATTTACAGTTTGGTCCTTTCGTAATTACATTTTGATCCTTTTTAGTTGAAAAAACTATATTTTGGTCCTTTTTATTTACATTATGGCCCTTTTAAGTTTAAAAACTTACATTTTGGTCCTTCATATTTACATCTTGATCCTCTTTTATTTACAAGTCGGTCCTTTTTCACATTTCCGAATTTATATTTTGGTCCTTTTTATTTATATTTTTGTCCTTTTTAGTTTTAGTTTACACTTTGGTCTTTTTTTTTTTAACATTTAGGTCCTTTTTAATTTAAATTTCGGTCCTTTTAAACATTTGAATTTATATTTTTGTCCTTTTTATTTATAAGTTGGTCATTTTTAGTTCTAATTTACATTTTTTGATATTTATAAAGTTAAGAAAATTGCTCTTCTATGTTTGCTCCACGTCATCCTTTAGAAAAAATTTTAATTTACATTTTGGTTTTTTCTTAATTACATTTTGATCATTTTTAGTTGAAAAAACTATATTTTGGTCCTTTTTACTTACATTTTGGTCCTTCATATTTACATCTTGATCCTCTTTTATTTACATGTCGGTCCTTTTTCACATTTTCGAATTTATATTTTGGTCCTTTTTAGTTTTAGTTTACACTTTGGTCTTTTTTTTTAACATTTAGGTCCTTTTTAATTTAAATTTCGGTCATTTGAATTTATATTTTTGTTATTTTTATTTATATGTTGGTCCTTTTTAGTTCTAATTTGCATTTTTTTGATATTTATAAAGTTAAGAAAATTGCTCTTCTATGTTTGCTCCACGTCATCATTTACCTTTTCACTTTTTTATATTTGAATTTCTCACTTTAATTATGATTGATTTCTTATCATTATCATAGATATCAACTATATACAATTAATATTATTAGTAATTAATGATATCATTAATAATTTATTTTTAGCCTTTTGGTCTTCTTACCGGTTTCGGTTAATGTGATATTTACCCTTTTTTTTTTTTTAGAGAAATTAAAGTCCTCACAAAAGGTCATATCATCCTTTTAATGTGGACCACTTGATCTTGATCAAAAAGATCTATAATATATGATTTTTTATTTTAACATGATCTATATAAACCCACTCATTAAAAAATTACATGAATTTTGGTCCATCGTGGATCAAGTTCATTCATATTTTTTTGTATAAATTATATACGGAAAAATTTCAAAAAACTCCTTAAATTATTGGATATTATAAAAACTCCTAAATTTATATATGTAGTAATTAAAAAAGATTATTTTCTATTAATTTAAAAAAATCTTCATATTTTTGGAGCATATAATAATTAAAAAAATTATTATATATTATATTTATACAATTTTAATATTTCATACATTATATATATATGACTTTTATATTTTTTCCCTGAAAAACTAACACAAAATAATGATAAAAGGAACACGACATAGATATTCTTTTATAATATATTATTTTACAATAGATAAAAAAAATTTAAAATCATGAAATTATTACTAAAATAAACGAACAACGAAAAAAAAATTGATGTTTAAATAAATATTCTTTTACGATATGTTTTCAATGTGTTTATTTATTATTGCATATTATAATTATAAGTTATATTATTATTATTAATTTCTACTTATGTATAAATTTAGGAAAATTTTCCTTCTCGAGCATTGCCACGTGGCAGCTTCTCTCACAAAATTTTGAGGGATTTTTTGTGTCTTACTGCCCATGTGGTTTGTGTTGTCCTCATTTGTCGGATGCACCTGGTTTACATACACCAAAGGAAATTATGGTTGAGGTTTATCGTGGACCAAATCTCCATATATACCATGCATAAATATGGCACTCACCTCTTTCTCTCTCTCTTCGTTTGGTAATCACGTCGAGAGAATCTTGCCGCAGCAGAAAAAAAACGCGATTCTTGGGTTTCGCCGGTTCGCCTTTTTTGCGCTCTCGTCTCGGCGTGCTTCTTCAATTTCGTCTGTTCGTCATTTTTAGCTCTCTGCTGGACAGAATCTCGCCTGCGCAGCTCGATTCTAGGGTTACACAAACGAAGAACGAAGCGGTTTGTGCGAAAGGTGCATTTGAACGAGTCTCGGGTGTTCAGGATGGAGATCCTCCTTGCCATGCTTGCCAAAAGGTAATTTTGAGACATTTTGTATTATTTAGACATCAATTTGTGCTAATTACGAAATTTTGACTCTTTGTTTGCTGCTTTTGCTGTTATTTCCAGTGATTTCAAGAATTTTTCGGGTGATTTTTTTGCTGATTATGCAATTCTGTTTAGAGATGGTACCTCTTCTTCTGATATTTCTGGCATTTCCTTGGGTAAAGGCATATTTATACACTATAATTATTAATTCGCATAATTTTGATTTGTATCCTGAAGTTTGCAGGCACTGGTACCGCTGGTACGATGTCTCTGAAGCAATTTCTCTTCGATAGTTTGATTCCTTCCGATTCCTTTCGATTCCTTTCTCTTTCGTCTCTCAATCTGTCTCAATAGTTTGATTTGCTTATATTCAATTGAGTTTCAAAAGGTAAATTTACTTAAATAACCCTTACAATTATTATAATTATTTCTGGTATTTTAATTTCAGGAATATAGTTGATATTTTCTGATTTCCAGAGGGGCATTTATGATATTGTACTCATTTTGATGAATACAGATGTTATTTTGCTTCATTTAAGGTATGTATTTGATATTTTTTGTTGTAAATTTACTTAAACAACCCTTACAATTATTATAATTATTTTTGGTATTTTAATTTCAGCATTATATTTGATATTTTCTGATTTGCAGAGGGACATTTATGATATTGTACTCATTTTGCTGAATACGGATGTTATTTTGCTTCATTTCAGGTATATATTTGATATTTTATGTTTTTACGGTTTTTTTTTTTATTTCAATCATTTTCAGAAGTATACAAGTAATATATGATATGCGAAATTCCTCTCATTTCCAGTCACACCTTTTGCCCAAGATAGTCCTGTGGTCTGGTTCCCTTGGTCCCGTTTCTGATGTCGAGGAGGCGGTGTCGTGCCTCTCTTTGGTCCCGTTTCCGATTTCGAGTAGGCGGTGTCGTGACTCTATTTGTTCCCGTTTTTTACTTCGAGTAGGCGGTGTAGTGTCCCTGTTTGGTCCCGTTTCCGATTTCGAGTAGGCGGTGTCGTGACTCTATTTGTTCCCGTTTTTTACTTCGAGTAGGCGGTGTAGTGTCCCTGTTTGGTCCCGTTTCCGATTTCGAGTATGCGGTGTCGTGCCTCTCTTTGGTACTGTTTCTGATTTAGAGTAGGCGGTGTCGTGCCTCTCTTTGGTCCCGTTTCTGATTTCAAGTAGGCGGTGTCGTGCCTCTCTTTGGACCCGTTTCTGAATTTGAGTAAGCGGTGTCGTTTCGAGTAGGCGGTGTCGTGCCTCTCTTTGCTGCCGTTTCTGATTTCAAGGAGGCGGTGTCGTTTCTGATTTCGAGGAGGCGGTGTCATGCCTCTCTTCGGTCCCATTTCTGATTTAGAGCAGGCGGTGTCGTGCCTCTCTTTGGACCCGTTTCTGATTTCGAGTAGGCGGTGTCGTGCCTCTCTTTGGTCCCGTTTCTGAATTTGAGTAAGTGGTGTCGTTTCGAGTAGGCGGTGTCGTGCCTCTCTTTGGTGCCGTTTCTGATTTCGAAGAGGCGGTGTCGTGCCTCTCTTTGGTCCCGTTTCTGAATTTGAGTAAGTGGTGTCGTTTCGAGTAGGCGGTGTCGTGCCTCTCTTTGGTGCCGTTTCTGATTTCGAAGAGGCGGTGTCGTGCCTCTCTTCGGACCCGTTTCTGATTTAGAGTAGGCGGTGTCGTGCCTCTCTTACATTTAAATATTTGATTTCTATATTTACAGTGTCGTTTTTTGGGTGTTTATCTGCGATGAATTTGAGAGAATATTTTGTGCAAGTTCTTCTACTGTGTTTTCACTTCTACTACTTGTCTGAAATTTTTATGTAAGTCAACAGAGTATTGTTTTTCTACAGTAAGCACTTGCACTGTTACGAAAATTGTTTTCTCCTTTGTGTGTGGTAGGTATTGATTTAGTTTCAATATTACATTTTGTAGTTGTATATATATGATAATTTCAGATATTATAGGGTCGTTAAGATAATTTCATATTTTACGTAGGAAATTGTTTTCTCCTTTAGATAATAGTTTCAGTTTTTTCAGAGGTATCCATGGTGACTTTAAATCTTATACGTATATACATGATGATTTTAGAATTTTCAAGGGCTATAGATGATAATTGCACGATAATTTCACATTTCATGGGTGTATGGGTTAAAATTTCTGATTTTGTAAAACTATATATGCTAAATCAATTAGGGCTGTAGTTAGTTTTTTCCTGTGTGTTTGTATGTTTTTATGTTGTTTTTTTCAAAAAAAAAGTTTGCAGGTTTTTTTCTGTTTTGTTTTTCAGCATTTTTTTAGGTATTCCAGCAGGGGTACTTTTCTGTGGAGGAGGAGGAGAGGGTGTTGGAGTTGCCGCTTTCGATGCAGAGTTCAAGATTGTGGTCAAGTTTCCTTGGAGAGAGTCTCGGAAGGGCCCTTCTGTCAGAGGTAGAAAGACGGTGTAGCGTACGTCCTCTTGGTTTTCATCGTTGATTTGGTTTGGATTCGAGGATAAGGAATTGGGTCTCATCCCTTCGAGCGCATCTTTTGTGCCATCCACCATGGTTTGGATCAAAAGCATGATACAAACCTCACGTCCCTATGAATATCAAATGAAAGGCCATCTATTTATGAATTCGAGTTACTTAAATGCGGGAAAAAATGCGGGTGATTGAAATGCGAGGATCGAGTTACTATCAAACCTTGCTGCGAGGATCGAGTTTTGATTGTATCCTACATAAAATATGAGTTTAATTCGAGTTTGATTTACTATTTAGATCTATTCATATATCATCAAACTTAAAATTGATTCAAATTATAGTATATTAAAATGATAAAAATGTGTATAGTTCGGGTGATTGAAATGGGCGCGAAAGAATACCAGTCAATTGGTTGCAGAATTTGGAGTGTGTGACATTTACAAAGTGGTTCGAAATGGGGAAAATAACAAGGAACTCGAACGCGACTAATCACTAAGAAAATGAACCCGCAAAAAATTCTGGACGAATCTGCAAAAAAACGAGTCATATGCATTCTGTTCAAGTCTGAGCTCCAATTAAAATCTAAGGTCACCAAGCTGAGCTCCAATTCAAATATCTAAAGCACATTTCCGAAACTTACTTTATGATCTTTGTTGAAAGTATGTACTTTGTAGGGGCATCCATGATATTTCTTATTTTGAAGGTTATATGTGATAATTTGAAGTTTTGTAGGGGTATAGATGATAATTGATGTGTATTATGTTTTGCAGGGGTATACATAGCATTCTAGGTATTCATGATATTTATCATTTTGGAAGGGATATATGTGATGTTTTAAAGTTTTCTAGGGGTATACGGAATATGTACTTGCTTAAGGTTATTTAAGAAATTTCTCATTTTCGAGGGGCATATATGAACTTTTGAAGTTTTGGGGGTAGTCTTGAATATTAGTTCTGAGATTTAATTATAAAATCAATTTAGTAGATACAATTTGGTTTGTTTTGAGTTTTGTTGTAATGCGTTGGTTTGTAAGCATGCTAAATAATACATGTTAATGTTACTTATTTTATCAATTAAATATGTGTTTCAATCTTTGTTTTGTTTTACTTTTATTTACATCAATTATGTTGTTTTTGTTTTGATCACCAAGTAAATAAACAACAAATAAATGAAAACCAAAAAGAAAAAAAATATACGATGATAAATATTAATCTATTACATGATGAAACTCGCTGCGAAGCGCAGATTATTTTCCTAGTGTTATAAATGTTATAAATAAGGATTCAAATATAAACTGTGGCACCAAGACTTTTATGAAGATGGACTTTTATTCTGGTTATTGGGCCGTCTTATTTTAATTAAAATAAAGCTTGACTTGGGCTGAGATATTTTAGTCATGTTTTTTGAATCTTTAAATGTAATGATCAGACACTAGGATGTATGTAGTAGTTAGATCCAACGACTGATGATGATCAGCCGTTGGAACTGTTTGCTATATAAGCAACTATAATTAGTGAGTTAATTAAACATTAAAAATCCTTCTTTACAATCAAATTAAGAACTCGTTTACATTTTACGAGGCACGCTCTTATTTTGTATAGCTTTTGAACAATACATTTGAACTTTTGTAATCGAAGATATGACGTGGATGATTCATCTGTTTGGCTCTTGATTTAATTAATTATGCATGAGCTAATTAACTTTATACCGATGATTGCTCAACGTTACAATTTGCAGTGAGTAAGATGATACCATTATTTCTTTCTTAATCAAGATTTCTCAATACGATGCTTTTTTGTTTTTTCATGCACATGAAACTATGCAACCTCTATCAGGTCTCAAGATGAAACTGAGCAAGGCGCGTTGAAACGTGTTCAGGTGTAAATATTTGGATATGTTGATGTTATCCAATGATCGTAATGTTGCACTTTTATCTTATATCTTCATATTTTGCTTGATCAACATAGCTAATGATGCACTAAGTGAACCGAGTGTTACTAGCAGGGGCGGCTCGTTTCTTTTCAGCGCTCTCGGCAAAATAATTAGACTCCCAGTGTCATACAATATTTAAACAAAAACTGTTAAATTTAATTAAATATTTTATCTTGTGATCAAACTATAACATTCAATATTTATAGTAAATTATATTGTATTAATAATATTTTTTATTAAAATTCAATCCTTTAGTTATGAGACCAAAAAAAAATTAAAGGAGAAAGAATACATACATCTAACAAGTTGAAATTTGAATTATATTTATTATAATCTTAAAGAATATAATATCATATATGATGAATTATTAACAACTATGACAAATCGATTAATATCAATTAAATATCAATTAATCATCTATTAATCAGAAAGTCACTAAGTCAATGACCTATCGACTTATTATGTTTAACGTGTTTTACAACGTTTGAGACTCACTTTCTCTCATCTTAATTTTGAACATAAACATAAAGAAGTCAAAAAAATGAGAGCAAAAAACAAAAAAAAAACATGAAGCACTAACTACAAATGTTATTTTATTATGTTAGGTGTTAATGTGCTCTCTATTGGGCCTTCTTCATTTTAGAGGCTCAAAACTATTTGCCCAGACTTAATTACATGGGCCGATGAGTGTTAGCGCGTCTCGATATATGTAAATATTTCAATGTCTGGACACTTTGATGTTACATAACCAAGTGTAATCGTGGACCCTATATATATTATCATATTTTGTAATATCAACCATCTAATGGATTTTCAAGTTTTGTGACTTGCAAATGTAAAATAATTTTTATTCTCAACTCCTGTCAATAAAGTTCCAAATCGCGCAATGCAGGGGGCTTCCCCAGTGTTTTGCCAAACCTAGAATTGCAAGAATGATTGTTTGGCTTTTATAAATTCCGGGAGAGTCATAATTTTCTGAACCCTTATGTCTCAATTGTGTCGATATCGATACAAACCAACTTATGTTCGCATTTAGTTCACGTACTATGTTCGCCTCGCTCGTCTCGATGGTACCGAGCCAGACACGCAGCCTCCCCCTCTTCGTAGCGCTTCTTGCTTTATTAGTTCAGGGTTCCAGATGGCGGATTCCACGGATGATGAGGTGGCGGATTAGTACCAGGATCAGATTATTTCGGCTATTTATTCTGATACTTGACGAATCAAGGGCCGAATCTTGTGCAACAGTCTGTAAACCTGGTCCGCATGGCATATGATTATGTTTAGTTTGTGAAGTGCCACGAGTTCTCCAGCTAACTGCAATAAATCAAGAATTAGAGAATATTTATTTCCAATTTGCAAATAGACCCCCATTATGCTCTGATTGCAAAAAAACACTTCATTCTTAAAGAATTAAAAAAAAAATGAACCTTCATTTGTTAATATCTAACACGGTAAAAATGTGTTAGAACTTAAACAACAATAGGGGGAGAATTATTAAAATTAATGGTTTTTAATTAATAATATTTTGGGGCAGGATAATTATGTTAAATTAATAGAAGTATCTAAAATATGTGTTTAAAATTAAGGAGATGTATTAGATAGATAAAAGTGTCTGTTTGATAGGGTGTCTTTTGGAGACACTTAATAATTCCTATATATATGTCAACGTAGCGTGTAAAAAAAATAAAGAGGATAATAAAATACTTTCCCAATCTCCTGTGTGTGATATTAATAAAAAAGGCAGAAGCCATTTTCTCTCTCCGTACATCATAGTTCACCTATTTTCCCTCGTTATTTATTGATTTTCTTATCAATCCCTAAAATCAAATACCCAAATAATTCTCTATTATAAATCCAAATCCCAAAATCCCAACAAATTGGCATCAGAGCGACGGTTATCGAAAGCGACGATTATCGAGCGACGGTTATCGAAAGCGACGGTTATCGAACGACGGTTATCGAGTTTAGTAGAAGTCGGAGAAGGAGTCACCAAGACAACCAAAGAGGTTACGTATTTGGGCTCACACGAACTTCACAACTCATTTCCGAATTATCGAGTTTAATAGAAGTCAAAGAAGGAGATCACCAATACAACCAAGGAGGTTACGTATTTGGGCTCCCATAAACTTCACAACTCAATATCGATTTATCGAGTTATAGTAGAAATTTGGAGTAGGAGAAGCCCACGACAACCAAATACGGTATGTACGGGTTCCCACAAATTTTGCAACTCAATTTCGATGGGGAAAAATATAATTTTTTGGAGAATTATCACGAGGGTTATTTGATCTCGCATTGTCTATGAAAAATATTAGAAGGAGAAGAAATTATCGATGGTATGGGCAAGACGAAGAAAGAAGTCAATTTCGACGAAAAAAAAAAACGATCTGAAAAAACGATCCGGAAAGAGGACGATTCGGAAAAAAACGATTCGAAAAAGATGATCCGAAAAAAGAACGATTCGAAAAAAAAGCCGATTAAAAAAAAACGAGTTTAAAAAAAAAAATCACGGGGGAGTATCGAGAACAAAAAAAAAATAACGAAAAAAAATACTAAGGGGAGTATTAAAATTAATGTTTTTTAATTAATAATATTTTGGGGCAGGATAATTATGTTAAATAAATAGAAGTATCTAGAATATGTGTTTAAAATTAAGAGGATGTATTAGATAGATAAAAGTGTCTGTTTGATAGGGTGTCTTTTGGAGACACTTAATAATTCCTATATATATGTCAACGTAGCGTGTAAAAAAAATTAAGAGGATAATAAAAAACTTTCCCAATCTCCTGTGTGAGATATTAATAAAAAAAGGCAAAAGCCATTTTCTCTCTCCGTACATCATAGTTCACCTATTTTCCCTCGTTATTTATTGATTTTCTTATCAATCCCTAAAATCAAATACCCAAATAATTCTCTATTATAAATCCAAACCCCAAAATCCCAACAAGAATTGCTACTGCCTCTACATATATCAAAAGCATGGTTCGTAGAGTCGCCGACTCAAGACCGGAGTCGGCCGACTCAAGTCGGAATCGCCGGCTGCCGAACCGATTCTGAGCCGATTCGGTCAGAATCCTAGTTTTAGGGAAAGTTTACAGTAAACTGTTTACTTCTTTTTGTCCGATGCTGAATGGGAGAGACGAGGAAGAGAGGGCAATTTGATTTGGGGAATGGAGAGACGATTTGGATTGTATGTGGTCTCTTGAGCTAGGGCTGGCAAAAAAAGCTCGTTCGAAAATTGGCTCGAACGAACTCGAGCCGAGCCGAGCCAGCTCGAGCCAGAGTCGAGCCGAGCTCGAGCTGGGTCATGTTCGGCTCGCGAGCGAGCTCGAGTTCAATTTTTTTTGCACATATACCCTCCAAAATATATTATTTACAAGTAAACCCTTTATATACTAATAAACCCTTTATTTTTGCACATATACCCTTTGTATGAGCATGCTGTATGTATGTTTTAGTTTTTTTTTCACATATACCCTTTATTATTTACATATACCCTTTATGTTTCAGTTTTTTTTCACATATACCCTTTATATTATTTTTGCACATATACCTTTTCAAAATAGTGTTCGAGCTGGTTCGAGCCGAGCCGAGTGGACTCGAATTTTTTTCGAGCTGAGCGCGAGCTGAAAATTCGAGCTCGAATCCTTGTTCCGAGTCGAGCCGAGCTGGCTCGAGCCAGACTCGAGCCGAGCTGGCTCGAGCCAGACTCGAGCCGAGCTCGAGCTGGGCTGTGTTCGGCTCGGTTCGGCTTGTTGCCAGACCTAGTCTATTCAATAATATTTTTCGTACTATTAAACTTTTATATTAGTTTTGGCTCTGTCAATTTCATTAGATATTTAATTATTTTTTAAATCATTTTGTCCTAAAATAATTTTCTTATAGATCTTTTATGTTTTAAATAAAAATAATTTATTTTTTCAATTCTATTTCTATTTAAAAATAAATATTTTTGAAAAATCCGACTCTCCGATCCGATTCAACCGATTCCGATCCGACTCGGACGATTCTCATTCCCCGACCATCGAACGACTCCGATCCCGATTCCGACTTTCATAACTATAATCAAAAGTGCCCAAAATATCTAAAAGAAACCAGAAATTATGTCAATTTATGTATAACAGATGTGCAATTAGGTTTCAAATAAATCAAATTTCACCTCAATTATGCCTCAAAGCACACATAATTTGACTCAATTTATATTCAATTATTTAATTGAACACGCTATTAGATCGAAAATGAGATAATTACCTCCATGAATGTAAGTCGATCATGAAAAGGAGTCCAAGAACTATACTAATAATTAACATTAGCACAAAATGTGACGCCAACTAAAGTGGCGAAACAAACTTTTTTTTAAGGCAACATATAAATATGTTGCTATTATCATTCAATGAAAATGGAATTACATGAAATTACATTTTCATCTTAAAAAGAGAAAAATACATCCAATGGCCCAAAACCCACAGAAAAGAAAAAAAGAGCAAGTCATAATTAGAGTTAGCCAACTCTAATTAGAAGTAGCTGTCAAAAAATCGCAATCTGACTGGAGAGGGGAGAGAAGAACTCGACCATGACATGATCGGTCGTGATCTGTTATCGAATTCCATCAAGAGAAGAAATAGCCTCCAATGATCCGACAAGTCACTGTTCCGAGAGAGAGAGAGAGAGAGAGAGAGAGAGAGAGAGAGAGAGAGAGAGAGAGAGAGAGAGAGAGAGAGAGAGAGAGAGAGAGGACAAACGCAGCCGGCCGGCTGCCACGAAATGCCATGGCCGCAGAGTAGAGTGGAAAAGGAAGAGCATACAACTGAAGAAAGACAATTAAAGAAGAAAAGATACTGTCACAACCATCTCGGTCATCATTTTCATCTAGTCAAGCATAAGAGAAAGAAGAGAAGAGCAAGACAACACGAAATAAAAAAAAATACCATGGGACATGGGCTGACGAGGAGAGGAGAGGAGAGGTGGAGACGGTGATGATAAGGGTCAAATGAGGTGTAACAACTGAGTAGGGGAGTAGGGGTGGAGGAGGGAGGGCAGAAGGGTCAAAGGAAATGCAATGGTCGAGTAGGGGAGGAGGGGACAATGGTGGGAGGTGGGGGTGGAAGAGGTGAGGGATGGAGGTGGGGGTGGAGGCGCCGTTTGCCTCCACCTCCACATGAAGGCTGCTTTTTTATTCATGTTTTGTTTGCTCTTTTAGGGATTCAAAGGAGAGAGAACTACAACTTCGGTGGTGAAACAGACTTAATTATATTTTTTTGACTTTTTATCTAGTTAAATTAGTTTCAGTATGTTTTGTCATCAGAGTTGACGAAACAGAGCCGTGTTTTGCCAAATAAGACCAAACAACTAGTTTTGTAAGTTCAAACAAACCATCGCTAGTTCTGCAAATTGGAAACTTTTGAATGTTATACATCAAAAAGATTCACCAATATTATCTCAATCAAGTCCGGTAACAGAAAAGATCCTCTATAAATTAATTTAATTTAATATAATATAATATAATATTATAATATATTATATTGTATTACATAACATTACATTATATTACATATTATATTGTATCGTATTGTATTATGTTATATTGAATGGTATTGCATTATATTATATTATATCAAATCATATCATAGCGTATGGTATTGTATTATATTGTATGAAATTATATTATATCATATTGTATCATATTTCATTATATTATATTATATTATTTATGTATTTAATAATAATAATAATAATAATAATAAGTCTGGGTATTTTAATCTTACTAATACAGTTTACAAACACTTTATTCCATTTCGGTGATGCTATGTCATTTTTTCAACCCACCCGAATTTCAAAACCATACTAAACTATAATTAATTTCTTTTTCATATGTTCCATCCTCGCGCCTATGTTCTTCATTTCTTTTCTTCACGCATATCTCTACTTCTCACTTAAATACAAGTTCCTCCCCCCTACTCCCCCCCTACTTCTCTCTTTTCTCTCTTTTCATTTAGACACTATCCGCGTTGGCGCCGAAGAGGGTACTTCTCCTTCGTTGCGCCTCCTTCTAATCCGCGAAAGGGCACACTTCTAAACAAGAAATGGTACTTCTCCCACTTATAGTCAATGTAAAAAAAAATAGAATAACGAGGCTTAAAAATATGTAGAGTGGGAATTTCGAACTTTATGTCATTTTCATTGAAAATAAAATAGAAAAATTTCATCTTGTAATAGCCAATGTACAATATGATGTGTAATATAATGTTCTGTATATAATATATGTTCCTATAATGTGTATGTCACTTCTAAACAAAAAGGAAGTCCTCATATTTTAGGTGTTTATTTTGATTTGTTTATATGCTCGTTGATAATTGAAGACAAATACATTTTCAATGTTTATTTCTTCTTCTTATTTGATATAGTACAATAATATTATTTTGACTATACTGTTTGTTTTGATTATTAAGAAAACAAATAATAAACAAAAATATATGAAAGGAGATTTCATATATTAAAACATATTGAATATCTAGATCAAAAAATCCGTCGTGAAGCGCGGGCAATTTTTCTAGTTAATAAAAATCCTAAAAACAAGTGAGGAATTGTCTTATCACCATTTTTGGTGATTTATGGTTTAACTCCTTATTTT
This sequence comes from Luzula sylvatica, assembly GCA_946800325.1. NCBI lineage: Eukaryota > Viridiplantae > Streptophyta > Magnoliopsida > Poales > Juncaceae > Luzula > Luzula sylvatica. Next base: position 30,418,035 of record OX326961.1, on the reverse strand, counting down.
TATTCTTATTTTCGCTTATGTTTTCTTTAACCATGTATGTTTGAGTTTGAACAGGCTAATGAGATATATGGAGTTATCCCTAACTTATCCCCATCCAAACGGAGTCGTAAAACATTACTGGACCCGAATTAGTAGCAAGCAGACCCTTTTATATAAAATATCGGATCCGTTTTGAATAAATTGCATCCGATAACGTAACTCATCTTTCTCGTCTAGCATCTCTCTTTCGTGTCATGTCGTCTCTGATGCCCTACCCTCTCTCCTAGGATCCTCCCGTGACTCACGTCGTCCGTCGCCCCTCGTCCAGCCCAGACGCTCGGGATTCAGGTCGTCCCTGCCCACGCTTGCCACTCCCAGGCCCTGAGATCCCAAGTCTCTACTCGAAGGTTTGATTTTTCTATTTTTTTTTTTCAGTTATGGTCTTTATTAGATAATTAGAACAAAACCCGGGTTTTGTGTCAGAAACCGAGTTGATTTCAACCTCGATTAGCTCAATTTCACAGAATTGATACAAATTCGACTAGTTTGTGTGAGCCAGTCAAGGAAAAATGATAAATTCTACTAAAAACGAAATTAGGTTTTTACAATTCAGCACACAAAGCACAAGATACAGAAATCAATTTTATATCCTCCTCTCTCTCGTCAGAAATCTGACAAAACGCTTCTCTAACAATCTGGAGATCGGCTCCTGGACGTGGTCCACCACAGCTTCATACACCAGGAATACTAGCCTTCAGGCCAGTAGAAATGGCCCAGTAACCCTATACTCAAGATGGAGCTAATTTCCGATTCAAGTTCGAGAGGCCGGGCTTGATTCCAGACAAATTGCAGCTGCTCGTAATCTTTGTACCAACCTCTATCTTTTGTGTCAATCTGGAAATTTTCTGTACAAATTCATGTACTAAATGGATCCCCGCGACATTTATGTACCAATCCGGAATTTCAATAAATTTAGGGTTTTGTTTAGAAAAATCCAGTCGTGGTCTATTTCAACAGATTTCAGCAGATTGAATTCCCCTAATTTCGGCATTAATTTATTGTTCAAACTATCATGAATTCCCCTAATTTAGTTTCTTGTTCAAATTCCCCTAATCTTGTTTATACTCGGTCCACCGCTTCCAAGCCCATTAGGCCCAATTCATCCAAATTAATAACATTTACATTGATCCTCCATTCTTACAGTACTCCTGCAATTCTTACATAACTACGTGTTTTTCTAATTTTCAGGTGTCGGAATGAATATGATCGTCCTAGTGCTGCTCTTAGTGCTCGCGGTGTTGGCAATTATTATTCGCCATAAATGGCTTCGAGCCAAAACCCGCTCCGCCGAGGTAAAACGGCGCGCTTACCTCGTCGCCCTCGAGACCCAGAGGATTGAGATCGAAGCCAGGCAGGAGATCGAGGCCTTAATTCGTGTTAGGTCCCAGCCGGCGCCAACTCCAACTCCGTACTATGAAAGTATGCCGATGCCTCCGGCGCCAACTCCAACTCCGTACTATGAAAGTATGCCGGTGCCTCAGCCAGCTCCAACCACACCTCCTTCAGATCCTATGCCGGTTTTCGGTGAGTATGGCTGGGCTGGCTTTTCGGTTAATGAAAATGATCGAGATCCATTGCTGGTTAATAAAAGTGATTCTGACTTGGCAACTCCGGTTCCGGTCTATAGAAGTGAGTCAGCCCCGGTCTCGGTTTATCGAACTTTGGTGAATGAAAGCGAGTGCGGAAGATTTTGCGCGGTTTGCAAAAAGGAGACCGTGCTTCGTTGTAAACAATGCAAGGCCGTCAAATATTGGTAGGTTTTCTTTCGCTTATGTGTTATAGTTTTATTGATTTCTTCGATGAGTTTCGCTAATTATTCTTACATTTTCAGCTCCTTTAAGTGCCAGACAATTGATTGGAGACGAGGGCACAAAGACATGTGTCACCCTCCAAAGCCCGAGAAAGAATTAGGAATGAAGAATTCAAATCAAAATTCGAAAAGCAATGAAGTTTCTCCCGATAAAGTTGCTCCCGATTCATCTCACGATTCGCAACAGCCAATGAAAACCGACACCACGGCCACATTTAGTGAAAGTGACGAAGTTGCTCCCGATAAGAAGGTTCCATTGAAGCGAGCTTCTTCTTCGCATCTTCATAAAAATGATGCTCCCGATAAGAAGGTTCCATTGAAGCGAGCTGCTTCTTCTTCACATCTTCATAAAACTGATGCAATACCATACGAAGAGACCCTTCCCCCTAACTGGCTATTTACCAAGTTGTTTAACGAAAATGTGGAGCTACAACCATTTGGTCTAGTCAATATAGGTAACAGGTAATAAATGACATTTCAACTGTTTTCCATTTCAATTTATTTTATAAATATATTTTATATTATTGAATTTCTCAATTAATTTCCCTTTTTGGCAGTTGTTACGCGAATGTAGTATTTCAATGCCTTATGTTTACACGACCATTGAGAACATTTCTACAGGAGCTATATCATCGAAAAACATGTAAGTTTTTTTTCCTTGTATTTCTATAAAAAAATTTATGATTAAATGATCTTTTTTAATAATTATTATTTTTTATTTTTTGAAGGCCTTCTTTTTAAGAAAAGAAGGTGGTGTTTGCTGTGCCAGTTTGAGAACCTTGTTTACCTCGGAAAACAAGGGAAACCACAAAGTCTCAAACCCATCCTATCCGAATTGGACGGTAACGGCGCTCGATTTGGAAAGAATGAAGAAGAGGATGCACACGAATTTTTGAGGTATTCTATTGTTTTATTATTTTTATTATTTGTTCTTTTTTTTTTTTGCTGATTATTTCTTTGTCAATGCAGATATGTCATCGACAAGCTACATTCAATCTGCATTAATGACTCGAGAGCCTATTTGACTGATGCAGATCGTGTGCGAGATGAATCGACAATCGTGGAACTAACTTTCGGTGGTTACCTGCTCTCCAAGGTAATATTTTTTTTATCTCAGGTTAAATGAGTTAGAATGATTAGTATCGATATTAATAATTGAATTTAATATATACTTTTTTAATTTTCAGATAAGGTGTAAGAGTTGCCACGAGAGTTCTGAGCGAATCGAGAGGATGCTTGATCTGACGTTGGATATCCAAGGAGACATCTCGACTTTGGAGCAAGCACTCGAACAATTCACGAAAAGTGAAATTCTTGATGGAAACAACAGATACAAGTGCAATAGGTTTGCCTTTAATTTGTATCTAGAAAATTTTGCTTTCGTCTCATACAAGTGCAACAGGTTTTACATCCAGCACCCTGAACAGCTTAAAATTTGCATAAATACCGTTTAAAAGTTTCTGTTTTGTCCAAGTCCAACAATTTAATATTAGTTTTACCTCACCCTTTAACGACTAGAAATCTTTGCAAGGAGTATTTTATTGTTATTATACTGCCAAAGTAATGCGTGCCCTAACAATATATTATGATTTATTTTTCATGACTTGTTACAAGTTTGTTTTGTTTTCTTTGTCTAAGGTGCAACTCATACCAACGGGCGAAGAAGCAAATGACGATCTCAGAGGCTCCAAATGTGCTCACCATTGCTCTAAAACGGTATCAGGTATAGAAAGAAGAAAAGGAAAACAAAAAAAATAAAGGATTTATCATATTAATTAATAATATTTTTTCACATTATTTATGTCCAGCAAGATTTGTAAGGGTATATATGAAACTTGGCCTCAAAATCCCAAAAAATACATCAGATTTTATTCGGCCCAATCCTTTTTCATTCGAATAATATTTTCTTCCCATTTCTTTTTTAACAGGCAGGCGACCATAAAAAAATTGCGAAATTTGTAGAGTACCCAAAGATATTGAATCTTCACCATTACATGAGTCCTACCAGCAAGGACACATCACCCGTATACCATTTGTATGCCGTGGTGGTCCACAAAGGCGTAATGGATGCCTCGGGTCATTACATCTGCTACGTCAAAGATACGCACGGTCAGTGGTATAAGGTCAATGACAACGAGGTATTTTCGGGATTATTGCTTTCATTTGATCATTTTTTTTTTCTTTCGGATAAGTCATCTTAGTATGCCTTTCGTCTTGTCATTTCAGGTGAAACAGGTCACTTCTGAGAAGGTCCTATCACAGTGTGCATACATGCTTTTTTATGCGAGGTACCGACACCCTCTTTCCTCTTTTTCATAATTCATATAAAATCTTAACCCCGATTAAATAATTAATTTCTAGGTGCTCCCCGAGGGCTCCTAGCTTGGTTCACCCGTCAAGGACGCGCAGACCTAATATCGCCTTACATAATCCGGGAAGAGGCACCGATGAGGCCTCAGATACGTCATCTCTTCTTACCGCTTCTGATGTCGTCTCTACTGCTAGCACTCTAAGCGCCGACACTACCGAGTCCGACACCTCGTGTGATAGAGAATATCCCGGTGATGAGCACCGATATTTTTGTAGGACGGCGGATCGGGTTACCACTTATTAGGATGATATATTGTTGATTTTGTTAGATTAACTTGACAGGTAGGATAAACAAAGAAGAGGTATAGTTAGGAAATGGATAGGAAAAAGACTGACTTGTGTCGTGTTATATTTATAAGTTTATATATCTTATACTCTATTATTATTATTATTATTATTTTGATGAAAATGTAAATTCAAAATAATGTGTGTATTCTTGTTTTTATAATGTACTTGGTTAAATTTTATAATGAAGTTCCAAATTTAGTATTGAGACAAAGGTTCTTAATTAAATCTTTCTTATTTATGTAGTGAATTAGAAAGTTATTTGCTAGTGCCTCTTCTCAACAAAGGAAAATGCATTCATACGAGGTGTCCAGTTGTCGGTGGCACGGGTACCATTTCGAACGAGACGTTTATTTTTGGTATGGAGAAACATTTTCTTTCTTAATGGATCATTAGCGCGGCTCACGCAGAATGGGATTCCTTTTCGATTTGTTTTTTTGTAGCTGACATGGTAGGGGTGTATATGACACGTGAAATGCGAGTTGGGGGGCGGGTTTTAAGTGCGGTTTGCCTAAAGTTATTGGTGATTTACTGATGGAAAATATCTTTTCAATCTTTTACACACCGGCCAAATTTGTCTTAATGCACGCCGGTCTTATCTATATTTCAATTTTTTTAGATATATTATAAACCTTTAGATATATCATATAACCTTTTGGTGTATAATAAATATTTTAATTTTAAATACAATACAAGGTATATCTTTTATGTTGTATATTTTTTAGATATATCATATACTGTTAGATGTATGATTTACATTTATGTTTTATATTTTTTTAAATGTATCATATGTTGAAATTATTTCGTAAGACAATTAGATTGGACTTGGATTATGTGATTCGTTTATTCACACTTATATGAACGAATGCATGAGTCATTTGTTTGGATTTATATACTTACGTCCAAACAGTATTGTCGGGTCAAATTATATTTGCTTGTTCTAAAACAATACCAATACTACTAATGATTTTCTAACTATGCTTAATTAGGAAAATATGTTCAAGACGAAGATGTAGCTCATCAAGATCAAAAGAAGATCACAAGGTATCAAAACATCAAATGAAGATGCACAAAGACTTTAATTGTGACATTTTTTTAGAAAATATGGCTATTGATTTTTTTTAGATGTTAAACTTCACTTTTAACATTTTTGCGAAATTTTGAAACAAAATGAAAATTTGCATGTGTCAGTCTTCAATTATTGTGTTTTTTGAGAAAAAAACATGAAAATTGAGTATTTTGCTCGTGTTAGATTTTCATATTGACATATTTTATAAAAATATGATAATTGATTTTTTTGTAGACGTTACAATTCATTTTTTTTATTTTTGCAAATTTTTTTGAAACAAAATAGAAATTTGCACATGTTAGTATTCAATTATGGATTTTAACATATATTTTCATTTTTGTAGGTTAAAAGAGACTGTGGGAGAGTCTATACCTTGTGCAGTTAAAAACAACTCAAGATTTAGGACTTAATCTGACTTTTGAGGCCACACCGGCACACCTTAAAATAGTTTCCCGCATTTTCGACTTATTCGAGAAAATCGCGGGACTCCAAATTAACCGCCAAAAGAGCTCGTTCTCGCCAATTGCAATACCGGAGAGACACCATGCCACGATTAAAGCCATGTTAGGATGCCCCCTTTCCAATAGACTACCTTGGCACTCCGCTATCGTATAAGAAAATTCCTAAACAAGCCTTTTATTTGTGGTATCAATTGAGTTTGTCATTTAATTTTGTTTATTTATTTGGATGTATTGGACTATGTTTTTGTCCGAAATAATTGTAATTATGAACTTGAATAATTTTATGCAATTTTTTTGTGATTTTTATGAATTTTTGTGATTTTATGAATTTTTTTAATTTCTGTGATTTTTTTTTGTCAACATAATTTTCGAGCCGGATCGAGCCGAGCCGAGCTAGCTCGAGATTTTTTCGAGCCGATCTCGAGTTGGACATTCGAGCTCGAACCCCTCTTCCGAGTCGAGCCGAGCTGGCTCGAACGATCCTCGAGCTGCCCTGTGTTCGACTCGGCTCGGTAAATTGCCAGCCCTACACGGCATCATACAATCATAGAAGTACATCACATCATTTGTCAATCTCTATTGGTTCCTATAAGACGTGACAGCTAGTAATTATTTAAAATAATTATACCATTAAACCTTATACATTCTCGCTTGTCATTTTTTACTCCACTAAATTTGCCCCCTTTGGCGAATCATACATACCAAATAAATAATTAAAAACATCTCTTACTTTAAAGTTAGGATATAAAAATCCTCAAATTTTCGAAAGGGTAATGATATTTATTGACAGAAAATAATATTATTGGGAACAGAAAATTTAAATTTTAAATGATAATTTTACTTTTAATTCATGCCAAATTTAAATGAAATTTTATGTATCCAATATTTGTTTTTCCGATCAATATCACTATCATTTCCCAAATCAGTGCTCATGACCTGAAATCACAAAACTAATTATCCCAAATCAGTCATATGCAATATCTAATAATGGCAGATTTGTGACAAGGTCTTGTTCGGGAGTAATTCAGTCCAAGTAGGCTTAAATAATTCCAAATATGTCAAATTAAGACCCAAGACCAATATATGAAGAAAAATTATACTTGTACCCTCTAATATCCCCTCAATGTATTGATGTGTTGGCAATATGTAATAAATGCATTAAATTTTAAATTAGATAACAACTGTATTTATTAGGTGGTAAACCACATTGATTAGGTGGTAAACCAAATTATTAAAAAATAATTCGTTTTATTTAATATTTTTATTATATTTAATTTAACACATGATAAGTTATATTTATTTGAACAAATTTTTATTATTTCATTTTCAATTTTTTTTTTTAAAAAAAATATTTCATTTTCTATTTTTTTTGAAAATTATTATTTTCATTTTCATTATTATATTTTTGTTTATGATTTCATTCATGTATCCGTTTAACACATGTTAAATGGTATATTAATTTAGTCCAATAACTTCTTTTTCAAATCTATAGATTTAAATTTCATTAATTATAGATGGTGATAAACAAAGTTGTTAAAAATATTAAATAAATTAATGATGTGTGAAACGGTGACTATTTTTTACCTTCTTTTCTTATATAGGTGGAAAAAATTAAATAATCAAGGTTTACCATCATCATTAATACATACGCCAACACATCAATCAATGTAGGGGATTTTAAGGGTGACATGCATCATCACTCATATATGAAATTTAAAAAATTTGAAACAAATTGTATCGAGAAGTTTTACCAATCGAATCATAAAAGTATCAAAACTGGACTAATTTCGGTACCACACAACATGGTGGTATTAAGACATATGACTGGGTCTCATGACTCATCTCGTGCGTCAGAGAGGAGGAGATGAGACCATTGAGTCTCCACCAGCGACGAACGGCCGAGGCCCGCCATGCGATGCCAAAGTGAAATATCCAAAAAATGCTAACGACCTAGAAATAAATTAGGTATGTTGTCCCGAAATCTTTTTGATGCAAATTATGCAATAATTTTGCAATTAAAGCATAATTTACATCGAACTTTTACAAAGATTTGAATGACATTTGTGCAACAAACGTGCTACAATCACCGAATTAAAATCCAGTTCAGATTACACTATTATAATACAAGGTAACCACAAGTTTAAATTTTAAGGGGAATTCTTCAAAAAAATCCTAACTTTTCAGCAAATTCTGAAAAATTTCCTGTACTTTTAGAAAACCCCCTATATTTTTTAGATTCTCTCAAAAACCCTCTATATTTTTTGCTTCTTCAAAAACCCCATAACTTTTTTAGATTCTCTCAAAAACTCCCTATCTTTTTGTTATTTTTTTAAAAAATAACCATTATAACCTTTAGTTTTATTTTTTTAATTTTTATAATTTAATAAATAATGAATATATATTAAAAATAAATAATACATGATATTAAAATATTATAATAAATAATATATAGTATTAAAATATTATAATAAATAATATATTGATATTAAAATATCATTTTCAACAATTATTATAAAAAAATGTTAAAAAATAAATAATGCATGATATTAAAATATTATAATAAATAATACATAGATATTAAAATATTATAATAAATAATATATTGATATTAAAATATTAAAATATTATAATAATTGTTGAAAATGATATTTTAATATCAATATATTATTTATTATAATATTTCAATATCATGTATTATTTATTTTTTATTTTTTTATAATAGTTTAATATATATTCATTATTTATTAAATTATAGAAATTTAAAAAATAAAACTAAAGGGTATAATGGTTATTTTTAAAAAAAATAACAGAAAGATAGGGGGTTTTTGAGAGAATCTAAAAAAGTTAGGAGGTTTTTGAAAAAGCAAAAAATATAGGGAGTTTTTGAGGAAATCTAAAAATATAGGGGGTTTTCTAAAAATACATGGGATTTTTCAGAATTTGCAAAAAAGTTGGGGGGTTTTGAAGAATTCCCCAAATTTTAATCCATTGCATAATTTTACAATCAGGAATGATTGGGATATATTTTTGGTGAATGAAGAATTTTTGTTTGTGCATTACGAGATTTTGTCTTGTTCATCAATTTTAGACACAGTTGTGAATTTAATTAAATAAATAAAATTTTGTTTCTTAAGAAATGGAAATCTTTTGTTTGTGCAGTATGAGATTTTGTCTAGTTCATCAATTTTAGACACAGTTGTGAAATTAAATAAATAAATAAAATTTTGTTTTTAAAAAAATGGAAGTTTCAAAATAAAACAATAATTTGATCAAGCAAAATATATGACAAGGCTTTCACCGACATAAATTCAAAACCAATAAAAACTATGATATAATATTACTAATCACGATCATAAAATAAAATACTACCACAATAGAACTTATTCAAAGCAAACATACAAAATAAAAATAATACCATAATACAATAGAAACATCTAACTAAATAAACCAACAATGTCATGATAAACTATGAATAACTTCATTTTTGCATCTCTACTTCTTCTTAACTTCAACCATCTGCATAATAAAAAAAATTATGTTATGAACTCAAAACAATTAAATTTTAAAAAGAAAAAATCAGTGACTTAGTGTTACAAGTACATAATACTTGTTTCTGATAGTTGTATTATTTAATCACACATTGGATAATACATATAATGCAATTTAAACATCACCAAAAATATTATTTTTATTTTAAAAATTATAATATTAATTTAAATTTTATGTAATAATTTATTAAAACTTCTCACTAATAATAATAGTCCTTCTCGGGCTCCGACTCCGCACTGGCCAAACGGAGGGTGTCGACTCGTAAAAAGGTGGAAGATCGACAGGCCGGTTGTCTAATTTGTACAAGAAAAAAAAACAATTTCTAATGTTAATGAAAAACAAACTTATTTGATTTAGCGAAAATCAAAATATTTCAAAACAAGATTAGTGAAATAAAAAGATAACAAAAATTGGATAGTACCTGGTATTGGTGGAGGATTTTTTGGAGAAAGAAATATAATCAAGAATACTAATCCAATAACTACTGCAAACATTATAAATTTAATATCAGAAGGTCGAGACGGTTCGGCATAAACATTCGGATTCGCATAAACATTGGGATTCGCCTTATAAGCCATTACTAGTAATTAGTATTATCAAGAAAAGAAAACAACTAGAAATATGATTTATGACTCTGTAACTAATTCTATTTATAGAGAACATAAACAGTACAAAGTTTATTATGATTGATATATTGGAAGGATTTTCAATATTTGGCAACAAAATATATGGCTATCATACATTTTTCTTCCAAAAAGGAGCTCTTTTTATTTTTTTTTGATTAATTGAGGCGGGTTCAAAGACCCGCACCCAAAACTATATTTAGAATATAGTACAAAGGTGTACCATGGTATTTACAAAGTTATTTACATTTCTAGTCTTACTTCCCTTGAATTCTATTCCATATTTCTCATTTGTGTTTTTTCCCTCTCAACATTCCAATATTCCATTATTTCTTCTTTTATGTCTCCTATCAATATCGAAGATGTTCTTGATTTATCTTGAAATATTCTTAAGCATCTCTCCTTCCATATGTTAAAGACTCCGTAGGCTATTATTTGTTTTTTTTCTTTTGTGATGGAGCTTGATAATAATACCTCCATGATGCTTGTTTGTTGCAGTATTCCTATATCGAAAATGGCATCTAGTCATGTCCATATGGCAACTGTGTAAGGACACTTATTTAACATGTGGTGTATGGTTTCGCTTTGTGTCTTACATAATATGCATCGGTTCGGTATCTGCCATCCTTTTCTTATTAAGTTGTCGATCGTTAATATGGAATCCTTGTAACATAACCACAAAAAGGTTTTAATTTTTGGTTGCGCTTTGATTTTCCATATTTGTGCAGCCGAGGACTTGGTATTGACCCCCTTTATCAAGAATTGGTACATGCTTTTCGTTGAAAATTTTCCATTTGTCGACCATCGCCAATGTACTTTATCTGACAATATTGCGGGCAACGACCAATCCATATTCTGCAATTTTGTCTTTAAATCATCCAATTCGGTTTGAGCTTGTCTTGATAATTGCAACTTTAACCCTTGAATTTGCCCATTGTTCCAAATTTGCGTTAATCTGCTGTAACCTTGTTCCTTGAATGTGTGCAGATTTGGAAATTGATATTTCAACGCGATGCCACACCATTTATCATCCCAGAATTTTATGCTATTTCCATTTCCCCTGTCAAATTGTATGGAAGTCTGAAACGATTGGTATAATTTATTGCACACCTTCCATATAGTTGATTTTATTGTGTTGTTGGTGCCCAATTTATCGTATACTCCTTCTCCATGAATCCCTTGTATCAGTTGCGCCCATATATTTTCGTCTTGAGCGTATAGCTTCCATAACCATTTTGTCATTAATGCTTCGTTGAACTTTTGAATGTTTAAAATCCCTAATCCTCCCTCCTTCCTAGGTCTGCTTACCTTCTCCCATGCTACCAGTGGGATGCCTTTACCATCTTGACTCGCTCCTTTCCATAAGAAATTTCTCATACTTTTTTCTATTTTCTTCGTAACCCATTTTGGTAGTAGGCATACAGACATAAAATATGTAGGAACAGCAGTTAAAACCGATTGTATAAGTACTAAGCGACCTGCGAATGATAATACTTTGTTCTTCCACCCTGCTAATCTTGTTGTTATCTTGCCGATTATTTTATGATATTCTTCTTTGTTCAATTTGCCCGGTTTGAGTGGTAGCCCAAGGTATGTGATCGGGAATTTGGATTGTGTACATTTTAGTATATTCTTCACTTCATTGGCTGTGGTTGGATTATTCTTCATTAGTACGAACTCCGATTTATTGTAATTGACCTTCAATCCAGATGCCCTTCCAAAGCAATCTAAAATGGTCTTAAATCTGACCAATTGCTCTCTTTGATTTTGCAAAAAGTATATCGAGTCATCAGCATAATATAATCCAGTGCTAGATCCATTGAATACCGGTGTGATTAAGCCCGACTGATTTGTTGCTTTGAGTATCTTGGCCAATACATCCATTGCGAGAATAAAAATTAGTGGCGATAAAGCATCTCCTTGTCTAACTCCTCGTTCAATTCTAATAGACTTACCAATTGTATTGTTTAAAATTATCTTTGCGTATCCACCTAGAACCGCTTTTGTTATCCAATTAACCATTTTAGGTCCAAACCCCCGTGCTCGCAGTACCTTTATAATAAAATCCCAGGAAATTGTATCGAAAGCTTTTGCAATATCGGCTTTGAAGACGATCATATCTGCATTTTGTTGTTTTGCCGTATCTAACATTTCTTGTGCATATGCAAACCCGTCTGTTATACATCTTGTTTTCACAAAACCCGATTGAGTGGCTTCTACTAGCTTGGCTATATGTTTTTGTATTCTTGTAGCTGTAAAGCCGTCCGGACCTGGCGTTTTGTTTTTACCCCATGACCATATAGCCTGCTTGATTTCATCCATGGTGATATCTTGCTCCATCTCCAATAATCTCCCTTCTGGCTCATATAAAATTGAAGTTTGGATAATATCTAGATTTAAAGTACCATCCCTTGTTCCCATAATGTCTTTGAAATGATTGAAGAGTATTCGAGCCTTATTTTTGTGATCTATATGAACTTGTTGATTTTCTATCAAGCTCGCAATTCTATTGTTTCGATTATGATTTGTAGCCGTATGATGAAAGTATGCTGTATTTAGATCACCATCTTTAATCCATTTCTTTTTTGCCCGTTGTTTCCATATCTGTTGTTCTTGTTTACTTAACTCGGTAAATCGCTGCTTGATCTTACTTTTTAGCCATAATTCCAAGCTGTTAAGACTTCTTGTCTCCATTTTCTGATCGAGCCAATGCAATGTTTGCTTGCACTCTTCTAGCTGTTGATTAATATCCCCTACTCTCTCTTTACTCCATGCCTTCAATTGTTTAGCTATAGCGGTTAATCTCTCGTCAAGTTGTTTTGTGTCTTGTATTGTTCCCATGTTCCAAATCGATGTGACTATGTGCTCGACTTCCTTAAATTGTAGCCAGTAATTTTCAAATCGGAAGAAATTCGGGCTTGGAAAATCTGTTTGGGCCGTGTATATAAGTGGTAGATGATCAGAAGATGTATTGGCTCCTGTTTTTAACTGTGAATTAGGATGCTTTTCTGACCACTGCGTGGATATAAGGACCCTATCTAATCTTGACATGGTTTGTGCTCTTGACCAAGTAAATTGATTCCCATTCAAAGGGATATCAATCACTTGTAACTCATTGATGCATCTCCTAAAATTATTGGCAGCCCTCCAGTCATATGTCGAGCCTATCCTTTCTTCTTGACATAGCGTGACATTGAAATCTCCTAAAATTATCCATTTATCCTGACTGGATGGCTTCAAGTCTCTAAGTTCGTTGAAGAATTCTGGTCGTTTACTTGGATCAGTTGGCCCGTATACTCCCGTTATAATCATTTCTGATAAGTCAAGTCTGGATTGTAATATTACCGTAATGGAAAAAGTTTTTTTGTTTACTTGTTTTATATTGTATAGTTGCTCATTCCAAGCTATCAATATCCCTCCTGATGTTCCCACTGCATCAAGCACTTCAAATCCCTTTAATCTTCCTCCACAAATTTGGCGCTGTAGATTGTTAGTTACTCCCTGAAGCTTGGTTTCCTGAAGACATATGATGTGGGGTTTCTCCATTAGTATATTCTTTTTAATCGCCATCCTTTTGTCCTCTTGATTTAGCCCTCTGACGTTCCACGAAAGTATTGTTATTTTCCTCGCTTTTGTCATACTGATAATTTGGTGTACTTCCGATTCGATCCTTCTTTCTTCGTGTTCTTTATTCGTTCGTGTTGTTTAATCTTGAGGAGTTGATCTTGATATGCTTGTCTCTTAAGATCATGACCTTTCTTCAGATCTTTTCTGATGACACTCAACCCTAATAATACTTGTGGTGTATAGACAGAAGAGAGAGTTAATGCATGAACACAAGATAACCCTACACTACTCTTTGCATTACTCTCTTCTTCATCAACTTGTAAACAAAAAGACACTACTAATATAACCAAAGACATCACATAAAACAAACTTATCCTGACCATATTCCATACACATTCAACACTAATCCAAAACATAACCGACTCGATACAAGAGACACTACATAACACTAAAACAAATTGGATATACTTATTTCTATCCAATGACACAACGAAAGACACTTGAATAAAAGATACCACATAACAATTTATTCTGACACCGATACTACCACCCAGCATTACGGCTTGCTCGGAAAAGCCATTATTCTTCATCTTCAACTTCATATTCAGTTTTGCTCGACAAGAGCCATCATTTGTCCTTTAATCTCGTCGTCAACCTGCACTCCTGCCGCTTTCAAGAGCTCTGCCACTTCCTCCGTTGTCAGATCTTCTTTTGCCTTATCCAACATTATTTTCTTCTTCTCTCTTTTCCCTCGGCCAGCTTTCTTCTTGATCTGTACGTCATTGTACTTTAAACGTTGTGCTTTCTCCACACTTGATTCGTACTGAGGCCTCGTCTTGGCACTCAATCTTGGGCTCCTACGCACCGCTATAGCTCCTTCTTCTTCCTCATCTCCTCCCATATCCACTTGTATTGTCTCTTGCACCAAACTTTCATTCTGTCCTGCCCATACAACCATTTCGTTCCCCACAATTCCATCTTCAAAAACTTTCTCTAAACTCATATCCGGGCCCATATTATTTTGGCCCAGAATATGTAACTCTGGATCCAAAAATAAACCCAAATCCTTAGCTGATTTTTCTCCATGCTCTTCGTTTGTCCCCTCCTGATTAATAATCATATATTCTTCATTGCGGTGGTCAACAGCTCCCCACGTGTCTTCTCCCAATTGAACCACAATTTGTTCTTGCTGCATTGGTGCAGAAACAATGATTGCTCTGTCATCTCCCCTATTGACCATCTGCTCTCGATAGAAGAGAAAAGCTTCCACCAGGTAACTAGGAACATGCAGTGGTAAAGTGTACAACCTACAAACCACTGATACATTGCCATATGTCACTTTGGCCCACAACTTATACCAATTGACACGTAATGCATCAAATGACTTGAATGGTTCACCGGCGCGTTGGTATGTCGGCTGTTGCGGACCTCCGAGAATCCGGTCACCCTGGATGAATTTTTTGTTTGGCATGTCCGACGTCTGAATAGGCTCAACAATCTCTTGATTCGAGACTATCACTTCTGACTTGTCTTTGCGCTGCCAGATTTTGGTTATCTTACTCTCTTTTTTCTTGTCAGTCTTCTTTACCCAAATTTTTTTCACGACCTTCTTGACCTTGTTCATCACCCTCCTAAATCTCCTTGGTCGTTTTGCCGGTCCTCCATCGGCCAGAAAATGACCCGAATCATTTGATGGATTATTGCTTCCTCCTCCTGCATTTTGACCAGAATTGTTTCCTTGCGTCGGGTTACTTCCTTGTCCTGCCGCATTGCTGAACCCTGCATTACTGTGTCCTCCCACATTATCCTGATCGCTTGGGCCTCCCGGAAAGACCGGATCCTGCCAATTGTCCAGCATATCTGGACCTGGGTACACCACTTGCACAATGTCGTCTATGACAACTTGCACTCTTCTGAAATGGTCACCTTCTTTCATCTTGAGATAAAACGCTATTTCCTCCGGTGTGTCGCATGTGATCGTAACTGGGATTTCGAGATAATCACCCTCCGGCTCGAAATATGGCCCAATATTGATCGGTAACCCCGTGCCTTTGAGCAGATTCGTGATATCCGGTGTGTTAATGGCCCAGATGGGCATGTTCCTGAGTTTGATATCCACCTCAAAAAAAGATGGCTCATGAATCATGCCCCATCTGTGAGTGATAGGCACCGCAGAGAACTGAATGTCCCCCATCAAGAAATGCCTTCGATCTACCACTCTGTCTCTCGTCTCTTGCTGATCACAGATGAGAATGTAATCTGCCGGCTGGGTTCTGTAAACCCTATATTGCATCGCATGGCCACCACATCGCCTCCTTAGATGCTCAGCTATCTGTCCTGCCAGTATGTAAGTCGGGTTTCCTGATTGCAGCGTGAGATAGGCCGATCTGAACATGAAGTCATTTTCTGGTGCAACCGTTCTCCTTGGTGGGAAGTAGACCGTTCGCTCCAAAGGTCTTTTGTTGAGATCATATTCTAAATAAGCCATGGATCTGCTCAAGTTTTTGGTGCTTACAATTTTTTCTTTGCTCGCAAGCTGAGTGTTTTTGGTATTTGTTCTTTCTTGCTTGCAGTGCTTGGAGATGTGTCCTATCCTTCTACATGTATAGCACCTTCGAGGTTCTCTACAATCTCTCTGCTGGTGGTCAGTAGCTAGGCACCTAAAACATTCTTTTCTTGGAAATCTCTTCTCTCTCAGACCTTTTGTAGCAAATCTACTCAATGATCCTGTTTGCTTGACGCTTTGGTTTTGCCAAGTTACTTTTTGCAGATTTTCTCCTGTTTCCAAAAGGTTTTCTCTCAGAACTTGTGCATAGCTTTTGGCGTGCTTGGAGCTATCATTATTTCGTTGGAAACCATGAAGAGACTGCTGCTTGTCATTGGGTAGTTGCGTTGCTCCAGGAGAAGCGGAGACGACTGGCGTTTTGTTCTCTTGAAAAGCATTGCTTTTGGAGATTAGAGTTGTCTGTTTGCATTCGTCTCCATTAGTGGCTCGCTTAAGTTTCTCACCATGAGTATCAGTGCCCTGCAAGCTCTTTTTCGCCTTGGAATCGCCTTCCGCTTTCTTCCAAAAAGGCTCCATCCAGTTTTCTCAAACCAAATAATTGTTTATCAAAGGAGCTCTTTTTATTGGCATGATATATGTTAAATGAGGCAGTTAATATTAAAAAAAAAGTTTCGGATTCCATTAATTCATGATTATTAGGGAAGGGCAAGGATGGGACCCACCAGTTTATTTTAGTATAATATTTGTGATTTAGTTCGGTATATTTAGAAGTTTTCGTTAACATTGGTTTGGTGCAGTTTTCATTTTTATGATATTATTTTTTGGGGGCTTCTATCATACACCCCTCTCCTTATCATACACCCATTTTCAAGGGTATTTGGAGTAATTATTTATTTATAAATATTTAAGGTAAGATATCAAATATATTTATCAATTAATGTTTAACTAAATTGAAATTTTTTGTTGTTCATTTAAATCAAAATTTTCATAAAAAATAAATTTTATGATACACCATTTTACAAATATAATTAATTGTTAAAATACCCAAAATACCTTTCTAAAGGATTGTATGATAGAACTCCTCTTATTTTTTATTTTTCCTTTTTTCATGAAATATTATTGATACGCTGGATCCCAGTTTAAATTATCCAATATATTAAGAAAAAATAGAGAATAAACTAATAAATAATCCAAAATATATTTTAGCTTCTACAACAACAAACAAACAAAAAAGACAACTTAATAAAAGACTATAATAGAAAAATTCTTTCGAAAAATGAGTTTCGTATCGTCTATGAAAAGTAAAAGTTCTAATTCTAGGACTTGGACATCATCTGTCTTATACTTATTCAATCTTCACATAATTTCAAATCGCCATTGTAGTTTATATCCTCAATGATTCTTTTGCTCTGCATGACAAAAATTTGAAATCACTTAAAACAAAAAAAACAAAAAAAACAAAACAAAAAAATAAAATAAAATAAAAATAATAATAATAATAATAATAATAATAATAATAATAATAATAATAATAATAATAAGGAGAAATTAACTCGTACTGGGTGTACTTGGCTGTACGATTAAAATTAGTAATATTAGTATTTGTATTCCAATAAATATAATATATAATGATGTCTTGCATTTTTGTTTGCAATTTGCATGACTTGGCTAGAAACTTTGATAATTTGTTTGCCCCTTTTATAAGGAAATAAGGAAATAAGAGTGAGAACAAAATATATTAGGATTAATTATTTATGATTTACGCATGTACGTTTGCCTTTACTACCTCGTATATTTTAATATATAATAGAAAAAATACAAACAACACTGTTAAGTGTTAATCTACACAAATTTGTAAACCTGGGCACAAACCTATATGCTCAAAAACAACATGCCTCCCCACCTAGAATCTGCTGACATTAGAAATGCTACATTTTCACTTAATCAAGAGAGAGCAATTTAAAAATGGTCAAATTTCATATGTATCCTTACAAAAATTAACAATTTCACTTATACCTCTACAAAACGTGAAATATCATGAATACTATTACAAAATACTAAAATTCCAAGAATGCCCTTTTTATTTCGGTTAACTAGCCCTTCAGATTACTATCTGCCAATTTGTGTTTTTATAATTTTTCCAATTTAAATGTATTCGTTAGTTAGATAAGGGGTAAAATCGTAAAAGCAAAAACTTAGAGGTAATCTTAACGGATAGTTAACAGAAATCTAACGAAAAAAACATTCATGAAATTATGATAATTTTATAGGAGTATTCATGATATTTCACATTTTGCAGAGATATGTGAAACTGTAGGATTTTGTAAAGGTACGTATGAAATTTGGCCTTTAAGAATAGGCCACCATTTTCACCGAGGAATCATCCAGATCAAGCTCTCATCCCGTCCATCTCTTGCATATTACGAGGAGAGCAAGTTATGAATGGGTTGTTCTCGTTCTTGTCTTCGTCCTCAATAACGTAATCTTAGTTCTTTCATGGCAAAATCAGAAGTTACAAATAATTCAAGCGGAAAATCACCTTGTATTCTATGAAAGAGAAGCCATCTCCGACTCCTAACGACTCTGAACTTTCCGAGCTTTTTCGCTCGATCAAAACCAAGCTCAAGAAGGATCAAAAAGAGAAAATCGACGCAATTGTATCTGAATTGAATTGAAACATATTTTAAGGGTAGCTCAGACTCGACCACTGTGGATTTATTTTAGTTCTAATTGTTATTGTACAGTGATTCCTCGTGTTCCCATCTATCTGTCTTATTTTTTGTAATTTAGCGCTTCCTCTCAATCTCTTTTACTAAAACTAACATGAGTTCTAAAATCATACTTCAATTATCTTTTTATTTTTTTGTCGTTTCTAGATCAAAATTTAAGATAGACTTTTTGTATTTAAAACTCTCGTCATAAAATTGCCAAAGGTCTCCAAAAAAACAGATTTGTCACTGGATACAATACAATTATATATATGAATACCATACAATTAGGATTAACCCCTCCCATTAAATTTACCCCACTTTTGCTCAACCATAGATGGCCACGTATTCATTTACTGTTTACCACCACGCTCCATTTACTTCTGTCGCCTTACCACCACATCTCCATTTATTTCTATCGCCCCAAGCAAAACATGCCCCCCATCCTCTCGCCACCCATCCCCTCTCCTGTTAGTCTCGCCACCCCGCAACCCTCTCTTTCGTGAACCATACCCCTGAACCGCGAGAGAACGGAGAAAGATAACCGCGAATCACAAAGAGAACCGCAAGAGATGAAGACAGACGGCCACTGTGGAGCCGGATCGAGCCAACCCTAAATCGCCAGCGAACGGAGACGGCCACGGTGGAGCCGGATCGAGCCAACCCTAAATCGCCAGAGAACGGAGACGGCATATTTGAAAGAAATACAGTTTCGGATCAACCGTAAAAGTGTACACAAGGATAAACGAATGTAGTCGTACATTCGTGGCCATACCTTTCAGTGGGAAAATCCAATTAGAATGGTTCAAATTGGGTTAGATAGATAATGAGATTATCTACAACCTTCATATAGAAATATATTTCATATGAACGAAGTATAAGTGTCGTTTCTGTGAAATACCGAAAGGGTGCAACAGTATGACATACAGTTAGTAAAACAGTCATAACTTTTGCATACGAACTCCAATTGGGCTGGGCCAAATTGGGTTGAGTAGATAATACGATTATCTACAACTTTCGTGTTGGTTGATTTTCTGTCAGAGAAATTTATCAATTTCGTCTGGACAGAATACTGAACAGGTTCATACAGTTTTCTGTGTGAAAGGGTGTATATTGGATATACATGCCTTTTGGCTAATCCTTATCCTATTAGGTATAAATAGGATATTCTCTCTCATCTTCAGGAAGGAATTCAGAAGTAATTCAAAGCAATATTCTGCCCAAGACACAAGAAAAGAGCAAATTCAGATTTGATCTTTTGTGAGTGAAAAGGCACGAAGAGAGATTAATAGAGAATCGATCGAGATCAAGCAAGTGCATCGATACATCGTCTAGGCAGGTGTATCCGTGTCCGGCGTCTTCCGACTCAAGGTGGATACGTGTGGAGGAGCAACACTTGGGGCTCTCCGTTGTGATCGAACCGAAGGATCGAAGAACGGGAACGAACGGTGAAGGACGCACGGTATGGGACGCGCGTAAAGTCACCAACGTGACCGAAGGAATAGGAGGCAGCGATCAACCCTTCGTGTTCCATCAATTTGGAACTGGTATGGATCTAACCTTCTATTTGCATCGTACCCTCGAAGTCGTGGCGTGATCTCGGGAATCGGGGAATCGGACCGGGCCTACATATCCGCTGCGCGGGCCCGGGGCCGGGGATATTCCCCAACAGTGGTATCAGAGCGATCGCCATCGATTCGAGGGTCGAATCATAGTCGTATATTAGATATACGCACGGGTTATCAAAGTTCGTACCCGTTTGCATGATGTTACATATTTAGAATGTCAAATTCCATTAAAATCACAAGTGAAATTCGCTAGAGATCGATCAATAGTTGATTGAGAGTATCTAGGAATAATCGTGAAAAGGTTTCATGATTGATCGTTTGGGAAACGAGCGAAAACAGCAGTTCAAAAATCGCATAGTCCGTTATAACGGACTTGGAGTCCGTTGCAACGGACCCTGTATAGGATGCGGGGGTGTGAAGAGAACTGTGAAAAACGCATATTCCGTTGCAACGGACTTGGAGTCCGTTGTAACGGAACCTGTATCAGATACGAGGTTGCGGGGATGCCAGTGGTGTCTATTGGAGTCCGTGGTAACGGACTGGGTCCGTTATAACGGATGTCTACGCAGTTTTGTCCGTTGCAACGGACTATATGTTGCGTTGTAACGGACAGGTTTCTGGAAATTTGGACAAAGGTTTGCAGAAAATAGCGTTGTAACGGACCAAGGTTGCGTTGCAACGGACATGTTTCTGGCAATTTTGGCCAAACTCCGGAATAAATAGCGTTGTAACGGACTGGTATTCCGTTGTAACGGAGTGCCAAGTATACAGGAGGTCCGTTGCAACGGACTATGTTGCGTTGCAACGGACTGGTTTCTGGTTGCTGATTTTGTTTTCGTGATAACTTTGGCTACACAACTTGGAATTTTGAGTTCTTTATATCGATTTGATCGGCATCAATCATACTAGCATATAATTAGATAATTATTTAGAATAATTAGACTCCCAAATAAATACATATGCATGATCGATTTGATCGGCATCAATCTTGTGATAGTGATATAATTGGATTATGTCACGGATTTAGAAACATGCAATGGCATGATCCCTCATAATATTTAAGTCATGGAAATGCCTTCCATATTCACAACCACTATGATCGGTACTACGTCTCACATGGGTTAAGGCCAAAGCCGACATGGGTTATTGTAGTCATCGACGGGGTGTCAAGCGTTAAATAGGGACTGATAAGGGTTAAGGCCAAAGCCGACTTATTAGTAGTTTATTTGAACGATACGATGAGTATGGTTGTGACTTAACCGTTCTAGCCAGTAAGGGTTGAGGCCAAAGCCGACTTGATTGGAAGTTCGGGGCATAGATAGGATGCACACACGGAACTGGGATTGTATTGGATACGATCCATCACCGAAATCCTATAAAGGTTCAAGAGTCGCATTGGATGTGATTGGATATAATCCTACCTAAATAGCGAGATCCCATTCGTCTGCCAAAGCAACTTGTGGGAGGATCGTAAAATATGGGTCTTGAGTGTTATGGACTTGGAGTCCCGTATCGGTATGAGGGTTATCGATTCGATAAAATAACACTATCATATAATCATCATATAAGCCCTATAAGATAAGTACGCAACGTTAGTAATCAATCTTTTATTTCATTTGTAGAATATGTCTTCTAGTAACACCAACACCATGTCGATTAGATCGACTTTAGAAAAGGATAAGCTAGTGGGTCGGAACTACTTTGACTGGCACCGAAACCTGAGAATAGTTCTCAGGCAAGAGGGCAAGAGTCACGTATTGGATACGGAACTAGTGGAACCGGGCCCCGATGCTACGGCCGAAGAAAAGGCCGCGTTTGAGAAACTTAAGAAGGACTCAAATGATGTTACGTGCCTCATGTTGGCATGTATGGACGCTAGTCTTCAAAAGCAGTTTGAGGACACGGATGCGCACATCATAGACGTTGTGCTCAAGGAAATGTTCCAAGAGCAGGAGCGTATTGAACGGTTCAGTACGCTCAAAGAGTTGGTAAACTGCAAGATGCCTTCGGGGTCTTCGGTTAGCTCTCACGTTTTGAAGGTGCAAGCTCTCATAGACCGTCTTGAGAAGCTAGGAGAGAAATTGTCGAAGATTATGCAACAAGATTTGATCTTGTGTGCAATTCCTCCAATGTTTTCTCCGTTCGTGACTAACTATCACATGCATTCGATGGATAAGACGATCCCTGAGCTTCACGGAATGCTCAAGAATTTCGAATCGGAGACGTTAAAGTCGTCCGGAGAGAACAGGGCAAGAGTTGCCGGAAATGTTCTCACAATTCAGAATAAGGATCGTAAGAGATCAAAGTCCAAGGGCGGTTCGGCTAAGAAACGTTCGAAGCCGAATAAAAGGGGAAAGGAGAAATCCAAGGATGAGACGTGCTTTCATTGTCACAAGGCTGGACATTGGAAGCGCGATTGCAAGTCTTACCTCGAGGAGGTGAAGAAGGGCAAGGCGGTTTCAGCGACCGGCCTCTCAGGTATTAACGTTATTGAAGTTAATATTTCAACTATGACTAATTGGGTATTGGATACCGGTTGTGGGACTCATATTTGTCGAAATATGCAGGTTCTTCAAAATAGTCGAAGGTTGGAAAAGGGTGAAGTCGATCTACGCGTCGGGAATGGAGCAAGAGTTGCTGCGTTTGCCGTAGGAGTAGTTAATTTGACTTTACCTAGTGGACTTATTTTAGTACTAAATAATTGTTATTATGTACCGACATTATGTAAGAACATAATAAGTGTGTCGAAACTGGCCAATGATGGCTATGAATTCGTTATTAGGAATAATGAGTTTTCGATATGTAAGGATTCTATTATCTATGGAAATGTTCTGTTAGAAAATGGTCTTTATGTGTTGGATTTCGATCATGGAAATAATAAGTCCATATATAACGTTAATGCAAAAAGGATTAAACCTAAAGTTGATAATCGGACTTTCTTTTGGCATTGTCGTCTCGGTCATGTGAATGAGAAACGCATTGCTAGACTCCATAAAGATGGAATGCTAGACTCATTTGAATTGGATTCATTTGGGAATTGTGAATCTTGTTTGCTTGGCAAGATGACTAAGGCGCCGTTCTCCAAGGTCGGAGAGCGGTCCAACGATCTATTGGAACTCATACATTCCGATGTGTGTGGACCGATGAGCATCGAGGCAAGAGGAGGCTATCGATACTTTGTTACGTTTACGGACGATCATAGTAGATATGGATATATTTATTTGATGCGTACGAAAGCGGAGATCTTTGAAAAGTTCAAAGAGTTTCGAAACGAAGTTGAAAATCAGCTTGGCAAGAAAATTAAAGCCATTCGATCGGATCGAGGTGGCGAATATTTGAGCTATGAGTTTGAAGATCATCTAAAAGATTGTGGAATAGTTCCACAATGGACTCCGGCAGGAACGCCACAATGGAATGGCGTGTCCGAGAGGAGGAATCGAACCTTGTTGGACATGGTTCGATCCATGATGAGTCAAACTTCCCTTCCAAAATCGTTTTGAGGATATGCCCTAGAGACAGCGGCTTACTTATTAAACCGCATACCTTCTAAATCGGTACCTAAGACACCATATGAGATATGGACCGGAAAAGTTCCGAAATTGTCTTACGTTAAGATTTGGGGATGTGAAGCTTTTGTCCGCAGATTAATCGCGGATAAACTCGATCCCAAATCTGAAAAATGTTTATTTGTAGGTTATCCCAAGGAAACAAAGGGATATTATTTCTATCATCCATACGAGAACAAAGTGTTTGTTGCTCGTGGAGGTACCTTCTTAGAGGAGGACTTTATATCTAAAAGAATGGATGGATATGAAATAGATCTCGAAGAAATTCGAGAACCGCAAACAAACGTTGAACCGATGAACGTTGATCCGGTTTCCTCAAATGTTGAGGATCCGGAGTCAAGTGCACAAGGCGCAATTCGTAGATCGGGTAGGATTCGTCAAGAGCCTATACGATATGGTTTTATCGTGGCAAATGACGATGAAGTCGAATTCATAGATGATGAACCGACATCTTATCGCGAGGCTATGAAAAGCAAGGATTCCGATAAGTGGCAAACTGCCATGAAATCCGAGATTCAATCCATGTACGATAATCAAGTTTGGAACTTGATTGATCCACCTCCCGGGGTTAAACCAGTGGGATGTAAGTGGGTTTTCAAGAAGAAAACCGACATGGATGGGAATGTGAACACTTATAAAGCACGGCTTGTGGCGAAAGGTTTCAAACAAATTCATGGTGTCGACTATGAAGAAACATTTTCCCCAGTAGCTATGCTTAAATCCATACGGATCTTACTTGCTATCTCTGCGTATTATGACTACGAGATTTGGCAAATGGATGTCAAAACCGCATTCCTTAACGGGAACTTAGAAGAGGATGTGTACATGACACAGCCCGAGGGTTTTGTCGATTCGAAGAGTCCGAATAAAGTGTGCAAGTTGCAACGATCCATTTATGGATTGAAGCAAGCTTCTCGAAGTTGGAACATACGTTTCGATGAAGTTATACGAGAATATAATTTCATGAAAAACGTAGAAGAACCTTGTGTATACAAGAAGGTTAGTGGGAGCCGTGTAGTATTTCTTGTACTATATGTAAACGACATCTTGATCATAGGAAACGACATTCCGATGCTTACGGATGTTAAGAAGTATTTAAATACTCGTTTCGCTATGAAAGATTTGGGCGCGGCCGCCTATATATTAGGCGTGAGGATTTATAGAGATAGATCCAAGAAGTTACTCGGCTTGAGTCAAAGCACGTACATCGACAAAGTGTTGAAACGGTTTTCAATGCAAAATTCGAAGAAAGGACTTCTTCCAATGTCGAGTGGCATATCGTATTCTAAAGTTCAATGTCCGACATCGAGCGAAGATAAGAATGCGATGAGTATTGTTCCATACGCTTCGGCGGTTGGATCAATTATGTATGCCATGATTTGTACGCGCCCCGATGTGTCGTATGCATTAAGCGTCGTTTCGCGTTACCAATCTAATCCAGGGGATATGCATTGGATCGCGGTTAAGAACATCCTTAAGTACTTACGAAGAACTAAGGACCAATTTCTAATTTATGGTGGAAAGACATCCGGGTTGGTCATCAATGGATATACCGACGCCAGTTTCCAAACATGTGTCGATGACTTTCGATCACAAAGCGGATACGTGTTTTGTCTAAATGGTGGAGCGGTAGTTTGGAAAAGTTCCAAACAACCCACGATAGCAGACTCTACAACTGAATCGGA
This sequence comes from Luzula sylvatica, assembly GCA_946800325.1. NCBI lineage: Eukaryota > Viridiplantae > Streptophyta > Magnoliopsida > Poales > Juncaceae > Luzula > Luzula sylvatica. The sequence continues at coordinate 30,392,229 of OX326961.1, read as the reverse complement.
GTATATTGCGGCTTCCGAAGCGGCAAAGGAGGCGGTTTGGATCAAGAAGTTTGTGTCGGAGCTTGGTGTAGTCCCGAGCATCTCGGAACCTGTAGTTGTGTATTGCGACAATACGGGCGCAATAGCACAGTCCAAGGAACCGAGGGCACATCACCGCTCCAAACACATACTCAGAAAATTTCACTTGATCCGTGAGATTTTGCAAAGGAAGGATGTGATCATTGAGAAGATTGATACTGACAGGAATGTTGCGGACCCATTTACTAAGCCACTCTCGCAAGCTAAGCACGATTATCATGCGAAAGCTATAGGTTTGAGATACCTAGAGGAGGAAGAGAGTAGTTAGTTATCTAAAACGATAGTTTCGTAGGACGAGATTAGTCTAATAGATTAGTAAACGTTGTATCACCCCAAACTTATCTTATAGTAATGCAATTTCAGAATTTTAAAATTTTTCATTTTGCATCTATCTTATATGAAAACTGTGTGCTGGGTTGTGTAATATGATTGTTACATGAACCTTGATTTGAACTTGTGTGGACGTCGACATGGTTGAGGACCATGTGCAGCAAAACCGTCACACTTAAAGTGTCATTTCTAAACATCCCTAGTCGCGGATCAGCTTGTTTAAGAGAGAAGCATTTCTATTATTAGATAATAGACTGAACGCGTACACTAGTACGTTTGCCGAGGAGATGATTATGTTTTGCTAATCGTGGGACAAAGGAGTTTGTCGAATCGGGAACGTAGATATATGTTAGGTTACATATATTGGATATGACCGAAGCCGCGAGACCATGACATGGTTTAGTCATTATAGATGGACTTGCGACGGATGGGGTTTTAGATTCTTCATACTTGAGGGGATCATTGATTGCGTTACGTGCGTAACACAATGCTTTGATATGATCTTACGCTCACCGTAACAGGGAGTTAAAAGGGTCATCATTGGGTATTGTCCGAAACACGGAATTCAATGTGAGTCTCCAAGATAGGAATTGTTTATTCCGAAAGGAAGAGATATCTCTTAGGCGCCGCTCGATGAGTCGATTAACGAAAACTGTGGCCACAGTCAATGATATTAATGGTTAATATCGATTGAAATTTGTTAACTCAACTCGGAATCGGGGAATAAGTATAGTTAATCAAATTATAAGGATGACTATTACCGTGCCTTTTGATTAACGGATATCGTAAACAAGAGAACTAGTAACCGCTATTCGAGATAGGCACAATGATCACAATCATTTTTCGTTTAACATGGGTAGCTATGATGGAGTGACTAGATCCCGCTCATGAGCTTGTAGGCATTGGAAACAACCTACTGCCATCGTTAAGTCGAACCTACATGGTCACACAACGAGTCGTACTAAGTCGGGCTTGATAATAAAATCGGCACATTGATGTGCATAGCTTGGTATTTGATACGCGAGCTATATTCTCTAAAATCGTGCGTATTGGATATGCATGAGTACCTTTTAGGTAGATCTGAAAGAAATACAGTTTCGGATCAACCGTAAAAGTGTACACAAGGATAAACGAATGTAGTCGTACATTCGTGGCCATACCTTTCAGTGGGAAAATCCAATTAGAATGGTTCAAATTGGGTTAGATAGATAATGAGATTATCTACAACCTTCATATAGAAATATATTTCATATGAACGAAGTATAAGTGTCGTTTCTGTGAAATACCGAAAGGGTGCAACAGTATGACATACAGTTAGTAAAACAGTCATAACTTTTGCATACGAACTCCAATTGGTCTGGGCCAAATTGGGTTGAGTAGATAATAAGATTATCTACAACGTTCGTGTTGGTTGATTTTCTGTCAGAGAAATTTATCAATTTCGTCTGGACAGAATACTGAACAGGTTCATACAGTTTTCTGTGTGAAAGGGTGTATATTGGATATACATGCCTTTTGGCTAATCCTTATCCTATTAGGTATAAATAGGATATTCTCTCTCATCTTCAGGAAGGAATTCAGAAGTAATTCAAAGCAATATTCTGCCCAAGACACAAGAAAAGAGCAAATTCAGATTTGATCTTTTGTGAGTGAAAAGGCACGAAGAGAGATTAATAGAGAATCGATCGAGATCAAGCAAGTGCATCGATACATCGTCTAGGCAGGTGTATCCGTGTCCGGCGTCTTCCGACTCAAGGTGGATACGTGTGGAGGAGCAACACTTGGGGCTCTCCGTTGTGATCGAACCGAAGGATCGAAGAACGGGAACGAACGGTGAAGGACGCACGGTATGGGACGCGCGTAAAGTCACCAACGTGACCGAAGGAATAGGAGGCAGCGATCAACCCTTCGTGTTCCATCAATTTGGAACTGGTATGGATCTAACCTTCTATTTGCATCGTACCCTCGAAGTCGTGGCGTGATCTCGGGAATCGGGGAATCGGACCGGGCCTACATATCCGCTGCGCGGGCCCGGGGCCGGGGATATTCCCCAACAATATTGCTTTCTCCCCTACACATGAAAGATTCTCAGGTTTGAACACACCCCTTTTGCCGAGTCTGTTATTGTGAGCCCTTCTTTGTCATTCATTTTTTATTGAGAAATTACATTTTTACCAACCTGCAGCCGAGAGAGAGCAGCGAGAGAGAGGCGACCAGCAAACCCCGCAGACCAGACAGTGGGCGCACAACAACATCGCCCGAATTGAAAGAGGGACGCGAGGCACACTGCAAGATCGAAGAGGGACGTGGCGGCTGTAGGGAGAGAAAGAGGTGCTAAAGATAGAGAGAAACGTCAGGTGCAGATCGATCCACAACCACCCAATTTTACCTTCCTTTTTTGTTTGATTTTTTGTTGTTGCATTTTCGTTGTTCGTTCGTTCTTCATATACGATTTTTGCTCCTACATCGTCTGCTGCGATCATCTTGTCTCAAATTCATTCACCCTTCAAATTCGTTAAAATTCGAATTTTTTTTGTAGGTTTCTACGTTTCTTTCCCACTTTCCAGGAATTTAGCTTCAAATACGTTTCTTTCCCACTTTCTCAGGTTTCTACGTTTTTTTTGCAGGAATTGATTAAAGCCGTTGCGGAATCGGGTGCAAAGTGGTTGTCAGTGGAGCCGACGTTGCTGACATGCCACTTCCATTTCTGCAAACGTTAAGAGTAATTATTTTATTAATTTTATATCGTTTTGTTGATGATTAGTTCATTTTTCGATTTCAATTATGCTTCCGAATCTTTTTCGATTTCAATTTGAATCTAATACTTTTCAGTCTCTTTACAGTGAATAGATTACAATTTTATTCTTGTCAGAAAACATTTACAGCTTCCTTATTTTTGTTCATTTCTGTATAATAAATTCTCAGCATTTTATGCTTTCCGGTGCCTACGCCAAATCAATCAGACGATTAATGAAGGTGGGTGGATTAATAATTGATGAGTTAAAAAGACATTTACATTGACAATTATTTAATTTATTCGTTTTGTTTTGTAAAATCTACTGATCTTTGTATTGATTTGATTTTATTTAATTTAATTTTTTTTAATTCAGAAATTCAGTGGATGTTAAACTCGATGCTGATCGTTCATCGAAACTCTAATTTATCTCCGGTCCATGAGATGCAGTTTTCTTCGACGAGATAGCATCGCAAAGAAAACCCTAATCCGTCGTCTTACCTTAATGGTTGAGGTAATGTACGAGTACTTTAACAACTAATTAGGGCCTGTTTTGATTCTTTCAATTTATTCATTTTTTTTGTCAACGGCAGATTTTTCAGGGTTCGAGGTGTACTATTGTGGACCTAGGTCACTTGACTCTGGTTCCCGCGGTGAGGGATGAGGAGAATAGGCTACATAGGGCTGAGATACGGTTCGCGAACCAGGTCCAAGGACCAGAGAGCATCACCTTTGATCTTCAAGGCCGTTGACCTTACACTGGAGTCGCCGATGACCACATCCTCTTCTTTGAGGGGTCTCCCTGAAATTTTTTTTCTTGTACTTTTTCCTAACAGGTTATATCTTTATTTTTGTTTTGGGTTTTTTTGCATACTTGCACCTGTTAAAGTTAATTTGCACTGTATTTATTGTTAGAAAACTTAATTGAAAATTATTGCAGGGTTTAATTCAATGTGTACATCGTATCAAGGACCAAGTATTTCCCGAAACCATGATTTTCATACATTTCATGTCGGAGATTGCGATTCGAAGCCGATTACGTTCCGATCAAATTCACCAACGATCTCGATATTGACGAGGAAGAAAATATTTACTTCATTGATAGTAGCACTTTTTGCCAAAGAAGGTAAACACAACTTCATAAATTACAATTATTTTGTGTCATAATAAGAAGTTATTAATCCATATGTATTGCAGCAACCTCTATTGACCGGTACGGTACTACTGGTACCATATGCCTTAATAAGTTGCTTATCCTTTCTATAAAAACCTATTTGAATTTTCTTATATATTTTATTCGTTTTATTTATTTGTTTTGCGTTTCAGGCATCGTCAGATTTATTAAATTTCTGTCATGCGATATAAGTTGTCACTATTTATATCATGAGGTTCATATTCTTTCTTATATCTAAAATTAATCATTATTCTCTATTATAATAATATTTTGTGTTTATGGATCTAGAATATTGCCTAACTAAAACATGCAATTTATTGATTATGCATTTTATAAGGTACAATAATAATCAAAATAATTATCATCTTATAAGGCAGAAAGTTATGTGGTGAATGCAAAAAATAAAATAATGATTAATGAGGCTTGAAAGCATGGAGAACGTGAATTTTGAACTTTGTGTCATTTTCATTGAAAATAAGAAAGAAAAACCTCACCTTGTAATAGTCGTTGTACTATTTCATGTTTAATATAATATTACTGTGTCATCTTCATTGAAAACAAGAAAGAAATACCTCACCTTGTAATAATTGTTATACTATTTCATGTGTAATATAATGTTTTGTATAAAATATATGTTCATGCAATGTTTAGTCAATGTACTACTATGTGATGTGTATATAATGTTTTGTATAGAATATATGTTCATGTAATGTGTATTTCACTTCCTAACAAAAAGGACCTCCCCTCTCATATTTTGGATGTTTATTTTGATTTGTTTATATGGTCATATGATAATATGTTGCTTTGTTAACATAACAATTTATAATTCACGACATGTACTTTTTTCAATGTTTATCTTCTTTTTGAATTTCATATTCTTACAATAACATTATTTCGCTTGTTGTTTGTTTTGATGTCCAGTCATCCCCCCAAAATGGTGGTTCCCACTCCGCACATTAATAAAACAAATAAAAACTAAAATATATAAAAGGAAACTTTACATATTAAAATATTGAATATCTAGATCGAAAAATCCGCCGCGAAGCGCGGGCAAATTTTCTAGTAGTATCAAATATTTACCTCCACGTTTTGGAAATTTTGGAGATGCAAATATGTGTGTTTGCTATCTTTCTGTTGTATATCCTATAAATATATGGTGTATATAAGTTAGAAGCATTTTTGCATGTAATCATATTTAGGTACAAAATTCTAAATAATTCGGTTTAAAAAAATGTTTCAAAATTAATCCAAATTGAATTTTAAAAATTCGGTACCATCGGATATGTAAAACCCGATGAGTTAATTAGATTTAATCATACTTAGGCAGGGAATAATCTTTTTCACAAAAAGCAAATGAGTTTTATAAACCCACGAAAATTTCAATTTAATATTTTTATACTTCCTCCCAGATTTTACTATCATGTCCTCTTTATTCTAGTTAACATATTTAATTAACATGATAACTAATACATATTATATAATTAATAATTAATTTAATATATTTTTAGCATTTGTTTGAATTCATAAATTTCATATTAATTAATTTTTAACTTCACGTTAATTAAGTGCGTTAATTCAAAATATAAAATGTATTGGGTAAATCTTGGATCACAGTAAAAAAAAAATTAATACATAGGAATCTGTGGATGCATAGGAAATAAAAAAAAATCTTATTTTGCCTCAAAATTTACCCATCATATTCTCTATTTGAATTAACGCACTTAATCAACATGATAATTAAAAAACGTATTGTTAAAAATAAATTAATATTGATTCAAATTTATGAATTTAAACAAATATTAATTATATATTAAATAATTGTTAATTATATTGAATGTGTTAATCATCATTTTCATTTAATGTCTCAATTATGACATAAAAGATGTGATGGTAAAATCTGAGGTAAAGTATCAAAATATTGAATTGAAACTTTTCCAAGCATTTTATAAATCCTGGTTGATTTTTCTCAAAAAAAAAATATTCCCTACGTAATTTTGATTAATTCTATTTAATTCATCGGGTTTTAAAAATCCGGTAGTACGGGATTTTTAAAATCCAATTCAGATTAGTTTCGGAATATTGTTCAAAATCAAGTTATTTTTCAAATTGTATATCTAAACGAGATTACACAGAGAAATGCTCCTATAAATTAAGCTGAAATTTCTGCAATTTGATTGTTCAAATTTATGCATTATGCCCTGAATTGTTCAATAAAAATAGATCGACTAGTAAATCAATAACTAATTCAATTTCCACTGACTATTCAATTTGACATGTTTTTTAAGAAGCCAATCATTAAAATAGTAAATTTATCAATGTGGCTAATTTTATTTTATTAATAATTCAAATAGCATGCAACTGAACTAATTTATAAAGATTTGGGACTAAGTACAATTAGGATGTGAATCTCAGGTGTACCTCTACCTGAAATTCCTTGATTTAAATCATGTATTTGTCGCGAAGCTTCGCTCTGCGGTCTCTCTCTCTGCAAACTCATGCTGTCCAATTAGGTGTGCAAGAGACATGGACCACGCCATCTCATCAACCATCTCAATGATTCAATCTTCAATGCTTCGTGTCCATCAGTCCATTCCCAAACTTAAAATTGGACCCGCTCCCATAACTTGCTCCACATCTTATAGCTACACTCGGTCTATCTTTTGAACTTCTTAAATCTGTCGGTTCATTCTCTAAGATTTATGTTTTTTTTTTTTTTTAAGGAAAGTTTTCAAAAAATCCTATAATTTTTTTTGGATATTGTAAAAAAAAATCTCGAACCAAACTTTTGTTTTCAAATATTCATGTAGGATTTAAATCTAATTTTGAATGATGTTAAATATTTTTTGGACCAAAATGTCCTTCTAATTTCATATTTTATAATTAAAAAATATATATTGTTATATTCCTTTTAATTTTGAATATTTTCATAAATATATTAAACATATAATAATTTAAAAAAAAAGTATTATGTCTTGTCATAGTTATATGATTTTAATATTCAATTTTTTCAAAAAATAAATAGCAGCAAATAACAATAAAATAAGCAACAATATTAAAACAACACCTTCTAATTATATTAGAAAAAAAATATATCTTTTAATAATTAGTTTGAATTTTCAATCTTTTTATATGTATTTTTATAGTTCATGATCTTTTATTTTATTATTATAATAGAACTTAAATTAATCTAGGATAAGTTTGGAATAACCTTGAGATCATGGTAATGATCTTTTATTTTATTATTTATAGTTCATGATCTGATATTATAGTAATTAACTAATTATATTATCCAATAAAATTATTATATCCATTTAATTGATAAAATATTATATATCTTATATAATAATATAATAACTATACTATACTGTCTATAACTATTGAATTCGTTCAATATAATATTATATCTATATAATTAATATTATACCTATATACTATTATAACAATGTTATTACATGTATAATATAATATATTTTATTTTTATCAATTTTAACGAAACATTATTTCTACATTTTCAATAACAAAATTTCATAACTTTGTAAACAACCAAACTAAAAATTATATTTTTCAGTATCTTATAATTTGAACATCCAAACAAACTATGAAATTAAATTACTAATTCCAGAATTTTGTACTCCTCCACCTTATAATCCGATTTCACTCTAAAAATTCCACTTTCCAAACGGTCCCTTAAAGAATTTTATGAAAATATTGTTTAAAATAATTTAGTTGTGTTATTTTATGTAATATAATATAATATATTATATTATATTATATTTACAATGTAATATAACATAATGTAATAAATTATAATATAATATAATATAATATAAAATAATATAGTATAGTATAACATGACATAATACAATATTATATAGGGGAATTCTTCAAAAACCCCCCAACTTTTCTGAAAATTCTGAAAAACCCCCTCTACTTTAAAAAAACCCCCTATCTTTTTTAGATTCCCTAAAAACCCCCTATATTTTTTGCTTCTTCAAAAACCCCCTAACTTTTTTAGATTCTCTCAAAAACCCCCTATCTTTTTATTATGTTTTTTTTAAAAAATAACCATTATACCCTTTAGTTTTATTTTTTAAATTTCTATAATTTAATAAATAATGAATATATATTAAACTATTATAAAAAAATTAAAAATAAATAATACATGATATTATAATATTATATTAAATAATATATAGTATTAAAATATCATTTTCAACAATTATTATAATATTTTAATATCAATATATTATTTATTATAATAAATTAATATATATGTATTATTTATTATAATATTTTAATATCATGCATTATTTATTTTTATAATTTTATTGATATTAAAATATCAATAAAAATGTTATAATAATATAATATCATGCATTATTTATTTTTTATAATTTTATTGATATTAAAATATCAATAAAAATGTTATAATAATTTAATATCATATATTATTTATTGATATGAAAATATTATAATAAATAATACATAGATACTAAATTATTATAATAAATAATATATTGATATTAAAATATCATAATAATTGTTGAAAATGATATTTTAATATCAATATATTATTTATTATAATATTTTAATACTATATATTATTTATTATAATATTATAATATCATGTATTATTTATTTTTAATTTTTTTATAATAGTTTAATGTATATTCATTATTTATTAAATTATAGAAATTTAAAAAATAAAACTAAAGGGTATATTGGTTATTTAAAAAAAAACATAATAAAAAGATAGGGGGTTTTTGAGAGAATCTAAAAAAGTTAGGGGGTTTTTGAAGAAGCAAAAAATATAAGGGGTTTTTGAGGGATTCTAAAAAATATAGGGGTTTTTTTAAAAGTACAGGGGGTTTTTCAGAATTTTCAGAAAAGTTGGGGGGTTTTTGAAGAATTCCCCTATTAGGATATAATTAGAATATATGGGGGGTTTTAGAAGAATTCCCCTATTAGGATATAAAATAATATAGTATAGTATAACATGACATAATTAGAAAAAATAATATAATATAGTATAGTATAGTATAATATGACATGGCATGACATGATAATATGAGATTAAGATATAATATTGTTATTATTATTTAAGCAATTTAATTTAATTTAAAATTTTCATAAATACTATTATCATTTATTCAATTTAATTTATCACTATATAAAATTAAAAAAATATACAAAATTTATACTATTTGACTGGAAAAAAACTTTTAAATATTCCTGACATGAAGAGAGAGAGAGAGAGAGAGAGAGAGAGAGAGAGAGAGAGAGAGAGAGAGAGAAAGTTTCTAAGAAAAATCAATCAAAATAATCAGTTTTTTTTAATCCTCTTTTGTATTGAAAATTTACTAGAACTTCCCAAATATACTATGTATCAATGATATGTTTAAGTTTTATTAACCCATCAAGTTTTAAAATCAAGTGATACCGGATTGAAAAAATTCGGTTTTTGTTGATTTTGAAATATTTTTGAAAATCTAATTATTTTTGCATTTTTTTACATAATTACTTACGTGCAAAAATGTTCGCAGATTATAATCCTGGACCATGACTTTCTAAAACTTATCCACACTGTTGGTCCTTCTTGTGGTTGGCACCTTATCAAATCAAAGTACTCAAATCCAACAGTAGATTTTAGTTGACCTCTATAAATCCAAGGGCAGAGTTTTGTTTGAGTCGCCAGTCATGACTGGAGAAAACAAAGCCAAGCTGGCCTTTTAAGATGGCACCATCATTATGGCCCTATGGGCGGGGAAAATACAATGTGCTCTCCAATTTTTCCCCAACATTCTTCAGTTTTCCCCAATGTTTAATTAACATAATAATTTATTTTAAGGGAAGTTCTATCGTACATCTCTCTTGCTTATGATACATCCATTTTCAAAGATATTTTTTGTAATTATTAATTAATTAGTATTTAAAGTAATTTTTCAAATGTATTTATTAATAAATGATATGCTAAATAGGAAATTTGAATTGTTCATGAAAGAAAAATTATCTATAAAAAAAAATATTTATGATACACTTCTAAATACTCAAAAGGAAAAATTCACTGTTTACACACGAAAAAAAATAATATTACGAAAATACACACGTTTTTAAAATAATTCCAAAAATACACAATGGCGGAGTTACAAACTCCGCCAAATTAAAAAATGGCGGAGTTTGTAACTCCGCCATTTTTTACTTCCTTAATTTGCACTTAAGCCTCACAACTATGTTATATTATTTGGCGGAATTTGTAATTCCGCCAAATTTTATTTTTCAATTAAAAATTGATATTTGCTCCCAAATTTTACCATAACATGATTTATGTTCAAAATTAGTATATTTAATTAAAATAATAACTAGTACATGTTGGCTGTTAACTTAATACGTAATTAATAATTATTCGAATTCATAAATTTGAATAAATTTTACTGAATATTTAATTATATTTCTTAATTATCAACATAATTGAACGTAATAACTATATAATGGATAATTCGGCGGGTGCATTTTGGAGCAGAATAATTTTTTTTTTAATATCCGACACACACGTTACAACGTTTGAAAAAAATATATAAAAAATTTATTCTACTCCAAAATGTACCCGCCGAATTATCCATTATTTAGTTATCACGTTCAATTATGTTGATAATTAAGATATATAATTAAATATTCAGTAAAATTTATTCAAATTTAAGTATTCTTATAATTATTAATTACGTATTAAGTTAACAACTAACATATATTGGTTATTATTTTAATTAAATATACTAATTTTGAACATAGATCATGTTATGATAAAATTTGGTATTTGTTTTTGAATTTTACCACAACATTATCTATGTTCAAAATTAGTATATTTAATTAAAGTAATAACCAATATATGTTAGTTGTTAACTTAATACGTAATTAATAATTATTCGAATACTTAAATTTGAATAAATTTTACTGAATATTTAATTATATATCTTAATTATCAACATAATTGAACGTGATAACTAAATAGTGGATAATTCGGCGGGTACATTTTGGAGTAGAATAAATTTTTTATATATTTTTTTCAAACTTTGTCACGTGGTGTGTCTCATATTAAAAAAAAAATTATTCAACTCCAAAATGTACCCGCCGAATTATCCATTATATAGTTATTACGTTCAATTATGTTGATAATTAAGAAATATAATTAAATATTCAGTAAAATTTATTCAAATTTATGAATTCGAATAATTATTAATTACGTATTAAGTTAACAGCGAACATATACTAGTTATTATTTTAATTAAATATACTAATTTAGAACATAAATCATGTTATGGTAAAATTTGGGAGCAAATATCAATTTTTAATGGAAAAACAAAAATTTGGCGGAATTACAAATTCCGCCAAATAATCTAAACAAAGCCAACTGGACTAAGTGCAAATTAAGGAAAATTAAGGAAAATTAAGGAAGTAAAAAATGGCGGAGTTACAAACTCCGCCATTTTTTAATTTGGAATTATTTTTGGAATTATTTTGGAAACGTGTGTATTTTCGTAATTTTTTTTTTCCGTGTGTAAACAGTGAATTTTTCCTACTCAAAATACCCTTTTGAAAGGGTGTATGATAGAACTCCCCTCATTTTAATATGTTCAGATAATTAATTAATTAATTAATTAATTCGTTAATTCATTTTATTAATAATATTAATTAATTTAATAAAATATTCTTGTCACGTCAATAAAGATGTTTGGATTAGTTTTCAACACCATATATTGGGCAAATATGGACCTAAGCCATCAAATAAGTTCATTGCATTTATGAATTATTTTCTTGCCGTCAAAGCACTGTGCCTCAAATCAAATACGTGCCTCAGCAAGCCACCGAGTCAATGATCTCAGATTCTCAGCAATTCAGTGGTGGGTAGTGAACAGTGAATTTTATTCTCTTTTTCTCAATTTGTTTTTGTTACTACAAAACTCGAGTCAATGCAGTAAACAGTAATGTAGAATGACGCAGAAAATGAAGTGAAAATGTATTATTTATGTTCTTGGTTATCTTCGAAAAGAAAATTCGTTTGTTGTTGAAGAAGGTTATCTATGTTGTAGTCCTTAGATTAGATGCATGGCCGGTCCCAGCATCACAAAGACCCGAACTCAATTTTTTTTTAAATTTCATAAATTAATTATTAAATAAGACTATTGTGGCATGTGTGATTGTATGTTTTTTGATTAAGTCTTTCGATTTTTTTTTCTAATATTTTCATTGTATTTTGGAGAGAACAAAAGAAAAGATGTACATAGACTGGGTTGGACGAATTTTTATCGAAACTATAACTCAACCAAATTATAACGAGTTTTCATTTATCCAACTCAACATATGATACTTATAAAAAAATTGGAACCCATCCATCTCCCACTTGTAACGTTTCTATAAGAATAAAACAAAGAATAAAAAAGATATTAATAATACAAAAACACAAACTTAGAATATAATGTTGTTGAAACTTACACGAAATTCATCGAAAACTCTGACTTGTGCTTTCGGACACCAATCGCCTCAATCAAGCCACTCTTTATTGTTTTGGGCTAGCAAAATAAACATTTCGTGATGTATGTATATCGATTCTGCACGTTTTTTTTTTTTCCAAATATCAAATGTCATATAAATGACAATCAATCACGGATCGATCTTTGTGGTGGACAGGAGGGGATAGGATATGATCTTTATGAAAATATGTCTTTTTCAACTCAATATTCCCCCAGTCTTTTGGAGGAGGAGAAGACGAAGCCATTGATGGATGAAGATGTAAGAGAAGTATTTGGAGAAGATGAAAGAAAGATGAAGCCACCCTAGTAGCCTATTAATACAATTCAAATAGATAAAAAACGAATATATTATTGTTTGCAAAAGCATGACAATGATAAGACATGACATTGTAAAAAAAACGAATATAATTTTTTTATCTAGGGTTCAGTAAATAGACTACTACGGTTCAGTAAATAGGATATTAGAATTCAGTAAATAAGGTACTAGGGTTCACACTCCACTCCATCTATTAAAAGGCTGCCATGACATTACAAATTTATAGTATCTTCTTCTTTTTCTTCTTCTTCTTCTTCTTCTTTTTCTTCTTCCAAAATTATTGTAGAATGAATCCATTGAATCATCTTCCTCATGGCCGCACTCCACTCCTTCATGTCAGGACTTTACAATTTTATAATATCAACGACGTGACAAATCGATAATTCTTTCGTAAGTCCATAGCAGGAAACAAATATCATTCTCAGAACAAGGATCGTCTTGTAAGACAGTGTTACCATTTTACTGTACCTGAATCCGCAAATTCACACGTAAATTTTATCACTGCAGAATTGGAACGATGCCTGAATCATTGCAATCTAAATGACTTTGTAGAAGTGAATCATCGTACTATAAAATAGTAGTGCCGTTATTCTATGCCAATGGTCAAATGAATGCTTAGGAAAATTCTATCTCGTACCTCTTTGGACACGAAATCGTCGTGTCCCAACATTTACTAGATAATTTGTTCAATTTAGTAGATTTAGGAGAAGAGGATATGTTGGTGTGGGTGAAATGCTTCCTCCAATTTTCGTAGAAGAAATGTCAAAAATATTGAAGCATGTAACGCAAAAATTATAGGGCGCAACCAAACTCCTTTTACTTAAGCATTCGGGTCATGTTCGACATATTTTTTCGCATTGTGGTCCCACAGAGATATTACAAAATAAATCTGCTAAATACTCATCTACTACGACACATATCGCATTGTGCCCCTACAGACATAATTCTTCGCATTAAGGTCTCTTTCGCCAGAGGCCTTGGCGAAAGATATCAAAATCCAGGATTTGGCTTTCTCCATGTTCTGAACTAGCATTAACCCACTTAGTTAGTGCCGAAATCCATCTCTAACCACTTACGTCAGCTTCTCTGACAAAAGTACATTATCTTTCGCCCAATGTTGTAAAATACGGAAAACGGTACGGAACGGTCGGGGACCGTAAAACGGTGGAAAAACGGTGAAAATACGGTCACCGAAATCGGTAATAATTTAATTAAAATACATCAAAACGAATGTCCAACAAAACGTAACATCAAAATATAAACTCAAATCCAAACATAAACTAAATAATAAAAAATCATTAACATCATTCGGGACCGTAAGTAAAGAAAATGATAATTTTATTGGGTTGAAAAACGATAAATAATCAAAAGCTCAATTATTTTTATTGTGAAAAACGGACGTTTTTCGAACCGTAAAACGTTTTTTTCCCAAAAAAACGGTCAAACACGGTAAAAAAACGTTTGACTGTTTTTTCAAACCGTCTTGTAAAAAAAGAACGTGTTTCCATCGAAACATCGTTTTTTATTGTTTTTCATCGTTTTTTACAACAGTACTTTCACCAGGCCTTTTGACGAAAAAGTTATTTTTGCAATTTAGCCCATAGTCTAGCTATTCTTACAAATTGAATTTTTGACCAGACTAGATGTAGTAAAAAATCTAAAATTAGAGACAGAAGAAGATAGAAAGTGGAAACTTTGAATAATCAGACTAGTAGGGTCCATTTGGACAGAGAAATCTAGAGAGAGGAGAGAGATGTGAAAAGACAAAAAAGCAAAAGAAAAAAACATGTCACGTCTATCAAACAGGGTTCTTGTCTGGCCCAATTATCGTCCCCTCAGTTGTTGTTCTTCTTCTTCCCTCTATATTCCAATCACAAAGGCTACACAATCTGCTAGGGTTTGTATTTTGTATCTACGAAAGTAAAGAAGATACTTCTACCAAACATTCACTTTTGCACTCTTCTGTTTTATCCATCTCCATTTTCAATCCATCCTTTCTTCCAAGATCCAAAACACACCAACTGGACCCACTCATCTCTCTCTTTTCTTGTCCTCTCTTTCTTTGCTTGTTGTCAAAGGCCAACTAAACCAAACTAGATAACTCCGATCCAATCTCCTTTTATATAAAATACTATTAATCCCCATCCACAGAATTCAAACCAAACACTCTCTCTCCCTCTCACACACCCTCCTTAATGCTATTTAGTAGCAAGCTCGCTCAAAAATGAAAGACAAATTCAAGGAAAGAAAAGATACATCACTTCTCCAGAACTTTCCCCGCCACTCAAACCCTCCATATCCTCTTCAGAAGAGAGAATGCTTTTCCGACGAGCCCCAAAACCTCGAGACAGAACAAACGAAAAAGCCAAAACCTTCAAACTCGGAAACCAGCCAACACAAACAATTATCCATCGTTGTCCATACCGGAGATGGAGCTTCAATAGAAGTCCCTAGGCGGCCACGCGGCAGGCCACCAGGTTCGAAAAACAGACCTAAATCCCCTATGGTAATATCACGCGACTTCGAACCTTCCTCTGCCATGAGACCTCACGTTCTTGAAATTTCTAATGGGCAAGATATAGTAGAATCACTCACACAGTTCTCTCGCAGAAGAAACCTAGGTATCAGTGTCCTCGCTGGTAATGGTGCCGTATCTAACGTGACTTTACGCCAACCCGCAAGTACAGGTACCGGCAACACTGTAGGGTTTCATGGCAAGTTTGAGATATTATCGATTTCAGCGACCTTTTTGCCCCCTGCCATGTCTACAGTAGTGCCCGGTGCCATGGAAAATGTATCAATTTCGTTGGCTGGTCCACATGGTCAGATTGTGGGCGGTACGATAGCTGGACCACTTGTTGCAACCGGTACTGTGGTGATTGTCGTAGCGGCATTTAGTAACCCTACTTTCCACAAGTTACCTGCCGAGGACGACGTGTCGGTATCTGTGTCTGTTTCTGGAGGAGATGCTGGTGAAGAACATGAACATGGCCATCATGGTGGTCATCAAGGTCACGGTCATGGTGGTCATGGTCATGATGGTCATGTAAACCATGGGCATGAAGGACAATATGAAGAAGAGAAGATGAATATGTATAGTAATCATATGCCTAATGATATTATTTGGGGTTCAAATGCTCGGTCTCTTCATCGGCCTCCTTACTAAAATTGATAATTTTGTTAGGTTATGTTTTGAGTGGAGGATCACAAAGGAGAGAAGAAGACCGGGTGTCTCTTCGAAGGAAATGTATTTTTTTCCCTTTCATTTACTTGTTGAACTCACAATTTATATACTCCCTCCAAAATTGGTGTAAAGTTAATAATAGCTCATTATCGTGGATCAAGAAGAACATCACATTAGCTCATAAATCCCCCCCCCCCCTTCTCTTTCAAAGAAAATTGTGGAGGTTGCTTGTTTCAAATATGAGTAGTAACTTATATTTCTTGGAACTCTTTCCGAAGAGATTGCTGAATACGACTTAATACTTTAAAAATTAACACATAAATATATAAATTAATATTTTAGTTTATGATTTAATTACAGTAATTTATAATTTGACATTCAATTAGAAAATTAATGAGTTAATTAATGAGTTAATTTTCGAGATACCAAGACATTAGTGTCATCAAACTTAACATTTTCCTTTTAAGTATATCACAAAGCTGTGTTGTTGCTTAGTTATCTTTTTCGTCCCACATTTATTATTTATATTATCTTAACTTTCATGTGTTGAAGCACATGTAAATTTGGAATATTTATTTTTATTAAGTAATTAAAAGTTTGAAATCATCAAAAACGAAAAAAAACTGGAATTTATTTTGTATACAACCAATTTGTCTAAGTTTGTAACGACGTAATCAAGTTTGAAATTTGAAAGATAATTCCTATTTTATCATTTGCGGAATTGGGAAGTCCGCCTTTTGATATTTTGGTCGATATATTTGATTGGGAATACGAATACGATGCCCGGGTATCTAATATCTGATTTCGAATACGATATTCGATACAAATACAGTATTCAATTTCGAATATGAATACGACTACGATATTCGATATTCTATTTCGTATACAAGTTCAGATACGAATACAATATCGAATACAAGTAAAATATTAAAAAAAATAATTTAACAAAAAACTAATTGACATAAGTTTTTAATTTAACAAAAAAACTAATAATCATCCAAAAAATAACATTATAAACAAATCACACCAGCACATTACAATTCCAAAATAAAATAAAATAAATAAATTTCAATCATAATGTCTTTTATCTATTATATCCCTAACAATTATGCTTGTTTTTTCTCTTTGAAGTTTTTTGTGATGCATCAGAACGATATAACTTCTCACAAAAGCACTAATTAAAAGAACCGTACGTTGATTACACTGTGAAACATATACAAATCACCAAAATTAATCAGAAATTAATCAGAAAACTCAACAGTGATTCTAATTAATTTCAGCATCACTTATTCAGAAATTAATCATGTTAAAGCTAGTGAATGATTGAAAAAAATTAAAGGAGAAAAATGGTTAATACATGATAAGTGAAAATAAATTTACAGTTTTACACTAGATAGATGACATGGTAACAAAATTTTAACTTGAAATTGTTGAGAAATCTAGGTTCAATGAATCATTTGTCATGATATCAGTAAATGGATTTATAGAGCACATCAAACATATCAATTGTCATGAATCAATTGTATAAAAATATAATTTTCCTCGCAAAAACTCAATATTCCACCATCACATAATATCAAGAGGCAATATAGAAATTTTCAAATTAAAAATATATAGAGTGACTTTTTCTGAAAAGAAACGAAAATAGTGAAACCGACCTAAAAATTATAAAACATATCAGCATATATGAGACAATTTTAAGTATTTTTCGCCAAGCTATTCACCTCCTGTAACTTCGCATCTTGTAGTTTTGAACGAAAGTTGAGTTGCGAAAATAAGAGGTCGCAAGGTAACTACAATTACAGGAGTAAAATCAAATACATCATACCAAACAAAATAATTATCTCACTTACGATAAATCATGCTACTAACTGCCTTAGTTACGGCATGCCAAACATGCTCTGAAAGCATTCAAAGTAGCTGAATTGACTTCCTTTCCTATTTCCTTTTCACTAATAGTCTTCCATCTCATGCTATTGGTTCGTACCTATAGTTAGGGATGTAATCGATGCGGATATTGTCTAAATGAACCATGTCCGAAAAAAATATCCGGATCCGTACATAGTCTTTCATCTCATGGTATTGGTTCATACCTATAGTTAGGGATGTAATGGATATGGATATTATCCGAATCGAACCGGATTTGAAAAAATATCCGGATCAGGGTTAGGAACGTAATCGATGCGGATATTATCCGAATCGAACCGAACCATATCTGAAAAAATATATGGGTCCGGATAATTTTATTCGATTTCGAATCCGAATAGTTTTATTTGGATCCGGATCCGATATTCAATTTTAGTGTTGGATCCGGATCCGGATATTATTCTGATTCATATTAAAATCCAGATCCGGACATTATAATTTTTTAATGCCATATTTCATGCTATTTTGAAACAATAATTGATGATTTCTTAACGATTTAAAGTAGAAAATATAAAATAATGTTTGAATTAACAATTTATTTTTTATGTCAAAAATTATGTACATATATATATATGATTAAAATATATATGTTATATTATGATATCATAGTATTCTTTTTAATATTAAAAAAGAATTTGTATCCGCATCCGTATTCAACAATATCCGAACCGTATCCGTATCTGTATCCGTTTAATATCTAAATCGTATTCGAATCTGGATTGTTACGGAGCCGGATCCAGATTCAAATAAAATATGGATACGAATCTGGTATGATTACTATCCGAACCGTTGACATCCCTATCTATAGTTATATGAGTTCTCTATCATTTGTTAATTTAATGCAAAAATAAATCGAGGCATTTTTGTTTACTCGGTAAAATGGACACAGAAAAAATATTGATAAATATTGGGAGGCGTGCTAAATATATTTAAATAAATAACATTTTTGTACATGTATTATATATTTGTTATGTTCTTTTATATATTTATCATATTTTTGTAAGGCCGGAATGATTGCAGGCCGACAGTTAAAACGAAAGCCCATAATAATATCTCCATACCATGGGCATGCAGATCGTGGTAAATCAATGGCGACAAGTAACCAATGGGGTTCCTAGAGTAAATGGCGGAGGTGAGCTTACCACCACGCTTCTTCTTCCTCTTCCGCTCCGCCCTTCTAGTTCTGCCCCGATCTAATCCCTGCCATTCACAATTTTTGAGCTCTGGTCGCCGAGGAGGGATAACTGTTCGAGCCATGTCTTCTTCCTCCTCCTCAGCCGCTCCGCCTTCGCCGTATACTACGTTGGCACAAAGAGCGAGTTGCGAACAGGAGATTAAGCGAAGTAAGTTCATTGCCATTGCTGCTCCTATTTCCGATGAGAGATCCGCCATGTCTTTCCTCTCTGAGGTATTAGTTTTAGCTCACAGACTCACAGTTCTAAAGAGCCTCCTCCATTATTTTGCTACTATTTGTCATGAAATCAAAACAATTGTGGATCAAGAATAAGAATGAAAGTTTTAAATCTCACTTTTAATTGCACATATTTCATTATGTCAAATTCAGGTCAGAGATCCTCGTGCCTCACATAATTGTTGGGCCTACAAGGTACTCTTTTAATCAAATAAATTCTCTTTTCTTAAATTCTACTTAAATTAACATTTTAAATGATTTTTATTTAATCTTTTGACATTTTTAATTTCTTTGTATCAAGCTCGGAGAGCAGTACCGGTGCAACGATGATGGCGAGCCATCTGGTACAGCTGGAAAACCAATATATTCTTCTATTATTTCTTCTGGTCTTGATATGGTTATGGTAGTTATAATAAGGTAATTAATTTCTTTTTCATTTTAGTAATTTTTTATAGTGTACAAAAATAATATGGTAAATATTGTAGACATTTTGGAGGAATTAAACTTGGTACAGGAGGTTTAGTTCGAGCCTATGGAGGCGTTGCATTAGAATGCTTAAAAGCTGCCCCAACTTGTTATATTAAACCAAAAGTAATAAATTTGTTCTTTTTTTTTCATTTCTACCCTAATTAATTTGTAATTATCGTTTATTTATTTGGTTTCTTTTGTATGAATTTTTGTTTACAGTCCCAAGTTGGTATCGAGGTTCCGTTTGATTTGTTGGGACCAATTTATCATCAGGTGTTCATTACTCTATTTGACAAGGACTAAATTGCAAATATGTTCTAACTCGATATTTCATTTTTTTTATAGTTACAACATTTTCAAGCTGAGGAAATTAAACAAGATTACGATACTGGCAAAGACGGTACCACCATGGTTACGTTCAAAGTGGATTATGAGAAACTGGAAAGTTTAGAAAATGCAATAAACTCTACTTGTAGTAGGAAAATAGACTTCTTTAAACACTAGCCATCCAGATTGCCTTTGCTCAAGGGTAATATCGTCCATTATACATTTTTTGGGGGTATTCTTTAATTAAGTATAGCATATTGATAAAAAGAACTAGTATTAAATAAAGGGGGATTTACATATTTACTCTTTTTAAAACATAAAATTACGTATTTATTATTTACCCTTCTTAAAATTAAAATATCATATTTACCCTCTCATAATCTAAAATATCATATTTATCCAAAAAATAAAAATCATCCAATTTCTACGTTAAAATTAACGGTCAACATTTAAAAAATTTACCCTTTTAAAAACCCAAAATATCATAAATACCCTTGCATAAACAAAATAGCATATGTGTCCTTCCAGAATAAAATATCATATTTACCCTCCAATTTAAAAGATACTTCGGAGATCCACAAATAAAAACTAATCATGTAAACTAAATAACAGTTCAAAATAATTCACATATAATAATTAATTAAGTATAGCATATTAATAAAAAGAACTAGTATTAAATAAAGGTGCCGAATAATTAAAAAGTGAATCGAACCATTAAACCAGTAAAACATACACAACCTTCACGAACACATTTTACATAAATAGAACATTTGTAACAAGTAAGCAACGATAGGAGTTGGAGCGATTTAAGGGTTAGGCGTTAGGAATCCTGGAATTGCTGGAATTATCGTGGGAATTGTAGGAATAGTAGTCGGAATAGTTATCGGAATAGTCGGAATGCCAAATACTCCGGTTGGAATGGAGGGCATCGGAATAGTAGGTATCGGTGCTGCTTTTGGCGCAACAGTTGTGTCTAAGAGATTGCGAGCTGCTTTCCTTGATTATTAAGAAGGCTATGAGAAAAGTTAGGATTAATTTGGAATTTGAGGCCATTAGTAGATAGAAACAGTTGTATGTTTTGTTTGAAGAAGTGATGAGTTGATGTGATTTTATAGGATGGAGTACCGAGAAAACTGGTGTTATGGTCATTGGGTTGTTGATCTTTTGGCTATGTGGAGTTTTTAGTTGGTCATCTTCTCTTCCTTTTTCGAAAGTTTTTTTTTCTTTTTTATTTATTTTTTCAGGAAATTTGGAGTGACCTTGAATCGAATTTTTTTGATGTATAACATTCAAATTATGAACCCAAAAGCCGTCGCCGTGGTACCGATTTGATTACATTTGAACTGTACGAAATTTAAAGAAAGATTTGAATTTATAGTCGAGGATATATAAGATGTTTGTTTGTTTATAAAAAAATTTAAAGAAAGATTTTGAGATGTACGAAATTTGAACTTCGAACGTGGTAAAATTCGAAGCAGATTATCAAGAAAATAACAATTAATCCCTCGGATTCATACAGAATCAAGCAGTATTCCATATAATTCCGTACCATTTGAACTAGTTTCAACGAACTAACAAAAAGACCGCCTTAATCCAATTCATATATAATACAAAAACAAAACAAATAATCCCAGAAATTAGGCAAAATTAATAAGGTTCAGATTTCAGGCAGCAAGAAGGATAACTTCAACTCAACCCTTCTATTCTATTTGTACAAAGCAAAATAAGCTGTTCGACCTGACGCACACCTTGATCCAATTCATAATATCCAATATCAACCAACTTGAGGTGCTCGCAACGAAACCTTTCGGTCTGCTCCAATATTGTCTCCAACATTTCATCTCTTTGTGCTTCATAATATCCAGTATCAAGTTATGCACGAATTATTATTTTTTCAAAGATATTATAAGTATATCTCGTTATATAGACAAGACAAGATCATTTATATATACTACTTTAATATTTAACTTGGTATACAATATTCCAAATAGTATATATTACACAAACAAGTATATATTACAAAGGGTATATAACATTATAAGAGTTTACAGATATGCAAAAAATAGAAGTAGATATAATATAATATCCAGAAGAAAATTTCTTAATAAAAAAATATAAACAAATATGCAGAAAAATATATATCCAAAACATTATATAAAATTAGAAACAGGAAATTATTTAATTTATACAAAAACTATGAACTTGAAATAGTAATTCTACACCCAATAACTACAAATTTCGAATGCTCATTGCATTTGTGCTATGTTACGCGGATACTTCAAAAATGCTGAAGTATCCTACGCGTATCCGATACGGATACGGGTGCGATACGGCTCGGATACGTATCGGATACGCCACGTGGCGTATCCGAATATTTTAATATTTATTTTTTTCGGATACGACGGGGATACGGCAGGATACGGCAGGATACGGCTAAGGATACGTCCAGGATACGGCTGAGATACTCCATTTAGGATACTTCGGCCCATTATATATTTTGGCCCATAATATTTTTAAATAAATTATATATGATACTTCTAGGATACTTCTAGATTAGTTCTAAAATATTTTTATAACAAGTTTATGATAGTTTTATGATACTTGTATTGTTTGATTGATATTATTTATTGTCATGATATTTAATTTAAAAATATTATTAATTTATTATTTAATTTATTACTTATTTATTAATTATATATAATATAAATATATTAAATTAATAATTATATAGCCGTATCCGTATCCGTGATTTTTTGAAAATTGCCGTATCGCCGTATCCGTATCGTATCGGATACGCTACCCGTATCCGTATCCGTGCAACATAGCATTTGTGTCAATATGGACGCCCAAAACTACAATGATTTAATTGGTGCAACTTGGAGAACAATTTCTTGTTCTATACAATGAAAATGAAATACCTGACAGTCAGATGACTCGCAGTGGAATAAGATAAGGTTCTCCAAATAGGGGCAATTTGTAAGGAAAGAGGAAATTTGGCAAAAATTACAGAGCATACATGATACAACTATCTTTGAGGGCGAGGATCTTCAAATTGTAAAATCTTGGGCAATTTGGTATTTCTTTTTCTAACATTTCCTACAAGCATTTTAAGAAATAATTTCATTGTTCAATACATCAAAATAAGAAATATAATAAAAAAAATAAAATAAAACAAGGAAGAAAGTCACTTGTTTTTTAAGAAAAATTATAAATTGCATACTCGCAATCTACATTCGAAGCATAACGTCAGATCCACGACGCCTGAAAGCCTACTTAGAATATCACAACTATACACATCACAAATACTTGAGTAGTCGATTATTGCTTTGTTAACTTTAGACATATCTTTGAGCTTTAAATTGATGAAATATCCATAAAATTTAAGATATTCTAGGTTAGAGGCAGAAATTAAACAAATTTCTGGATTGTCAAGAAGACAACAGTCTATATTCAAGCACTCTAAATTCTCATATAAAATATCTCCCATCATCATAAGATCACATGACTTCAAGATTAAACGTTTTAGAATGGGGCACCGAGAAAGATTTTTTCCCATGAACTAAGTTTTTATGGTTGGATTTGATAAGTGTAGTGTTTTTAGATTTGGGAGGCATACTCTATTAGGTATGATCTTCGTCTTGGGAGGCATACGCAATATGCCTCCTTTACGGGCCGTTTGGCAAGTGGACGGATTATAAGATGGAGTAAAAAATTCTGAAATTAGTAATTCCACAGTTTGTTTGGATGTCTAAATTATAAGATACTGGAAAATATAATTTTTTGTTTGGTTGTTTACAAAATTTTGAAATTTTGTTGTTGAAAATGTCAAAATAATATTTCATCAAAAATAATAAATAATAATAATATTATTGCAATACTATTATGATAATATTATTGTAATATTATTATAATAATATTAGTTTGATAAAACAAATATTACTATAATATAACATTATTGCAATATAAAATAATAATAATATTATATTATATGCAGACACTATATTATAATAATAATATAAAAAATTAAATGGTCTTTTTTATATTTTTATATAATTATAATATTATGTATTATCTATTAATATATAGTATAACTAATATTTTATTATTTAATATAATTACTACAATATTAGCAATTACATAATAATAAATGTACTTTTATATTATTATAATAGTATATTTATGTATTAAATTAAATTTATATTATAATTAATATAAATATTTTATTATTTTAATGTAATTACTAAAAGATTAGCAATTATATAATACTAATATTAAAATATTAAATGTACTTTTGTATTATTATAATATTATATTTTATCTATTAATATGTATTATAATTATACAAATACTTTATTATTTGATACAATTACTATAACATTAGTAATTATATAATAATTACATCATAATAATATAAAATATAAAATATAAAATATACTTTTATATTATTATAATATAATATTTTATCTATTAAAGTAATTATTTAATTTTTTTAATATAATTACTATAATATTAACAATTATATAATAATAATAGTTAGAACAAATTAGTTAGCAACTTAAGTAGCAATGAATGTCATTTACAAAGTAATTGGTTTTGTAATAAGAATTATAAATTAGCATTAATATGCATTAATTCTCTACAAACAATTAAATCGTGGAACAATAAATATTAGCTTTAATATGCATTTAATGCAGCATTTAATATTTACCCTCATAATGGTCCTCTGGAATTTGTTGGAGCCAAAAGTTAACAGCATCTCTAGGTATGGAAAAAATTCGGCAAAGTTAAATTCAATTTTTTAGCCTTTACCAAACAAAGAACTTGAGTTTGCTCCACTATAAAATCCAATTCTTCTTCAAGATTCCACTAACCAAACAGGCCCTTAGATATTCACAAGTAAAAAAACACTCAAGCAAGTCAACATTTTCGATATGTCGTTTGAGCATTATGTGAAGTTGGGTTTGTGGTTTAATGCATAAAGGATCCATCTTTCTATAGAACTAGACATATCGATTGAGATCCAAAAGAGGATAAAATATCTAAGTATGAATTTGTCAGTATTTACACAATCCTCGCGAAGATCCAAAAACCTCGAAACAAATTTCATTAATCTTTTGGGGTCTCATGCAAATTTTTTAAGGGTCATACTTCGATAATCAGATTTGACTTCTTCTGTGCGGAAATCATCGAAGTTGAAATCTAGACATGGAACCGAGGTCCAGAGTTTAAGCCACATTTTCGATAGTATGCATATTTGGACTACCTCTCTTGCGTTCAAGAGGGATACGATTTCTATAAGCACCGAATCAGGCAAAGCGCTTAGCCTGTCGTAACCCTCATTCTTTTTTTTTTTGAAGGAATATCTATGGTATTCGGATTTTTTATAAGAGAGCTGCTACGCACTCCGCTTTTAACGCATGACACGCCGTCATATACCTTTCACCTTCATATTTATACATTTTTGTAACGACTCATAATAAAAATACTAGTATTTATATTTTTTTTCTACAACAAATATTACAAAATGTATAAATAATAGTAAACAACGTATAAGTATCACTGATCTTCATCCATGCAAAAAGGTATAAATAAGAACAAAATTTGTATTTATAGTATAAAAAGGTATAAATATGAAGGTAGAAGGTAAAAGGTATATGATGGCCTGGCGTGTGTTAAGAGCGGAGTGCATAATCTTTTCTCATATTATAAACAACAATGATATAATATTTGTTATTATGTTTTTTCGTAAAATTGTGTCATACCTCGTATATTATTATACGATAACACTATTATAAGTGTTATTATTTGATTAAAAAACTATGATTTGTTACCATCACGTAAAATAATTGTAATAAATATACATAATCATAAATAAATGAGTTCAAATAATTTTAATATGAGATGATATTATCAATATTATCATTTAAATATGTATTTTTTTTATTATAATGAAAAATATAACATACTCGCCGCTTAGTGCGAGTATTCTCCTAGTTATTATTCATTTTCCGGCCATTGTAAATAGAAGTAAACAAACGATGATGACATTTTGACACAATCGTGGGATAAAATATATAAATCGTATTTTCAGAAAAATCATAATATGCATTATGCATTATGGGGTCATTAGTGGTATTTTTTATTTGGAGAATGTTGCTCTTCCCCCATTGCACGTCCCCCACCACTCTTGATGCGCTGGCTATAGATTAACACCGTAAAAATTAACACAAATACATGAGTTAACATTAAATTTTGTGTGTTATTTATATTATGTTATGATTTAACATCAAATTAAGATGTTAAGTCATGTACTTGTGTGTTAATTTTTAGTGGTGACACGTCATCAAGAGTGGTGGGGGATGATAGTGGGGGATGTACATCAGCACTCTTTTTATTTTTGAGGGATTTTGTAGGGATATTTATGATAATATTTCATTGTACTAAAGTATTCATGGTATTTTGAGATTTTCAACAGAGGATATGCATTATATTGCAGCTTTTTAAGTATTAATGCATGTTCTTTGCCGAAGTAAAGAGAGAGAAAATATATAGATCATGTAATTTTGGAAGTATCAATCTCAATCCACAAATAAAGTATTTCTTTATCGATTAGAAAACAAATAAAGTATTTGAATCGCAATAGTACAGAAAGATACAAATGATGCAAACAAAACAACACCTCTCATTAAAACAAAGGTTGCATGAAAACAAGTATATTCAACGGAGGATTAGGATTGCATTATATCAAAACGCAAAATGAGACTCTTTTAATGAAAGCACTTGACAAGCTTACATTTCAAGCAAGTTCACTATGGACCGAGGTGTTCATGAAAATATACGGCAAGTATCTCTTATCTCTAGTAGATTTCAACCTCATCAATATCCGATTCTCATCCTTCTTCGTAAAAGACCTTCAACCCCTAACACATTTTTTTCACATCTCGACCACTCAACATTCGACCTCTCAAAACCCGAATTGGATGTGGACGGCAAATAGACGATTCACAACGAGATCCGCCTATAGAGCACTTAGAAATCCCGGAATTACGATGCCATGGAACGTACACTTGTGGAAAGTTAAGGCTCCCAAAAAAGTTAGATTTTTTGGATGGTTAGCCTTACACGATAGAATCTTAACGGCAACGAACCTAGAAAAAAGAGGATGGCCCAACAACGAAGGATGTGCACTTTGTGCCCAATTTCGAGAAGATACAAAACATCTCCTTGTTTCATGTGTCTATTCTATGCAGGTGTGGGCCCATGTCACCTCTACCTTTCAATTAGGTCCCCTTACTTATCCGGAAAAACTCGAAGATTTCTGGACTAGAAATAAAACAAAGAGAAACAAGGAGCAAACAAACAAATTGAACACCATATGGCTCGCAACAATTTGGAACATACGGAAAGAACGTAATAGAAGAATTTTCTCGTTTAAAGCACTCTCGTCAACGTGCACGGCGAATACGATTGAAGATGATGTAGCTAGATGGATTACCAACTGTTAAGTTGGTCTCCATTTTATGCAGAATGCAATATACAACTCCACCGTATACCACACTTTTTTAATTAGCAATATTTAATTTAGGTATTGTAGTTTGTAGTTTTTATTCTGTGATGTATAACTCTACTTTTTTTCTAATACAAATCGAGAGAGACAATCGCCTCCTCCTTCAAAAAAGAAAACAAGTATATTATCCAGATTATATTTATTGCTGTATTATATATCTCTATACGAGCAAGAAAGTTCCTGTATCATACGGATAAACCTCAAAATTTTTATATCAGAGATCTCCACTGCCAGAAATAACTCAATATGCTTGTTCTTGTTCTTCGATCGTGTTTCTCGAATCCATCTTCCAAAAAGAAAAGGGAATAAATCTATTACTGACCACTACAAACCCCAAAAGACAAAAGAGTCGGGCATACTATCCGCATCGGCTACACGATTTCTCTTCGCATGTGTTTCTTTCCATCGTCTCATAATCGCATTCACCATTTCCTCTTGTTCTTCGGATATGTCCTTACCCACATGGGTCGCCGGCAAAAACATATAGAACCTGCCTGGTCGGAGCGTTTCCCTAGTCATTATCGGAGTTGGAAAATGAATTTGTAGCATGTTCTCAATGTCGCATAAAGAGACTCCTTCGGTAAATCTAAATGCAGCTTCGCCTGCAGTCATGGGTAGCCCGATAATGTGATGGGTCCCGTTTGCGGAAATGACAATGGCTGTCTTTGCGGGAAAGGCAAAGCAAGATTTAAAGTTGCCCATTGTATTAATTTTGTTTGGTTTGGTTTTTAAGTGTAATTTTTGTTTTCTTGAAATTTGATTGTGATTTGGATTATCGGAGGATGAAGAGGTTTATATATTGCTAACTATTTCTGAACTTTCATTCGGCGAAAGTTCCGGTTCACTCGTTTATGTTTGGAAATTTAAGCTCGTGTTCACTCGTTTGCAACTTTCACTTGGCAAAAGAAAAGCAAATATATAAAAGTTTGTTGGAATCTTATAACTATGTCGTGTCCAAAAGGCTTTGGATCAAATTTTGTACAAAACCTTTCAATCTTTTTGTTAGTTTTTGGTATAATTTAAATTACTGATTATCTTATTTCATCAAATTTTGTCGACACTATTCTCATTGCAATCACGTGAACGATCTGGCTGCAACGAAATTGACGAATTTTTCGAGGAAAAACAAAAACACCATCACATATTGCAACAAAATCCATGAGAAAAACACTGATTTGGTTAAGACACTGTTAACACAATAAATATAAATTTGCAAAATAGAAAAATTATATTTGTGCTTTTTTTTTATTCAGAAAATGTAATATGTAATGTAAAAACATTCGGTATCACAAACGATTGCTTGTTGGTGTCATTCAAAAAATAATAAAAACGTATTTTCACAAAATTGATTATAGGCCATTAACTCCTAATTCATATAAACAAAATACTAAAATCTTGTGAAATAAATAATTTAATTACACTATTGAAATTCGTTTTATTTCATTTGTCCGGCCAGCAGAAAAAGAAAACAGACAAATTATACGACATAAAATGAACTGTGAAGTTGATTTAAATAATAAATTTTGTTTAAAATTGCTAATTGCAAGAACAACAAGTTCAAATTATTTTGTTTCATGTGAATTTGTATACATCTTATTAAAAATAATATGCTAATGACTTCTGATTATATAAATTAATAATGGGCTAAGATCAGGCAAGTTCTTTTCATTATATATATTTTTGGGAAATTTTTAAAAAACCCCCTAACTTTTTTCAATATTCTAAAAAACCCCATCACTTTTGAGAAACTCCAAAAAATCCCCTAAAAGCAAACTTTTCTTTCAAAAAACCCCCTCTAGCTGTTAAAGTTAACTCTTTTGGTGTTAAATTTTTTTTGGACCAAAAT
This sequence comes from Luzula sylvatica, assembly GCA_946800325.1. Classification (NCBI taxonomy): domain Eukaryota; kingdom Viridiplantae; phylum Streptophyta; class Magnoliopsida; order Poales; family Juncaceae; genus Luzula; species Luzula sylvatica. Next base: position 30,362,343 of record OX326961.1, on the reverse strand, counting down.
ACCCTCTAGTTTTATAAAATATAATTTTTCTAAATAATTTTAGTATTTTTTTATTTTAAAAATTCATAAATATTTCATAATTAATTAATTACATATTAACTCGTATAATTATATATCAGTTTATATATTTATTTTTATATGAATGGTACATTATATCATATATTTAGAATCAGATTTTTTGCAGATACATGCACTTGTTATGGGGTGAAAATTTCCCTTAAAAAAATTCATAATTTTTTTTTAAAATATAATCATTTCACAAAAATAAAATTATTAAATGTTGTGTTTGTATAATTTTAATATTTCATTTATTATTCATGAAAAACTAACATCAGATAATAATAAAATAAACACCTTGAAAATATACTGAAAGAAAAATATTTCTTTAAACATCCATTTTAATTTTATTTTCGTTCTTCTTTTATGTATGCTTTTAATAGATTCATGATATTTTAATTTTTAAATATTTGCAAGGTGTTCTTTTAATATTGTTGTTCATCTTATTATTATTTTATGTTATTTTTTCAATAAAAAGTTATGAAAGTCAAATATATGTAATGTATGAAATATTAAAATTATATAAATATAACATATGAAAATTATTTTTTAAAAATTATTATAAGCAAAAAAAAAAAATTAGGACTTTTTTAAAATTAATACAAATAACAAAAACATTATTTTAATTACTAAATATGTAAAATGAAGGGTATTTTGGTCATAAAAAAAAATTTAACACCATCTATAGTTAATTTTAACCCCATAGGGGGTATTTGAAAATAAAAATTTGGTAGAGGGGTTTTTTGGAGTTTCCAAAAAGATAGGGGGTTTTTTAGAATATCCAAAAAAGATAGGGGATTTTTTGAAAATTTCCCTATATTTTTTAATTAGGAAGGCAATTCAATTTTTTTTTTCAAATTGGATGTATCATTTTGATTTTGCTAAAATCATGCAAATCTTTTTATTTTTGGCGGAATTTCACATAAACCCCCCAAAAAAAAGATCAGATATACCCCTAAAAATATATATATATAAATATCACCAATGATCAAAGCATCTATTTCATTTTATGAATTAAACTACAAAGATTTGCTCTTGCCAAAAACATGATGGATTTAGACTGCATTAAAATATAAGTGAGACGAATAAAATATTTATTTTATGTAAAAGAAATACATGAGAAACCAAAGCTTGTATTTCATTTTTTTTTTCTATAAAAACAGATAGCACACAATCAAACTCAAACTTAGAAACTAAGTACACTCCCTAATAATATCAATGACAATACTCGAGAATCATAGCATACAAACATTGTACAAAAATAACATAAAAAGGACAAGTACGATTCACCGATCTTGATATGCAAAGCTTTCACGAGTCTTCACAGGCTGGTAGTCGCAGGTGGCTGCGACAAAAACGGAATCGGGGGCATCTCATATCCAGAAATTTTCGGAACATACGCGGGGATAAATGGAATAGTACTCGGAATAGCGGGCATTGGAGGCAATGCAGTTGGACTAGTAATAGGGATATTTGTTGGAATAATATCTGGAATAGTAATAGATGGCATTGGGTGAAGAGTTGTTGGAATAGCCGGAATAGTCGGTTCTGGTATCACAGTCGGTGTGGCCTCCGGTGCAGCTTCAGTCGTGTCTAACAAATAACGAGCTGCGAAACTTCCATTTATGGCCGTGAAGACGAGAACGCAGGTTAGAAAGAAGCGAGTTCCAGAAGCCATTTATGAAATTATCGAAGGCTTATAATTTAGCTGAATATGTTTATTGATTGTTGCAGATTTTGTGTGAATATGAACTGAGAAGATGGTGATACTTATAGTAAGAACTTTTTGATATTGGACATGGTGTGATAGTCTCGGAGTTGTTGATCTGTGGATAAAGTTGAGATTTGATGGTTGGTTAACTTCTCATCCATTTAATTCAGAGACTAAGGGCTTGTTTGGATGCAAAGGAACTTCAAGTATTATCTAGGTTAGGAAAGAAATTCCGAATTGTTACTAAAAACATGTTTGGATCTAGTTTAGAAAATGCAAGGATCATTTTTCGGTTAGGATTTTCTAGGGAATTTGTGTACAATTTTTGTGAAAAATAAAACTGACCTTTTTGGTCAGTTTTTTTTCAGGAAACTCACGGATCCTCTTTTTTCTCTAGTTTTTTACCTTTCTCTCTCTTCTTTATTATCATTTTTTTGTCTCTTTCTTATACAACCCTCTCCCTCACTCTATCTCTCTCCATTGCCATGTCATTCTTTATTTGTGTCCATGTGTATGTGTGTGTATTTTCTTAAAAATACTTGTTCTTTTAATTGAATATCATGTTTTAATAGATGCAAGTAGGTTTATTTGTGGTTTAAAGGTATCAATAGTTGTAATATTTTTTTAATTTGATAGTTGTTTCAACGAGGAAAGATGTTTGATAATTTATTTTTGAGTAAAAAATTAAGATAGCAAATACTTCCTTTAAAAAGTTAAGATGGTAAATAATTTATTATCATTCGAATGCATCTTTCACATATATTGACTAAAATATATGATTTGAGATTTCATTTTTTTTTTAATAAGGATTCTCATTTCATTTCATTTTCATGAGATGAGATGAAAACGGTTATAAGATTTGTAATTTGTGGGTGTTCATTTATATTTGAGTTTATTTGACTAAAATATATGATTTGTATCATACAGCAGGAGATATCTTATTATTTTTCTATTTTTACTTTTTTCTGTTGGCTTTATATTATTATTTTTTAATTTTCAATTCATGATTGAATTTTTAATTTTGAAACAAATGGACAAATTAAACATACAGATTTAAGTTCATGATATATTAATTTGTTCTTATGTTATGTAAATATTTGTTATGGACATATCATTTGTTAATTCATTTCTATTGAGTTAATGATTGTCCTCGAGAGATGAGCTTTAATAGACTATAAATTCCTTGAACTGGCAAATAGACTCTAACAAGGAAAATATTTGGACAATTATGCTAGAAAATCTATACGGGGTGCAATGTGCAAACCAATTAACCGAAATCCCTTTAGCAAAACGATCTTTTTTTATAGCCCAATTAATTTCCCTAATGGAAATATACAAGATGTCCACAACAAATGACCCGCAAACAACTACGATCACTTGGAGATGGAATGGTAATGGATCGTTCACGAGTAGTTCGGTGTACCAATTCTTAATAAATCCGGGCATAACGGTCTTTTGGTAAAAGCCTCTTTGGAAACTAAAAATTCCATTCAAAATTAAAATATTTCTTTGGTTGGCACTACAATCAAAGCTCAATACATGCGATGTATTGAAATCGAAAGGATGGACGGGTACAAGCGTGTGCACCCTATGTGCAAGAGAAAACGAAACGGCCGATCATCTTTTTTTGCATTGCAACTATACAAATGCGGTGTGGGCGTTAACGGAGAGAATGATGGGGCGCCCAATTAAAAGACAACCAAACATCTCTCAAATAGATTCGTGGTTAGTTAATAGAGAAACATATAGAACTCCAACACCGAACCTTTGGGATAGAATTTGGGCGGCGATTACGTGGAATATATGGAAGGCGAGAAATGAATGCATTTTCGCCTCCGTTAAGGCGATTCCGGCTTCAACGGCGACAAGGGCTTACAACGAAATAAAAGCATGGGCATGCCTAGATAGGATCACGTAAGCGGGAATATAACTTATTCCGGCTCTCAAACGATTGTGTCTTTCTTCTTTTTTCTTCTATTTATATTTAACAAAGATATGTAAATATTTTTTCTTTATTTATAAAAGTACGAATACCATTGGTATTCCTTCAAAAAAAAAAAAAAAAAAAAAATTCCTTGCACGTACATCCAAACTTGTATCACATATAATATCCTAGAGGTGCCTTATCTTATAGGAATAGCTATTTTGAAATTCCAATCCCTACAGATGGGCTATCCAGCCAATGGACTCGTGACCCAGTGGTTGGGTGTGAGACACAAGAAATCATATGTTGTGAGAGGTTATGTGTTCGAGTCTCATTGGCACCAATGGATGGAGGACCACCGAACCTTCTCCATTTACTCTTTTATGCCAATGGGCTTGTGGCCCAGTGGTTGGGTGTGAGACACAAGAAACCTTATGTTGTGAGAGGTTGTGGGTTCGAGTCCCGTTGGCATCAATGGATGGAGGACCACCGAGCCTTCTCCATTTACTCGTTTTTTTTGTTGTACAAATGGGCTATCCTAAACCATAATTTTCCTGCACATCCAAACAAACCCTAAGTTGGAATATTTTAGGCTGTAAAAACATTAGTATCTTACATATTATATGTATAATAATTATATTATAATGTTATAAATTTTTTTATCAGATATATCATATGGATATAATATAAAAGAATAATATATTATTTGTATTAAACAATATTATAAATTATAAATATGAAATAATATTATACATGTAATATAATTGTGTCTATGTAATTTTGTTATATGTATAAAATAACATTATACATATAACAATATAATAATTATATAATGGGATAATTTTCGATATATCACTCCGAAAAGTTCAAAATATCAAATTTGTCCTTTTAAATTTGAGAATATCCAATTTATCCTCTTAAAGCTCAAAATATATCAAATATATCTTTGCAATGTATTTTATGAAGTTCTAATCCACGGATCGGATCGTGAACATTTTAAGTTTCATATTTATGAATGATACCAATGACATTTGAACTTTTGACATTTTGTATCTTGTGCAAAACACTCAAGCACCCGGTTACGGAGCAATTGGTATATCCTTGCAATGTTAAGAATATATTATAATATAGTCCCATGAAACTTAATATCAAATTTATCCAATTTTTACTTTTTTTAGTCAAATTAAACTACTAAACACAAATTAAATAAAGAATTATAAATTTAAATGACCGACATATTCCTAGCAATTCCGAAAGGTTGGCTGATCTGTAACTACCTTCGCTGCATCTATCTTTCACATGTCTCCTCAAATAAAGATTTTCAAAATTTGATTACCATTACTCTTATTGAATGTTAGTTAAAAATTTATAATATAAAGTATATTCAAAATATATAAGATATAACTTATATAAGGTATATTTGATAAATAATATGGATATAACTTTCTCCGACGGTTACGCTTTCACCGACGGCCCGTCGCCGAAGGCTTCTCCGACGGCCCGACGCTAATTGTATTATTTAAATAATATATTTCATACGGTACAGTTATTTCCGACGGCCCGTCGGTAATAAGTATATTATTTAAATAATATATTTCTTAATTAATTCAGTTATTATGTAATTATTAATTAAAAAGATACATTAATCAGTAACACATTAATTATTATTAATATTTAACAAATCAATTAATAATTAATATATCAAATGAATTAATTTACAAATAAACATAAACATAAATACATAATCGGAGAGTACCGGTATTCCACAAATAAACATAAACACATAATCTCACAATAAACACATAATCTCACAAATATACAAATTCAACGCCGTTAATCGGAGAGTACCGGTATTCCAACAAGTAATCCAAGCCGTCCCATTTACTATCCAAATTGTACCACTAATCGGACCCGTACCAGTCCATATGCCTTCAATTCATCTCCTGCACAGAAACCATCTCAAGCCGTCAATTCCGGCTCCGGCTCCACTACAATCTCCTGCTCCAGCTCCAGCTCCAGCTCCACATCCATCTCCAGCTCCAGCTCCTGCTCCTGCTCCACATCCATCTCCTGCTCCAGCTCCAGCTCCGGCACGACATATACGCAACGATACAACTCAAACCATCAAAACTGCACAAAAAATTAATCAAATATATTAGTTAATTTCAGGGGCATAAATCTAATTATATAAAATAGAATTAAGAATTAACAAGAATTAAGAACAATTAAGAACAATTCAAGCCGTACCAGTAAGAATCGTCCCTGTCCCTGCTCGAGAACATCCCATTGAATCTTCGTCTTCAATCCAAGCTCCAAAGATCTAAACCCTAGTAGCAGCAATCGAACCGGTACCAGCAATCGTCTTCAATCGTACCAAATAAAATCTTAATCCCGATGGTGGCGTCGACGTCTCCTGAAATCCTCTAACATTGAAACACACAAATCCTCCTCCCTCTTGCTCTTCATATCTTCCTCCAGCTTGCGATTTTTCTACACATAAATTCAAAATATTTCAAATAAAACATAAAATGAATATTTTAAAATATAAAACAGTTTAAAACAGAATTAAATCAGAATTACATACACTAAAAAAAACAGTTTAAAATATTTCAAATATACATGAATTCAAAATATAACAGTTTAAAATATTCCAAACAAAATATAATATTTCAAAATATTCCTAAATTAAATAAGTAACCTACACATAAATAATTATATAACAAACATAATTAATACATGAATTAAAACAAAATTACATAAACTTAAAAAAAAGAATTTAAAAAAGAATTAAAAAAGAATTACATACACTTAAAAAAAAACAGTTTAAAAAAAAGAATTAAACAACAGAAATTAAATAATTCTATACTAGAAAAACTTAGTTTAAAAAAAAAGAAATTAACACAAACAAAAATAACCTAAAAAACAAAATAATTTTTATTTAAACTAAAAAAGAACATGATGTAAAATAACAGAGAAATAACAGGATTTAAAAAAAACGCTTTAACTCGATTTTTTTTTTAAATAACAGGATTTAAAAACCCTAAGAGTACTTAAAACTCTAAAAAATTTAGAAACTCTAAAGCTCAAAATAATAAAACAATGAGATAAAATTATATACCTTCATCTAGCAAGAGAACCAATGTCCACGGCCACCACCAAAACTCGAACTCCAACTCCACCGAAAGCACCCTGACAACCACCAAAGCCCCAAATGAGCTCCCCGGCAACACACTGACCACCACCAAAGCTCCTAAGGTCGAACTCCAACACCTTAGTCCGGCAGCACACTCAAAGCTCGAAAGAACAATGGAAAGAAAAGAAGAAGAGAGGAATGAAAAGATAGGGCTGTAGTGAAGAAGAGGATAAGAGGGAGGCGGGGCTGTAGTGAGGGGCGGGGCAGGGGGCTGTGGAGAAGAGGGGAAAGAGGGGCGGCGCTGTGTGGAGAGAAGAGGGGAAGAGGGGTGAATGAGTGTAAAGAGAGAGAAGGGGGCCAGCGGGGTTAAGTAATTGTGTACAAACTTCACCGACGGGCCGTGGGAGCTCTATCTGCGACGGGGGTTATTAGCGATGGGCCGACGCTGATACTTATCTGCGACGGGAATACATTAGCGACGAGCCGACGGAGAGCTTTTGAAAATATATGGTGGTTCTTTAGTGGGCCTTCTGCGACGGTGAAATATTTGCGACGGGCCGACGAAGGCTATTAGCGACGGTTATTAGCATCGCCGACGGGCCGTAGCAGGCTAATAGCGACGGGTATACAGTTTAGCGACGGGCCGACGGAAATATTTAAGCATATACGACGGGCCGTCGCTAATAATACCGTCGGTAATAAGTTTCAGCGACGGGCCAACGCAGATAGGACGATTTATTTGCGACGGGCAGTCGCTGATACCCATATCTGTTGTAGTGATTGCAAAGATATATTTGATATATTTTGAGCTTTAAGAGGATAAATTGGATATTCTCAAATTTAAAAGGACAAATTTGATATTTTGAACTTTTCGGAGTGATATATCGAAAATTATCCCATTATATAATTATTATATTGTTATATGTATAATGTTATTTTATACATATAATAAAATTACATAGACACAATTATATTACATGTATAATATTATTTCATATTTATAATTTATAATATTGTTTAATACAAATAATATATTATTCTTTTATATTATATCCATATAATATATCTGATAAAAATATTTATAACGTTATAATATAATTATTATACATATAATATGTAAGATACTAATGTTCTTACAGCCTAAATTATTCCAACTTTATCTCTCAACTAAACGGATGAGAAGTTAACCAACCATCAAATCTCAACTTTATCCACAGATCACACAGATCAACAACTCCGAGACTATCACACCATGTCCAATGTCAAAAAGTTCTTACTATAAGTATCACCATCTTCTCAGTTCATATTCACACAAAATCTGCAACAATCAATAAACATATTCAGCTAAATTATAAGCCATCAATAATTTCATAAATGGCTTCTGGAACTCGCTTCTTTCTAGCCTGCGTTCTCGTCTTCACGGCCATAAATGGAAGTTTCGCAGCTCGTTATTTGTTAGACACGACTGAAGCTGCACCGGAGGCCACACCGACTGCGATACCAGAACCGACTATTCCGGCTATTCCAACAACTCTTCCCCCAATGCCATCTATTACTATTCCAGATATTATTCCAACAAATATCCCTATTACTATTCCAACTGCATTGCCTCCAATGCCAGCTATTCCGAGTACTATTCCATTTATCCCCGCGTATGTTCCGAAAATTTCTGGATATGAGATGCCCCCGATTCCGTTTTTGTCGCAGCCACCTGCGACTACCAGCCCGTGAAGACTCGTGAAAGCTTTGCATATCAAGATCGGTGAATCGTACTTGTCCTTTTTATAGTTAGTATGAATGTTATTTTTGTACAATGTTTGTATGTTATGAATCTATGATTCTCGAGTATTGTCATTGATATTATTAGGGAGTGTACTTAGTTTGTATGTTTGAGTTTGATCGTGTGTTATCTGTTTTTATAAAAAAAAAAATGAAATACAAGCTTTAGTTTCTCATGTATTTCTTTTACATAAATGAAATATTTTATTCGTCTCACTTATATTATTTGATGTTAATGCAGTCTAAATCCATCATGTTTTTGGCAAGACCAAATCTGTGTAGTTTAATTCATAAAATGAAATAGATGCTTTGATCATTGGTGATATATATATATATATATATATATATATATATATATATATATATATATATATATATATATATATATATATATATATATATATATTTAGGGGGTATATCTAATCCTTTTTTTTGGGGGGTTTATGTGAAATTCCGCCAAAAATAAAAAGATTTGCATGATTTTAGCAAAATCAAAATCATACATCCAATTTGAAAAAAAAAATTGAATTGCCTTCCTAATTAAAAAATATATATAATGAAAAAACTTACCTGATCTTAGCCCATTATTAATTTATATAATCAGAAGTCATTAGCATATTATTTTTAATAAGATGTATACAAATTCACAAAAAAATAATTTTAACTTGTTGTTCTTGCAATTAGCAGTTTTAAACAAAATTTATTATTTAAATCAACTTCACAGTTCATTTTATGTCGTATAATTTGTGTGTTTTCTTTTTCTGCTGGCCGGACAAATGAAATAAAACGAATTTCAATAGTGTAATTAAATTATTTATTTCACAAGATTTTAGTATTTTGTTTATATGAATTAGGAGTTAATGGCCTATAATAAATTGAGTTGGCGGATATTTTCCAAAGACATTATTGAAGAGGACGATTTTTCTTTTCCCTTGTTTTGTACAGGTTAATTAGCTAGGTTAATCAAATAAATAAATTTTAAAGTTTTATCACACTAAGAAGCATTACAATTCAAAGATTCTAACTACAGAAACTACTCATGTTTGATTTGAGGGATTTTGAAATACATGGATATATCATATACAATCCATGCTAGTTATTTGATTAGTTGGATTGTCGTATCATGAATATCAAAATCTATTGATTGTTTTTAGTTTGAAATCCATGATTTATGAGTTAGTTATAAAATGAATGATATTATAAAATTGATCCATAATTTATTGAACATCTCATTCAAATAATAAAATATTAATTAAATATAAAAAATTAAATAAAAATTTCACTTGCACAATTAAACCAAAGATTTTAATCACTTGAGAATAAGCAAAAACACCCCTAAATCACTAGTTGTCGGCAATTTTATTCAAGAAGCCTTTCTCTTCAGGTGGTACGCGGGTATCGGTCTCTGCGACCAAGTCCCGACATTTCTCCTTCAACCCTACAAAATACAAATCATCACGAGTGCCCCTACAAAATGGGAATTATCATCAATATCCTTGAAAAAAAATACCTAGGGCTGGTACGATCTTTAGAAGGGAGGTTGAGATAGGTACGGAGATGTTCGGCACCATCGTTGGTTAGGGACAAGTAATAATGCTCCCATGCAATGTTTCGTTGACATATTCTTTCGACTTTGGTCTCTGCATTGGCTGTATCACCTGTAAACGGAAATTTGCAAAAAAAACCAATGAGTTAATCCGAAATAACCCGTAGTTAATGTGATTTATTTGCTAAATTACCAACGGCATTGTACCACAAATCAAGTTTTAACTCTAATTGCAGTTCTACAATGACATTTTAGTATTTTAACTGTTAAAAACTGGTACAAAAAGAATCAATGTACAACACACACACAATTTTGAGATTAAATGGGGGGGGGGGGGGGGGGGGGGGTAAAGGGGGTATTAACTCAAAGTGCCTCAAAATCTATTAACTCAAAGTTATTAAATTAATGTCTTACTCAAGCTATTAATGATACTGGTATACCGAAATAAAAATTACTAGTTAACCTTTAGTTTCTAGTTTCTACTAATTACTAATGATACTGGTACACAAAACCATGGTTCTGAGACTCGGCCACACCCGACCCGATATGGCCCGGATAAATCGGATCCGATTTTTTTTTTAGGATTGTTATTTCAAAATGAATTGTAGTTATATAAAAAGTGTCTTTATTTTACTCCTAAATTTATGAAAATCGAATAAAAGAAACTAAAAGTTTTAAGGGTAGGCTTACAATTTACAAATATACATACATACCATCCATATTCGAATGATATTTTGCATATGAGATGTGATTTTTTTTATTTATTTTTATTTTTATAAAGATTGTTATATTAAAATGGATTGTAGTTGTATAAAAATTGTCTTTATTTTACCCATCCTTTAATTTCATTTTTACAGTGCATAAATATTTTACAGTACATACTTTATTTCAGCCATACAGATACTAGCCATACTAGACATACTTCACTTTACAGTATAAAACTTTGGGTTTTATTAGTTGAATTTGTGTGTATTATGTTTATGAATGGTTATCTATTTTTAAAATAATTTTTTTTATTTTTTTTCTATTTTTTCCGATTTTTTTACTAATCGTCCGAGTTTTTTTTTTTGACTCGTCCGAGTCTTGTCCGAGTCGTCCGAGTTCCGAGTCTCCGGAACCAACCGAGTCCGAGTCCGAGTCCGAGTTTCAGAACCATGCACAAAACAACACTCAAATTACTAATTAACCTTTAATTTCTACCAATCAATCCTAATTAGCATAATTATAACACAAAATAAAAACCCTAACTGAGATAGTTGTAACACAAAATCAAAATCAATAGAACAAAATCCATCTTATACTCGAAAAATACAAATTAGCACAAAATTTATCTTTCATTTTCTAAATCAACACTCTTCTTTGAAGAGAAGAGTAGCAGAGATTAGAGTTTAAAGAGTTACGAAAATACCTTCTATTTGGCAAGAGATTGATTCTTTGACGAGAGGCAAAAAGGCCTCTGTTGTGCTAGGAAGAGATTTCAACGAGAGCTAAGAAGGATTCTTTGGCGAGCAAGGAAGGCGGAGAAAGAGGGAAACTGGGCGGGTGGAAAAATATGTGTTAGCGTCAAATAAGTGAAATACAGAGAGATAGAATGAAATACCTATTTTTTAGATGGAGTAGAAAATACAGGACAAGAGACTTGAAATACAATACAATCCCAAATCAAACAAAGGATTTGGAAGAAATTCTGTATTTGGGAATACATATCCACCTAAATCCCTCAAATCAAACATCTATTCTTAATAGGGGACCTTTCAATCCCAACAAAGATTTGCTCTTGCCAAAAATATTATTGGATTTAGACGGCATTAACATCAAACAATATAAGTGAGACGAAATAAAATATTTCATTCGATGAAAAAAAAATGCAGGAGAAACCAACAAGTATGTATTACATTTTTTTTATAACAGATAACAAAACACAATCAAAATCAAATTTATAAGCTAAGTACACTCACATAATAATGACTAATACTATCGAATCATAACATACAAACATTGTACAAAATCAAAACATTCAAACTTTACAAACTATAAAAAGGACAAGTAAATTCACTGATATTGATATGCAAAGCTTGAACCAGTCTTCACGGGCTGGTAGTGGCCGGTGGCTTCGACAAGAACGGAATCGGGGGCATCTCATATCCAGAAATTTTCGGAATATACGCGGGGATAAAAGGAATAGTACTCGGAATATCGGGCATTGGAGGCAATGCAGTTGGAATAGTAATAGGGATAGTTGTTGGAAATGAAATAACATCTGGAATAGTAATAGATGTCATTGGGGGAAGAGTTGTTGGAATAGCCGGAATAGTCGGTTCTGGTATCACAGTTCGTGTGGCCTCCGGTGCAGCTTCAGTCGTGTCTAACAAATAACGAGCTGCGGAACTTCCATTCATGGTCGTAAAGACGAGAACAAAGGCTACGAAGAACCGAATTTCAGAAGCCATTTATGAAATTATTGAAGGATTATAATTAGCTGAATATGTATATTGATTGATTGTTGCAGATTGTGTGTGAGTATTAACTGAGAAGATGGTGATACTTATAGTGATAATTTTTTGATATTGGACATGGTGCGATAGTCTCGGAGTTGTTGATCTGTCGATGAAGTTGAGATTTGATGGTTGGTTAACTTCTCATCCATTTAATTCAGAGACTGAGTTCGAATATTTTGTGGCTGTATAAACATTGGTATCATTGTGATGATTCGATATACTTACATATTTGAAAGCCTTATTGACTATACAATTAGAATTTCTATCTTAGGTGTTAATTTTAATTGTGTCAAATGAATCCACTTCATATCATCTGGCAATTTACCATCCACCATGAAATAACACAAGTCTCAAAACTCAAAATCGGCCTAAATTATATTTAAGAACTCCCCCTTTCATTTCCCCCACACAATCATAATAATGTCAATTTTTCCAATTAATATCCTAATTAACAAGGTGAATTAACCATTAATTCATGATTAATAAAAAAATAATATGAAATTGGAGTCTTTGCCATAGCCTAGTTGGTTGAGTGTGAGATACAAAAATCATATGTTTTAAGAGGTTGTGGGTTCGATCTCTATTGACATCAATGGATGGAGGACATATGAGCATTCTCCATTTTTTTTTTTGATTAACTGAGCATTCTCCATTTATTATAAAAAAATAATCTTCCTCAATTAATAGTTGATTAGGAATATTCAAAAATTAATAATTTTGGATTAATCGTTAATTGATAGACATAATTAATGAGTTAATCATGAATTGGTGAGGAAATGGAGGGCACGGTAGAAGGTCTCTATATTTAAATATGTCTATTATATTTTTCAATATATATTATATATTTTCTAAACAATCTTATTTTATTAAACATATTTGATGATAACATATATTATTATCTGCACAAAATACCTTGTTTTTTATATTCTTTTTATGTCCCTAAGTTTCCCATAAATTGTCATAAACATCAACGCACGTGGAATTCATAGATTTAGGGAATGAAATTGAAAGTGGATCTTAGAAATGAGGAATTTCTTTTTAGGGGTTTACTAACTAAATTAATATATCAAGTTGTGAAAAATATAAAACTTCTATGGATTATATCATGCTGAAATGAGAAAAATATACAATTTCTAGTGATTATATCATGCTGAAATGAATATATATTTTTATTATATATCTAAAATTGGTTGATCCGAAAGACCATTTAAAATTCAAGATCTCGCAAGTTTGTCATATCATCTCACCCATGTCCTAAATAACTATTTTGTCCTCATTTATAATGATTGTTATTTAGTGTTAATTTTTGTTAATATTATTATTTTTCTTAAATTGTACAAGAAAATCTTACATGTATAAAAAAATCACAATCTTTTCAGTTGCTAATAATTATAAATTTAAAAACAACTTATACAATTCATATTTAATCAATCAGAAACGCTACAATTACATAATTAAACCACATAAGTATCCCGGAATGCTAAAATCAGAAATTACTTGGATGTGTCCCACTTATATTTTACATATAAAATTACAAATCGGAATGATTTCGGTGATTTATGTAAGCGACTCTATCATTTTTGTTTAATCAATGTATTTTTTGACCAATTTGGAGAGGACTCGAGAGATCTCCCATCCAAAAGATTTATCATTGATCAATTAAAGTTTTTTATTACAATTTTTCTCCCAAATTTCTAAATCCCAAGAAAAAATGAAAGGTAATTATCTTCTCTTAATGAGCCATGTCACTCATTTCACTGTTACCCTCCCTCTCTCTTCTTTCTCCTCCGCTCCTCTCTTTCTTCTCAATTCCACGACCCAGCAAAAAAGAAAGAAAAAATGATCCCCACCAAATCCTAGCGGCACGAACATGACGAACGGGAAGACGAGACATAACCCTAGTGACGATACACATTGCTTCTCTCTTTGTTGCTTCAACCTTGAAGCCCTAAACTCTACACTGGACATGATGGTGGGCCGACCTTGGATACTGACGAGTTCATCGACCTTCTTCATAGTTTGGGCATGCTTCGAAGAGTGATTTTGCAATCTAATTCCAATAATGTTTTTGGCAAGAGCAAATATTTGTAGTTTAATTCATAGAATGAAATAGATGCTTTGGTCATAGGTGATAATTTTATAGGTGATAATTTTAAGAAAATCCTGGCTCTCACATAAAACCACATCATCAAATTAGTATGGGTTATTTGATCTTGATCAAAAAGTCCAAATTAGTTGATTATTTATATGAACATTGTTTATATAAACCAACTAAAGTAAAAATTACAGAAACTTTGGTCTATTGTGGACTAAATTCATTCATATTTTTGTCTCAGTTAAATATGAAAAAGTTTAAAAAAAAAACCCTAATTTTTTTGAATATTGTAAAAATTTCCTAAATTTACATATGTAGAAACTAAACTAAATTGTGATTTTTATTTTAAAAAAATCCTAAATTTTTTGTAACATATAATAATTAAAAAAATAATTATTACATGTAATTATATCTTATATATAATTTTAAGAAAATCCTAGCTTCCACATAAAGTCACATCATCAAGCCAATATGGACCATTTAATCTTGATCAAAATTTCCAAATTAGTTGGTTATTCAAATGAACATTATCTATATAAACCAACTAAACTAAAAGTTACATGAACTTTGGTCCATTGTGGACTAGATTCATTCATATTTTTGTTTCAATTAAATATGGAAAAGTTTCGAAAAAACAAACCCTATTTTTTTTTAATATTGTAACTACTCCCTAAATTTACATATGTAGTAACTAAAAAAAATTGTTATTTTTTATTTCAAAAAATCCAAATTTTTTTGTAACATATAATAATTAAATTTTTTTTTTTATTACATGTAATATTTATATAATTTTAATATTTCATACATTCTATTTTGAATTTTCTATTTTTTTTCTCAAAAACTAACATAATAGAATAATAAGATGAACAACAATATTAAAAGATTATTTGCAAATATTTAAAAAATAAAATATCATGAAACTATTAAAAAATATATATGAAAGGAGAATGAAAATAAAAAACTAGATGCTTGAACATATATTTTTTATCAATATATTTTCAAGGTGTTCATTTATTGTTGTTCATTTTATTATTATCAGATGTTAGTTTTCCATGAATAATAAATGAAAAATTAAATTATATAAATACAACATTTTATAATTTTTTTTAAATCACATGTTAAGAAATTATGAATTTTCTTAAAAAATTATAAAATTCATAAAAAACAACAAAAATATTTTTTTAATTATTACATATAAAAGTAGAAGGATATTTTGATAAAAAAATATATCATCCATTGGGAGATATTTGGAAATAAAAGTTTTGGTAGAGGGGGTTTGTCGGAGTTTAGAAAAAAATAGGAGTTTTTTTTTAAATATCCAAAAAAATTAAGGGGCTAAAAATATACCAAAACACAAAAGTCTGCACAATCAGACAAAAAAAACTTAGAATCCAATTACATATTATATAATATGTGATACTGTTCTTTTTTAGAATAATTGAAGAATGATCATATGTCCTCCTTCCATTGATATCAGTGGAGATTGAACCCACAATCTCTCACAACATACGAATTTTTTTGTCTTACACTCAAATAACTAGGTTATGGTCCACTGACTATGTGATACTGTTCTTTGGGTCGTGTGTGTGTGTGTGTGTGTGTGTGTGTGGGGGGGGGGGGGGGGGGGGGGTTGTGAAATTTCGCCAAAAAGGAAAACTCTAGACTTGCATGATTTTAGCGAAATCAAAATCATACACCCAATTTGAAAAAAAAAAAGTTGAATTGCTTTCCTAATACAAAAATGGGAGTTCTATCATACAACATTTTTGCTTAGGATGTAGCTTTTTTCAAAAATGGAAGTTCTATCATACACCCATTTTTTGAATTGTCTTCCTAATACAAAAATGGGAGTTCTATCATACATCATTTTTGCTTAGGATGTAGATTTTTTCAAGGTTATTTTTAGTACCTAATAATTAATAAGTATTCGAGATAATTTTTCAAGTATATTTATTAATGAATGTTAGACTAAATATGAAATCTGAATTGTTCATTAAAGAAAAAATATCCCCAAAAAATAAAAGTTATGATACACCCTTCTAAAACCCAAAATACCTTATGTTATGATATAACTTCCCATTTTTAATAAAATTTATGATACAACTTCCCTACAAGAAAAATCGAAAAACTTACCCGATTTCCATTTTTAATTTATATGATCAGAAGTCATTAGCATGTTCTTTTTTAATAAGATGAATACAATTTCACATGAAAAAAATAATTTTAACTCATTGTTATTGCAATTAGCATTTGTAAACAAAATTTATTATTTATTATTTAAATCAACTTCATAGTTCATTTTATGTCGTATAGTTTGTCTGTTTCATTTTTCTGCTGGCCGGACAAATGAAATAAAAAAAAATTCAATAATACAATTAAATTATTTATTTCGCAAGATTTTAGTATTTTATTTATATGAATTAGGAGTTAATGGCTTATAATAAATTTAGCAAAAATGATACATCTACAGAAGTAAATTACCGAATGGTTACCGAAATAATAATTTTGGAAATAATACAACCTGGGCCCCACATCATTATTTCCTTAATAATACAATCGGGATTATATTTGTGATTCAATTCGGTAGATATATCATTTTTGTAAATTTAGTTGGCGGATATTTTCCAAAGACATTAATGAAGAGGACGTTTTTTCTTTTCCCTTGTTTTGTACATGTCTAATTAGGTTAATCAAATAAATAAATTTTAAAGTTTTATCACACTAACAAGCAGTACAATTCAAAGATTCTAACTACAGAAACTACTCTATCCTTATAGAGGACCTTTCAATCCCTCCAAAGATTTGCTCTTGCCAAAAATGTTAGGAAAATTATATTTGTCCTCACAAAAGTAGGATAAATATCTTCGATGACATTATCGAAAATGTGTTAATTTTTTGTTAACCGATCCGTACCTATCTAATCTTAATTAAAATTAAATTTTTATTAATTTGTATGTTTGTTAATTGGTCTGTACCTATCACATTTTATTAAGATTAAATTTGCAACTCAATTAATCATTAATCCAATAAACGTGATGACGTCATTGCTTTTGTGGGACACCATATATGCCCTCAAAATAGTAATGGATTTAGACTGCATTAACATCAAACAACTCTAACATAGTACCTTCACCTATCAGTAAATGACCAGGGTTCGAACCCGGTCTGACGCATGGACTACTTTGGGTAGGTTCGACTAGTAGGGGTTTAGATTAGTAGGGATGGGGTAGGTTCGGCTACGGTCAATAATGTTAAAAAAAAAAGGGAGCATATATGGAACCCCCCAGATCCACTTCCGCATCCACGATCTGGGGGGTTTTGATTCGCCTCCCCAATTTGTGTATCTAAGATTGTATTAACCATCAATTAAAATTTTTAATTTTTGTTAATAAATAGTACAATTGAATTAACCGTTAATTAACTTTGAATTAGTCGTTAATTAAAATTTGAATTAACCATCAATTGAATTTTTTGGGTGCAATTTGGGGATGGGAATTTCCCCCCAACCCATATCGTGGGTGCGGGAGTGGGTTTGGGGGGAAGAGTAAAATTTCCCAAAAAAAAAATACATCAAACAACTCTATCCTTATAGGGGACCTTTTAAGTGAGACGAAATAAAAAATTTCATTCTATGAAAAAAAAAATGCAGGAGAAGCCAACAAGCATGTATTTCATTTTTTTTATAACAGATAACAACACACAATCAAAATCAAATTTATAAGCTAAGTACACTCACATAATAATGACTAATGCTGTCGAATCATAACATACAAACATTGTACAAAATCATAACATTCATACAAACATTACAAACTAAAAAAGGACAAGTAAATTCACTGATATTGATATGCAAAGCTTGAACCAGTCTTCATGGGCTGGTAGTGGCAGGTGGCTGCGACAAGAACGGAATCGGGGGCATCTCATATCCAGAAACTTTGGGAATATACGCAGGAATAAAAGGAATAGTACTCGGAATATCGGGCATTGGAGGCAATGCAGTTGGAATAGTAATAGGGATAGTTGTTGGAAATGGAATAACATCCGGAATAGTAATAGATGGCATTGGGGGAAGAGTTGTTGGAATAGCCGGAATAGTCGGTTCGGGTATCACAGTGGGTGTGGCCTCCGGTGCAGCTTCAGCCGTGTCTAACAAATAACGAGCTGCGGAACTTCCATTTATGGTCGTGAAGACGAGAACGAAGGCTACGAAGAACCGAATTTCAGAAGCCATTTATGAAATTATTGAAGGATTATAATTAGCTATTGATTGATTGTTGCAGATTGTGTGTGAATATTAGCTGAGAGCATGGTGATACTTATAGTAAAAACTTTTTGATGTTGGACATGGTGTGATAGTCTCTGAGTTGTTGATCTGTGGATAAAGTTGAGATGTGATGTTGGTTAACTTCTCATCCATTTAATTCGGAGACTAAGTTCGACTTTTTTTTTTGTATAAACATTGGTATCATTGTGATGATTCAATATACTTACATATTTGAAAGTCTAATTGACTATACATTATACAAATATGTTTTATTTTCCGAGTTTTTCTTTACGATAATTATACCATGCTCATCAAATTCCCACTGACACCGTCTATATCACCAATTAACAATTAATTAACATGATAATTAATAAAAATACACTCTACTAACGATTAATTGATATTGATTAAAAATTGTTTATTCATATGTATTGTAATTAATGGGTGATTTTATGGTAGAACGGTAGATCCTTTTCAAAAACATATTTTGATAATTTGTCCATTTAATAGTAATATTCAAGTGTGTTTTTATCGATTAATGCTAGGCAAAATATGAAAAATTTATCATACATACAAAGAAAAAAATTCCAATTAATTAAAAATACCAAAATTATCCCTTCAAAAAATTTCATCATAGAATCACCCATAATTATAGTTGTTGGGAATCTCAATAGAGCTTTGGAGAAGAAGAATAAAGAAAAGAGACATATATGGTGTTCCTGACATTGTTTATATCATCAATTAACAATTAATTAATTTGATAATTAACAAAAATACATCTTACAAAAAATTAATTAATATATAATTAAAATATATATGAATAAACACAAGTTTCAAAACTCAAAATCAGCCGAAATTATCATCTATTATCCAAAAACAAGTTTGAAACTCAAAACAATACAAACTTATCTTGTGGTTCCGTGGAGAAATAGAAAGGGCACAGTACATGTTCCTATATTTAAATGTGTATTATATTTTTTAATATATATTATTTATTATTATTAAATGGAGAAAAAAAATTTGTTCTTTGTCCATGTTAATGAAAATTGAACACACATAACTTATGGCTTATTATGTTATGCATTAACCACTTAAGTTATGCATTCAACAACTTATAATTTATTATGTTATGCATTTATTCACTTAAGTTATGAGTCAATTAATTATTTTCGTTATATATTATATATTTTCTAAACAATTTTAGATTTTATTACACATATTTGATGATAACATATATTATTATCTCCACAAAATAACTTGTTTTTATATTCTTTTTATATGCAAGTTTCCCATAAATTCTCATAAACATCGACGCACGTGGAATTATAGATTCAGGGAATGAAATTGAATGTGGATCTTAAAAATGAGGAATTTCTTTTTGGGGTATACTAATTAAATTAATATATCAAATAATTTGTCAAAAATATAAAATTTGTAGTAATTATATCATGCTGAAATGAATATAATATTTTCATTATATCTACAATTGGTTGATCTGAAAGACCATTTAAAATTCAATATCTCAAAACTTGTCGTATCAGCTCACCTACGTCCAATGATACAGAAATCGCTAGGCGCTAGTCGGGCGAACGGACACCGTCTAGCGCCTAGAGAGATTAATCGGGGATTAATCGGATCTAGGCGAATTTGTAATTTTACATAGTTTTTGTCATTTTTTTAATTTGTATATACTATAATTTGTGCTAAAAAATTTTATACTAAAAATAATGTATATTGATTAATTTAAAACAACGCCCAAACAAATCATAACATGAAATCTACATATCAATTTATTTAAAACAACGTCCAAACAAATTATAACATGAAATCTACAAAATAACATTAATATAAATTCAAATAAATCACAAAATAAAATTACTAAAAATAAAAATAAGAAAGGAAATGGGTTGTGGGTCTTTTTTTTTTTTTTTTTTTAAATTAAGTGGCCTGGGCGGGCCTAGACGGAATTATGCGGGCCTAGACGCTATTTAGGCGGGCCTAGGCGGAATTCCGCCTAGACAGAAACGACTAGGCTAAACCTGGGCGTTTTCCAGGCGCCTAACGCCTAGGCCGATTTTTAGAACAATGCCTACGTCCATATTTTTTGGGTAGCACGTGACATGACATGACTAAGAACAAATTAAAAAAAAAATTCTAACAATTAATTATTTTGTCCTAATTTATAATATTGTTATTTAGAGCTAATATTTATTGATATTATTATTTTTCATTCATTGTACAAGAATTATATGGGAATATCATAATCTTTTCAATTGTTAATAATCATAACCTTTACAAGAATAACTTAAAAAATAAAAAATTAGTTCAATGGGTCCCACTTACTTTTTACATATAAAATTACAAGTATAGATGATTTCGATGGTTTATGTATGCGACTCGATCATTTTTGTTTAATCAATGTATTAGAAATAATAGTTTCTCAAATTTTAAATCATGAAGTATCCTAAGGCTTGGGAGCAAACTTTTTCTTTTGGAATATGAAGATCGAATACCATTTTTTTTCAATCATGAAGATTGAATAGTGTATTTTGTTTTATTTTGTGTTATGATATTCATTATGATGAGAAAAAATATGAGTAATTTTACTTATTTATGTTTTTTTATATATGTCATATTTTATTTTCTACTTTAAACTGAATAATATTGTTTACATACAAAATAATAAATAACAATTATCGTAAATAAAAATAAAATATTTACTTTTTTATGAATAAAAATAAAATGTTGGTTTATTTGATTTTTTTATTAAATTTCTCTTAATTAAATCATATTAGTTTTTTCAATTGATCATTTGTTTAAGGAAAAGAATCTGATTTTAATCCCTCATTTATTGTTAATGTTCATTTTGCCTCCTTATCTATTTTTTGAGTCATTTTGTCCTTTCATTTTTTTTCTTTCTATTATTCACTTTGTCCTCTCCATTAATTAACATATGATATGAAAATTGCATTCTAATAAGTTGACGAATGATGTGGCAAAAATTAATGATGAGGTAATAAAATTTGAAAACAAAATATTTATCTCTCTTAGCGATAAATCATAACTATATAATTATTTAATCTTCTATTAGTGATAAATTATAAAATTATAAAATAAGATTGGAAAATGAAAATTCATGGGAATAAATTGTATTTTATATTAGTAGTTATTTGAAAAATATTACAAAAAAATATTTTAAAGATATTCTCTCAGGTGTTAAATAGGAGCCCAAAAAACTAGAATTATAAAATTGACTTTTATTATATTAGTGATAAAATATAAAGTTACAAAATAACATTAGAAAATCGAAGTTCAAGGAGATAAGTTGTTTTTCTATATTTGGTAGCTATTTTGAAAAAATTACAAAAAATAAATATAAAGTGAAAAATTATAGTTACGATACTACTAATTATTTTGAGACTAAAAAATATAAAGGAAACTTTTTGTTTGTAGACGCAACTAACTTTGTAATTACAACAATAGCCATCATAGTTTTAAAATTACAAAAATAGCACTCTCGACTTTTCAAAAGTCGAGAATTCGTCAAATTTAATTTTCGTTGATATTACACCCAATATTGCACCCATTATATGTACCTAATATATACAATATTTTATTGTTAAATTTTAGAAAATCATATTTGATTTGAAAAATAAATGTAAACCTATTAAAATATCTTCATACTTTATGAAATAATATATCTAAAAGTATTTTGTTTTGCAAATAAAAAATCATATTTTCAAAAATATTTCGTACAAGAAAGTATTACATTTTAAGTATATTATATTCTCATTGTGCTAATTTGAGAAAAAAACATATTACTTTTTTTATAATATTTGTATACTATAATGTTTTAGTTTTTCTCAAGTGTAATTATTATTTTAAAATAATTTATAATATTTTCATCATTTTTTAAAATATTTGCAAAAAAATTATATTTTAAGCCATTTGCGATTTCTACAAAGTACGTGTATAATTATATGCAGATTTTTGCCTTTTTAAGGTTCTTCGGAGCTCGATGCATGGAACTACTGATTTTTTTTCCCCGTGTTTTTCAGGGCGAGGGATGAAACTGCAGACAAATGGACAGAGAAAGCGATTATTAATCTATATCTTGGAGCATTACATCCTGGTATGTTAAAGTCATTATTGTTTTTTCTTAATAATTATGTAAATATTAATTGGTTTTCCTTATGTCCGTACATAAATTATTAGATCAATGCAAAGAAATGTGCTTCTCTCTCTACAAAGAACTGTGCTTATCTCTCTACAAAGTCCTATGCTTCTCTCTGTTCACTTTTTACAAGTACGGAATTCCTCATTATTTGACTCAAGTCTCACCTAATGTCATGGTCTTTTTTCTACACATCAAATCGTTCATTTATAGATCTGCACATCAGACCGTTGCTGATACTCCCAAAAACTGTCGCTGAAAGTTTTACTGACGGCAACCCGTCGCTGATCTACCGTCGCCGAAAGGGACGTCGCTAATGTCACTTTTTCCGACGGGCCGTCGGTGATGTCACTTTTTCCGACGGTTGTTCTTTCTCCGGCGGGCCGTCGCAGATCCCTTCTCCGGCGGAATAATTAAATAATTAAATAATAATAAATTTGTATTATTAATATTTTAATATTTATAATATTAATAAATAATTAAATAATATTAAATTTACATTAATAATATAAATAAATAATTAAATAATATTAAATTTATATTAATAATATAAAAATAAATAATTAAATAATAATAAATTTATTTTAATAAATAATTAAATTATATTAAATTTATATTAATAATATATAAATAAATAATTAAATAATAATAAATTTATTTTAATAAATAATTAAATAATAATAAATTTATTTTAATAAATAATTAAATAATAATAAATTTATTTTAATAATTATAATATTAATAAATAATAATAAATTTATTTTAATAATTATAATATTAATAAATAATTAAATAATATTAAATTTGTATTATTAATATTTTAATATTTATAATATTAATAAATAATTAAATAATATTAAATTTATATTAATAATATAAATAAATAATTAAATAATATTAAATTTATATTAATAATATAAAAATAAATTTATTTTAATAAATAATTAAATTATATTAAATTTATATTAATAATATATAAATATATAAATAAATAATTAAATAATAATAAATTTATTTTAATAAATAATTTATTTATATTAATAATTATTAAAATATAATTATCGCCCTCTCCGTGTTGGGACTGAACGACGACGACCCACTAATTTCGAAATTTGAATCGCCCTCTCCGTGTTTTGACCAGATTAGATAGTCCGGCATAAAACCGGCAGTACTTAAATGGGATGCTATATCATCATGGATACGAAGAAAATAATTTTGGCAATTCTTACATGAGCACCAAGTACATTTTTTTCCTTGGCTATTTATTGGCAATTCATCGGGATGTGCGAAAGCGAAATTAAGGAAATCAACCATTCCATTCCAAAAGTCAATCGTGAGAGAATGATTATACATCCAAGAACGATCAATCTCCATCGAGAGAAATTCTAACATTGAAAATAATTGGAATTA
Organism: Luzula sylvatica; assembly: GCA_946800325.1. Lineage (NCBI taxonomy): Eukaryota > Viridiplantae > Streptophyta > Magnoliopsida > Poales > Juncaceae > Luzula > Luzula sylvatica. The sequence goes on along the minus strand of OX326961.1, from coordinate 30,337,752 downwards.
AGAAAATGAATTGGGGAAAAGAATTTAGAATAACAACACTGCCAAAGATTTCTTTAGAAAGTTTGAAATACTACTGAGATGTCGAAATAACAATGGCTCGAAGAATTCGTTAGAAATTAGTTAATCCGACATAAAATCATTCCATTCCAAAACTCAACCATAACGGAAAGTTTGGTATTAAGTGAAAGAATTGGGGAAATTTTTTTTACAACTCTACCGAAAATTTCTTTAGAATATATGACATACTATTGAGAAGTTGAAATAATAATGTGTCCGAAGATTAATTATATGAAATACTATAAACTAAAAATTTGTTTGGATGGAGTACAAATTTGTAATACGAAACAATAACATAATATATTTCAAACAACTTTCTTAATTTTGATTATATAAGATCATCCAATATTAATTTATTCATACAAAAAAATGATACATATTTTTGTTTCAATATCATACAAAGTTACAAAATAAGTTATCATACTAAGATATAAGATCATAATATATTATTTTTTAAATCATAATTTTAAATTAATTATATTTTTTTGTATTCATACTAAACAAAATTAATTAAATTTTGAAATAGCCATATTAGAAATATTTTTAAATATATGTTATAAATTTCATCAACATATTAAAAATAAATTTAATATAATTTAATACATATTCTTTTTATTCTTTTTATATTTTTGGTAATCAAAAATATATTTAAAATTTCATAACTCAACATTATATAACCATAAATTATAATCGCAACAAATAAAGAACTACATCCAAACAACAATTAAAACCTAAATCTAAACCTAATATTTTTCTACCATATTTCCAAATAACTCTAAAATCCTAAATACAAACTAAGATATTTATATTATTTTTCACACACACAATATCAACAAATAAATTTTAAAAATTGAACTTTATTAACCTTGGTCCGGAGTTGATTAATTAATTCGTCAAAAAGTGCAGAATCCAAGTTTCCTAAAAATAATAACAATTTATTACACAAATTTCAAAAAACGTAATGAACATATTTAAAATAATAGATTTTATAATTAATTCAAAACATATTTAAAAAAAATTAGATTTAAAAAAATCCCGATTTAAAATACTTACAAAATTTAAAACATATTTTAAACAGATTCAAAATTCCAAAAATAAATAGTTATTTAAACCTAAAAATCCAGATTTAAAATCAATGCAAATTAAACTACAACAGATTCAAACAGATTTAACCTAACTTAATTAAGCTACAACAGATTTAAAATTTAAAACAGATTTTATACTTACAACAGATTTAAACCTATCTTAATTAAACCTAAAGTTTAAAACAGATTCAAAAACCGCACATTCAAAAACCTAATTAAACTAAAAGTTTACATCAGATTAAACCTAATTAACCTAATTAAACCTAAAAATCAATACTAAACCTAATTAAACCTATTTAAACCTAGAAATACAGATTTAACCTAACATAATTAAACCTAACTTAATTAAACTACAAAAGATTTAAAATTTAAAACAGCTTTAAACCTACAACAAATTTAAACCTAACTTAATTAAACCTAAAGTTTAAAACAGATTCAAAAACCGCACATTCAAAAACCTAATTAAACTAAAAGTTTAGGACAGATTAAACTTAATTAACCTAATTAAACCTAAAAATCTATACTAAACCTAATTAAACCTATTTGAACCTAGAAATACAGATTTAACCTAACTTAATTAAACCTAACTTAATTAAACTACAACAGATTTAAAATTTAAAACAGATTTCAACCTACAACAAATTTAAACCTAACTTAATTAAACCTAAAGTTTAAAACAGATTCAAAAACTGCACATTCAAAAACCTAATTAAACTAAAAGCTTAGAACAAATTAAACCTAATTAACCTAATTAAACCTAAAAATCTATACTAGACCTAATTAAACCTATTTAAACCTACAAATACAAATTCAAAAAATCCGAGAGAGATGAAAATACCTTCAACCAAGAGTTAAGCCAGAGAGATTTAAGCCGAGAGAATTAAGCCGAGAGACAACAGCCGAGAGAATGAAGCCTTCCAAAAATCTGATTCAAAAAAAAAATGAAATTAAACTAAAAGCTTAGAACATATTAAACCTAATTAACCTAATTAAACCTAAAAATCTATACTAAACTTAATTAAACCTATTTAAACCTACAAATACAAATTCAAAAAATCCGAGAGAGATGAAAATACCTTCAACCAAGAGTTAAGCCAGAGAGATTTAAGCCGAGAGAATTAAGCCGAGAGACAACAGCCGAGAGAATGAAGCCTTCCAAAAATCTGATTAAAAAAAAAATTAAATTAAATCTGATTAAAAAAAAACCAAACCTAGATTCAAAAATAATTGTAAAATAAACAGACTTAAAATTCAGACCAGAAACAAAACTAGACGTAAAAAAAAAGATTTAAAACCGGCCAGAAAAAATCAACTCAACAAAAACAAAATTAAAACCGACCATAAAAAATGAAGAAATACATACCTTCAATATCAGACCAGAAACGAGGACGAGGAGCAGGAGGAGGACCAGAAAAGAGGGGGGCTGGGGTGGGCTGGGCCGGGCGCAGCAAGAGGAGGAGGACGGGGCCTGGGCAAAGGAGGAAGAAGAGGGGGGCTGGGGTGGGGTGGGCTTGGCTGGGCGAAGGGGGGAAGAGGGGGAGACAGGGGGCTGGGCGAAGGGGGAAAAAGAAAGATAATTCTGGCTGGGGGTATATATATAAATCTTAAATCCTATCACCGATGGCCCGACGCTGAGTATCACCGACGGGTATTTCTTCTCCGACGGGCCGACGGTGGGCCTTCTGCAACGGTATTTATGGGCCGACGGGCCGACGGTGATATTTTTGAATTCTGACGGATTTTTGAATGCATCTGCGACGGGATATTTATCACCGATGGCCCGCCGCTGAGCATCACCGACGGATAATTCTTCTCCGACGGGCCGACGGTGGGCCTTCTGCGACGGTATATATGGGCCGACGGGCCGACGGTGATGTTTTTGAATTCTGACGGTTTTTTGAATACATCTGTGACGGGATTTTTATCACCGATGGGCCGCCGCTGAACATCACCGACGGGTTTGTCTTCTCCGACGGGCCGACGATGGACTTCTGCGACGGGTTTAGGTCTTACGACGGGCCGTCGTAATTTGCGACGGGCCGTCGGAAAAGAAAACCGTCGGAAATACTGTTTTAGCTACGGTCCGTCGGTGAAAGTGACTTATATTGGCGACGGCCCGTCGCTGAAAATAGGGTCCCGTCGCTGAAAAGCCCATATGTTGTAGTGATAGAGTAACTTTTCCTTTTGCACACATCTATTTATGTTCTCTCTTTTCATTCTAAACATCTTTCCATGCTCTTCTCCTTCATGTATTTTTTTTTTACAATTTATCCTTCCTGTCTACAACAACAACAAAAAATTAATCATCATCATACATTTGCCGATTCATCGTTCGTGAAGGTTAGGTTAGAACATAGCTTGTATGTTTTGCCTCTTTGCGTGTAAGAATGAGTCTACATTCCTCTTGGCCGATTCAATCTCCTTTTGTATAAGCATCGGTTTTGGATGTTTCTACTCTATAAATTTCTTTTTGTGTCTTTGCGTATGGGCATCGGTCTTTTTGCATTTATGTTGATCTTTACTTTTGTGTATTTTATTTCGATTTGATCTTGCATATATGCAAGGGTATTTTTTGCGCGTTTCTGTTGGGACTTTTAAGAGAAAGAAAATAAAGAAAGTGTTGTTCGATGATCTTTCTGATTGGTAAGAGGTCAGCAGTTATTTCTTAAGCTAATATGATATTACACTGTTAATTGCCATCAATATTTTCGTAATTTATTCTATTTCCCCTTTCATACAGATAATTTGATGCATTGTTATCTTCTTTTGGTCTACTTGTCGTTGTCTCCGTTGGATCTATCAGTATGTGTTGTTATGTAATTTTGGTCAGTATCCTTGTTCTTATTTTGATGTAGATAGTGGATCAAGGTTTCTTAGTTGTAATGTTTTATTATTACTTTCAAGTTATTTAGCACGCACAATTTCGTATGTTTTGTGTTATGATTAATATGTTTATAATGATGGTACTTTTCGTTTATCTTTCTAGTTTGATTGTTTTGGTTATTTATTATTTGGTTATGATCGTTTCTTATTTTGATTATTAATTACATAAAACATATTTTTCTTATTACACGATTAAACCCGTAGCGAAGCGCAGGTATGTTCCTAGTAATATTAATACCCGACTTTCGGGGTAGGCTTAATCGGCTATTATCTGACTCGGAGTTCGAGTATTTTGGATACGGAAATTATCCAACACCTTGATATTGATAAAATGAACAATGAAAAAAATAAAATAGCAAAATTACTCAAAAAATAAACAAAACAATCAAGGTTTTTTTTTTCTTTTTTCCACAGACTAATTCTCTGACCAATGGCATCCCATGCTCTCCAACAATACCGGGGAGACAATTATTTATCCTTACCACCTGCACTCTCTTCCCCCACCTCTTTCCATCCACTATTTACTCCACAACAGCAAAATAATTATTTATCCATTGAGAAACAGCCACGTTGACGGTCCGCCGCTTAAAGTCAATTGTTAATTACGATTAACTTATTAATTAATGGTTAAGTTAATTAAAACATATTTAAGATAACGTCTCTCTCTTCCTCCTCGTGTTCTCCGTCAATAGACCACCAGTATTATACAGTTATACCTCTCCTCTTCTCCTTCTCCCAATGATCAAACCCTCGACTCCAATAGCTAAATCAAGATCTCTAGGACTTCTCTCACCATGGCGGCTTTCCTCCGAGCTCCTGTTTATTGCGCTTCTAAGCTCTCTTATGGCGAGACTTACGATTCCAAATCCATAGGAGCTGTCAAGGTGAGATTCTATCTTATCTTCTTGTTTTGATTTTTGTTCGAGTTTTCTGAGCTTGGAGTCGTAATTTTGAGCTGTTTGCGTTATCAGATCAGTGAATTACGAATAAAACAGGGGAGATCATGCAATGTCGGTCTGGCAATTAAGGCATCCAACCAGTAAGTTCTCGTTTTATTTATAATTGACATTAATTTTATCTCATTTGTGTTGATTAAATGACATACGACTGAAATTGATTGTTAAGTTTTGAGTATTAGGCTAATCACTTTGAACTGGAGTTCTCCAGTAGTAATCTGATTAGTTATTACAAAAAATGGTTGTATAAAGTGAAATATTGTTTCTTTGCAGAGGCAAATCTTCAACGGAAATTGAATCAACTGAAGAGCTTGGTGATAAAAAATTAGAACTTGATTATAATAACGAAGGTCTCGATCAATTTGAGGAGATGAGACTCAGATTCGCTGATTTCAAGAAGCGGAATTATGTGTAAGTGGATTCTAAATTTATACTCTCACGAATAAATTCCTCTATTATGAACCGGTAAACCAGTTTCCCATAAATTAGAAACCCTAATTTAGTCCTTTTAAGCCTCGTTTATCCTCAAATTTCCAATTAAACCTCAATTGAACCTAATTGATCTTTCATAAACAGGGGAAATACTGTGCATTATCAAAAGCTTGCTCAAGCCCAATCCCCTAAGGTAAAAATAAAGTACTGTTCATTTATTTTTTACAATTAGTTAATTTAATTCTCGTTTATTTATTTCTAATAATTTCGATATTTTGGTGTATAGTTTTTGGTTATTGCCTGTGCAGACTCTAGGGTTTGTCCCTCAACCATTTTAGGGTTTCAAATTGGAGAAGCTTTTACTGTCCGCAACATTGCCAATTTGGTCCCTCCTTTTGAGGTTCCTTTTTCCCCCAAGTATCTCAAATATGCAAATCTTTATAAATATATTGTACTAATTTATGATTAATTTACCTTTTCAAAAAAAAAATTAGCATGGAGGATCCGAGACAAGTGCTGCGCTTGAATTTTCTGTTAATACTCTTGAGGTACTGACTGACTGGAGATCTCCATTGGTCATTATAACTGAAGAAGATAGTATTTATTAATTCTCGTTTTTTTCATGTGATTTATATAGGTTGAGAATATACTGGTTATTGGTCACAGCAAATGTGGCGGCATACAAGCTCTAATGAGCATGAAAGACAATTGTAATTCCAAGTATAATTTCCACTATTATCCTTTTGGCAAAAATTTAAAAAAAAAACCCTTTATTTTCTGAATATTTTGTAAAACCATCTATAATAGAGACATCTATATTTCAGCAAAATATTCACAAAAGATACAGGGTTTCGAAGATCTTCTCTATTCTTTAATTCTCCATTCTCCATTTTCAATTGAAATATATATTTTTAAATCTCATTCTTAATTATGTAAATTTTCAGGAGCTTCATAAAAGATTGGGTTTCGATAGGAAAGAGTGCAAGATTAAGCACAAAAGCTGCAGCTGGAAATCAAAGTTTCGAAATTCAATGCCAACACTGCGAAAAGGTATATTCTAATTATTCTATTATAAAAAAAATATTTGTCAGTGTTTTTGATGATTTATTTTGGATTAACAGGAATCAATTAATGGTTCGCTATTCAACTTGTTATCGTATCCGTGGATAGAGAAGAGAGTCATTGAAGGAAAACTCTCGCTCCATGGAGGCTATTATAATTTCGTGGATTGTACATTCGAGAAATGGACTCTCCTGTACAGGGAGGGACTGGAGGGCGGGAGTAAATATGCCATCAAGAATTCTTCTTTATGGTCCTAAAATATAATCTTTGCTAAAATACACCCTTTCGTATTTATATTGTGCAGATTTGTTTAGAGATTTATTTTGTTTTGTATCTTTCATAATTATATTGTTGAGTGTATTGTATTCATTTCCATTTCAGCTTTAAATATTTTATATTGGGATTTTAATACACATTATTTTTACTTTGTCTTGCATACTAAGAAATCCAAATTAAGAAATAATAAGAGAATTTATTGTACACATTATTTTACTTTGTCTTGCATATTAAGAAATCTAAATTAAGAAATAATAAGAGAATTTATTGTACACATTATTTTACTTTGTCTTGCATATTAAGAAATCTAAATTAAGAAATAATAAGAGAATTTATTGTACACTATCCACTGTCAGTTTTAACTTTTAATCGTCTCCAAGCCATAATTATCACTAATATTGTTGATCTCATTATAATAAACATAAAATATACAATTAACATATTAAACTGTATGATGTACAGATAATAATAACATTTAATGAACATCCGAAATATTCAAAAATATATATAATGCATATAAAAAATATAAATATGCAAAACGAACAATAAAATATAAAATTGATGAGAGAATTTACAATGTATATTAGCTATATCCAAATGATAATGTTCTGAATTATATTTATTATTTTTGGGGGGTTATATTTGATAATGTTAGTTTTTCACTTTCAGGGGTTTTATATGGAATTTTCTACTGTAGGGGTTTCACTATTCCATTCATAGTTTTTAAATGGTTACGAAGAAGAAAGAGTAACTAAGTAAGAGCGAGGGAATTAAGAGCTAAGAATCAACAATGTATCGATTTTTCTTCGGAATGGGGAGATCTCCATGCGAAATTGAATCTGAAGTAGCTCCAGAATTCGCTGATAATAGATTGAAAACAGAGAGAAACGATCAACATCATGGAAATTCTGATCAATTTGAGAAGTTCAAACGTAGATTTCTTCAATTCAAGTAGCATAATTACGTGTAAGTCTCTGATCCGTAATTTATTCATTCAAATTGTGCTTCATTTATACAATTTGCAAGAAGATGTAAGTGATTGTATGTGTTATATGCATGTTATCTGATACTTTATCAATGGAGCTCCGTTACAATATTAGATCGAATTTTAGTCCATTATTTTGCGTAATTTATAGTTATAATGAATTATTATAAGCTTATAATTGATTTCTTGATGAATCTTGTATATGATTATTTAATCAAACAGGGAAAACACGGTGCATTATCATAAGCTTGCTGAATTTCAAGCTCCTAAGGTAAAGACGGAAAAAAATCATTTTTTTTTCTTAATTAAGGATTAAATATTGATACAATTTCTTAACCAAATAACATAAAAAAGATTAATTAGTTAATCACTTAATTGTTTGAGCGCAGTTCATGGTAATTGCATGTTCAGATTCTAGGGTTTGTCCTTCAACCATTTTAGGGTTTCGAACTGGAGAAGCTTTCACTGTTCGCAATATCGCCAATTTAGTCCCTCCTTTTAAGGTAATCCATATTTTGAACGCATATATTTCTTTTGAGAATTTTTTTTAGAAATAATTCCCCTTTTTTCTTTATTTTAGCATGGTGCTTCGGAGACTAGTGCTGCACTTGAATTTGCTGTAAACACTCTTCACGTAATATTCTCTTTTTATTTAATTATTTCAATAGAGCTATTTATTAAATTGGATTGATAAAAACTAGGTTCACTCTTAATTAAAATTATAATTGCACAAACAAGGTTTAATTAATGGAAAATACGCTTAATTTCAGTTGCATTGCAAAATTCGAACTTAATTTTGGCTTAATCAATACATGTTTATCCCCAATTTCGGTCCCAAATCTCTTTAATTCAATTCAAATTTCATAATCATAATAACAACATAATTTATTTTGACTTCATTTAGGTTGAGCATATATGGATTATTGGTCATTCTAGATGTGGGGGGATAAAAGCGCTCATGAACATGAAGGACGATACCGATACCAAGTATATATTTATATTTCGTGTACTAATTTTTCATAGAATTATTTTTTGCACATTTTTTATGAATTTTATTATGAATTTTGTAATCTTCAGGGGCTTCGTAAACGAATGGGTTTCGATTGCAAAGAGCGCAAAGGAAACAACGAAAATATCAGCACGAAATTTGAGTTTCGAAATGCAATGCCAACATTGCGAAAAGGTATTATTATTTATTAGTGATTTATAATAATTAATAGGTAATATATAAAAAAATTACACATTTGTTTTTTGTTAAATATATAGTTGTCGGTAAATGAGTCGCTTCGAAATTTGTTGACGTATCCGTGGATAGAAAGAAGGGTTGTGAACGGAAAACTCTTGCTTCACGGAGGCTACTATGATTTAGAGAATTGCACCTTTGAGAAATGGACTCTCCAGTATGAGAAGAAACAGGAGGGGAATGGCAAGTGTGATTTTATAAATGAGTCTTCTTGGTCCTGATTTTATAATCTTGCAGTAAAATGCTCTGTTAGTGTCTATTTGGTATATATACCTTGTTTGATTTAGTAGAGTATATTAATATCATGATCAATAGGTTATAATATATCATATATTGATCACAATAGATATAATAACAGATTATATGTTTTCTTGACTGGAATTAAGCAAATATAACTTTTGTGTGGTTTGCAAACTTTCATTCTTCATTCTTCTTTTTATTTTTTATTTTCTGTTGCGTTTTGAATAATAGGGGATTACAAACTTCAAATGAGCTGAATTATGACCAAATAAGTTAAACTAAATTTGTTTTACTTTGTTAAACTTGTGACGTTTAGAAAATTATTGCGTACGGTGATATCTAATCGTAGTTCAATTCTATTATTCTACGTTTAGATGATGTTCGGCACGCATGGAATAAGGAGGATTAGAGGAATAAATGATTTATTCCATGTTAATTCCACCGAGCAGGATTAGACTTACACGGAATAAAATGATGGAAGAGATGGATTAGTTTATTCCATATAATATGTGGAATTGATCTATTTCATGATTTAATCCTAATTTTATGATGAAAATGTTCTTGACTATTCCAAACTCAATCTGACGTGGCATGAAATTAAATTGCCATGTCTACTTGCTTTGCCGAACGTATTTGGAATAACATTGATTAGAGATTGTTCTCTATTCCACTAATCATCTATTCCTTGTGTTGCCGAACAGACTTTAGAGGAGAGTCGGCTAATGATACTAGTATTATAGACAATATATTTTATTCTATTTATATCTTTTTAAAAAAATTTTATTTATATCTTATGAAATATTTTTGTATGAACTGTCGAACACATTTTTAAATGTATGATATATTTTTTAAGTTTAAATTATAATATAATTTTTTTTATTTGTATTTATTACCGTGCAATATAAATTTTTAAATATAATATGTTTTTCGAAATGGCCATTATGCATTTTTGAACATAGGTATACAAATCCTCTTTATCATTTTTGTTTTGCTTTAGAGAAATGAGATTTTTATTAAAGATACATACTTACCTATAAGTAAAGAATTGGAGGCCTTGATACCACTCTTGATTGTTTGGCTTGGTTGATCGATGTTCACTACATCGCTTCGTCAAGTTCGAGGCCTTCGGGCCCGGATCTACTTGGTCAGTGTGCACTACCGGACTCGTCCGTCTTAAGAAACCTTTCATTCTGCAGGTTTTAAAATATTTTAATCTTGATTACATAATTTCACACAAAATAATCAATTGTTTGATTTATAAGATCCAATATTTGATGAACAATGTTAATTAATTATTATGCACAAAAAAAATTTAATCTCTTTCTCTCTTTTCAAATTGCATAATTTATTTCTGTAATTTTTAATATGCATTACATTTACATTGTTTGAAAGTAAATTTAAATCTAACAACTCAATTTTTTTAACAATTACAAATACTTTAAACAACCATTTATCTCAAAAAATCTTACATCAAGCACGGCCTTTGTTAAAATTTTGAGCAAAATTGTTTTCATTATAATAGTCCTACAAATACAAATGGGTCATAAGATTTATGTCCTCTTCATACAGGTACGGGTCCGGTACAAGATGAGGTCATGTAAGGTCTCAGAGGAAACAAAAGTTCTTTAAAGGACCCTACATTTTGTCTCTAAAGTACCCTTCTCGTCTTCTTATGCAACAAAGTTTCTTTCTCGGTCTTCCCTCCCTTTCTTTTTCATTTCTCCGCACTTTTACAATTTAGTTCTCTATTTTCGAACAATAACAAAAACATGTATCATGTAGTTCTAAATGATAAATGTGCCCCCACTTTATTGAAGGGGGAGGGTATAATTGAAAAAGTGCAAGTTATAGTTATAGGGTTCCTTCTGAATTCTCACTTCTTCTTTTTTCTGATTGCGTGGTAACCTAAAGTGGTATTTAATCCTGACCTGGCTCTCAGTTCTTTGTTTCCATGCAACGAGACACGTCAAAGACAATAAAGTACCTTGTATTTTAGACGATCTGCTTTAAGTAATTTTCAATAATATAGGAAATTTATTGCAAATTCAGCATAACGGAGGGTTTTCTTGATAATTTTTCAATAAGATGACGTTGCTTAATTAAGAGCGATTTCAAAAAAATATTTATCAAATGACCACTATAACACTATTTAAGGTGATTAATATTTATTTCACTTATTTATTATTGTTATTATTTTTCGTAAATTATGCAAATAAAATATTTCATACACGAAAAGTATTATCGTTTTTAATTTTTCTCATCATAAAAATCACTCAAATTGTAACCCATCATATATATACATATGAAAATTAATATATATTGGTTCTTCACGATATTAGAAAAAATATTTTTACATGATTTATGGAAGATAAGTAATAATAGATAAGTACAATACATATCAATCATCATAAATATAGATATAATGGTCATTTGATAAAAAAAAAAAATCGTTTTTAATTAAGTAATGCTAGTTCTTGCAATAGTGTCACTCTATCCATATAGGGCCTGTTTGATTTGGGGGATATTGATATACATGGATATGAAAATACATGTATATCACTATCCATGTATTTGATAATCCACGTGGGTTGTTTAATTTGTTGTATTTTGAAATCATGTATATCCAATCACTTGTTTGATTCTTTGGTACAAAATCCAGGATTTGAATATTTGAATATTATATTATATTATGTTTATATTATTTTATTGTATAATATAATATTGTATTATATTATAATATTATATTATATTATGTTTATATTATTTTATTTTATTGTATAATATAATATTGTATTATATTATATTATATTACATCAATTCTTATTATATAATATATTATAATATTATATTATATTATAAAATAACATTATATAATTTAATATAATATTATATGTATGTCATTTAATTCTTATTATATAATATAATATAATGTAATATTATATTACTTTAATTTATTTATATTATATTATTTAAAATTATATTATATTATTTATATTGTTTTATATTATATTATATATATATATTATGATGTTATCTGATGTTATATTATATATCATTATATTATATTATATTATATTATAATATATTATAATATATTATATTATATTATATTATATTATATTGTTTTATATTATTTTATATTATATTGGTTTATATTATATTACATTATATTATATTATATTCTACTATATTATATTGATTTATATTATAATATATTATATTATTTTATATTATTTTATATTATATTACATTATATTATATTATATTATAATTTTTTATATTATATTATATTATACTATATTATACTATATTATATTGATTTATATTATATTATATTATATTATATTATATTTTATTATATTAATGAATATATATTTGACAAGAGAGATGAAATACATGGATGAAGCATAGATCCATGATTGAAATACCGATTTTTTTTGTTGTATAACATAATCCATGGATAATGAGCTTGAAATGCAATACACCAAGAAAATAAATATTGGATTTGCACAATATCCTGTATTTCACTATGGATATCCCTCAAAATCCCTCAAATCAAACAAGCCCATAGTTTTAGTGCTGATTAGTAACTGTTCTACATAATTTGATTGATTAATTTTCTATTTATATTAGATTGTACTGGGGGAAAAAGAAGGAGACATGACACGTTTATAACAGAAAAAAGTGGTAGAGAATTTTTTTATCACTGGCCTTAAATAAAGGTTCTTCAGATAGATGTACTACACACTATAAGTTTGAATCTACTTTCATCATTTGTGATCCTCCCATATATGACGGAAATTTAGGAGCTTGAAAGTGAGAGTTTGATAAAGCTTGAATAAAGCTAGAGAGAGAAGAAAGAGAAGCTTTTGAATAAACCATCACATGTTTATTCACTGTAGGATACCATGCGTGCATGGACGTCCAATTTCTCTATTTTTTCGAAAGAACGGCTAGCGATTTCTGGGAATTGCAAATCTACCCTTTTTGCCAAAGAATCTAAGGAAAGAGATTGTATTTTCGCCGGGGTCGGACGAAAAAATTTAAAGATTAATTTGGGTATTAATCAAGGGGTTAAGCACTGTTAATTTCTTTCGCCGTACCCTCCGACGAAAGAGTGCATGTCTGTCACTGTGGGTCCTGAGAAGACATCATATGCATGCATGCGCGTTTTTTCATTTACTCTATTTCGCCAGACCCTAAGATGTACTAACGGCAGCCAGCGGTTTCCCCTTCTTTCTTTCTTTCTTCTTCTTCTCTCTTTCTTTTTTTCTTCTTCTTCTAAATTTCTTCCAACCCGAAGATTCGAAACAAGTTGCTAGTAAATCACAGAAATTACGAAAAATTAAGGAGGCTAAGATCCACATAGAAGACCATGTTTCTCCTCTCTTTTATACGAATTTTTACTCTTTTACATTAAAAAATGAGTAGATTTTTTGTAGATTTTTAGAGTAAATTTTGTTTCTTTTTTTAGTTAGTTTGGTTGTTATTTAGGATTTTGTTGTGAATTTGATACAAATAGAAGAGCACGAGGTGATCCGTACGACCCCGCAAGCACACGAACGTACATGAATTGGTTTGCCTTTAACGGCCGTCCACGAGTTCAGTCTTCAGTTGAGCACGAGGTGCCTCCGACTGTACGTACATAGCTAGAGAGCCTAGTATAGTCGCTGCAGTACGTTGTTGTTGTTATTCTAAATTACTATGTTTGAACGTAACCTAATTGAAACTTGCAGGGACTTCATCTAAACGAGAGTTTGAATACGCCAGGCGGGGACAACGATCACTCCCGCCAGGCACTGGCAGACCTACGACACGATGATGCCGATGACCACGTCGATAGTCTGCTCCCGATGACCACGACGAGGTAGGGAGCCATTGATAGAATTTTTTTGTAAAAATACGAACATAATTAACCGCTCTTGACGAAGAATGTTAACTCTAGAAATAATGTTATCAAAATAAAAAATACTATAAAAAGACATGATATATATGTATGTTGGTATTGACGAGTGGCCCCACGTTCTTATTGGTACCTATTTACTCACAAATTTAATTTGTTGTTGATGATATTATGTATGTGACATAAACAATGATGGGTCTTGACAGAATTTTTTGGGAGAGGGGCAAGGACAAACAATTGAAATTTCATTACCAAAAAAATTGAGGAGAGGGGAGGGACAAACAATAAAATTTAAGTTTTTTTTATAACGATAAAATACTCATAATGACTATCTATATACTTTGTTCTGCGAAAATCTTGGGAGGACCCCCCCCCCCCCTCCCTTGCGGATCTACATAGATCTGCTCCTGAATCTAAGTATTATCCACGATTAGTCAGTCTTGTCGCTATTTACACCCACAAAAATGAGCCGTCGTGTTGAATATACATCATTGATACTACAAAACAATAGAGGTGATGTACCCCGTTAATGGGGAGTTCTATCATACATCCCTTTTGCTTATGATACACCTTTTTTCAAGGATATTTTGAGTAATTATCAATTAATGATTATTTAAGGTAAATTTTCAAGTATATTTATCAATAAATGATATGCTAAATAGAAAATTTGAATTGTTCATGAAAGAACAAATATCCATAAAAAATAAAATTTATGATACACCCTTCTAAATATTCAAAATAGCCTTTTAAAATGGTGTATGATAGAACACCCCCCCCCCCTTTAATATCTTTCAACCGTCATCATTAGTTCATATAATATCTATTAGATGCATGAGGAGCACGATCTCGGTGAAACAAGAGAGGAGCACGATCTTCAAGAGGAGAGAGATTGAGAGATGTTGGTCAATCAAGGTAGAAAGAGGTCGGGTTGGAGATGAAGATGAAGAGAGACGAATTGGAAAGGGAAGAATAATGGAAAGTGAAAAAGATAGAGAGATTGGAAAGGAAATTAACAACAACAACAACAACAACAACAACAACAAGAAAACAAAAATATATGACCTATAAAGAAGAATTGTCAGCGCCGAGCCATTGTCATTACTCTTTTGATGGTACTAAAAGAAAAATAGTGATTGTCCTGTCGTTATTTTTCTAGTTCGAAAATTTGGAAAAAAAATTCATTTTTTTTTACTCACGGACCTTGATATTGTTAATACTGATAATATCTATAAGATGCATGGTATTATAATTCGTTTTTACTCAATTTCATTAATGTTTTATTTTTGTTTTTGTATGATAGAAACAAAAGTTTCTAAGGTTTTTAATTTTGAATTATTAATTGGAGTATTTTGATCCAAAATTTTTATAAATTTTGTTTTACTAGGAGGATTAAAAAAATTGGTCTACTTTATTGGGTAAAACAAAAAAAAATTACAATTTCAGAGATCTTTAAAATATTTAAGAAAATCAAGGAGTTCTTTAAAGAAATCTCTAGTAAGAATAGCACTTGATACTTTTGTTATCAAAATTGAAAAGAAAACAAAAAACTAGCACAAAATTTGTAGGTAATAATAAAACATGTTGATATCTTCTGGTAAATAGGTGCTACTTTAGTTATTAATTAAAGTCGAACAAGATCTTACACACAATTAGTAGGTCAAGAATATAGGACAATCTCTTTTGTTGCATTCATGATAGCCTAGCTTTATTTTCAATATTAATTGACGACACAAAGTGTGTATTTGTTAGTACGAGAAATATTATAGACTCAAATATAGCCTCAGCCTTTTTCTTTTTTCCAGATCAACAATCTTTCGTTTTAATTTATAAAAATAGAGTATTAGGTTAATTGAAATTGGGAAAATTGTGTTGCTAGACATCTTCAGTTTTGTAATCATCAAAATAGACACATTAGTTTTGTATTGAGTAAAATGACATTCTCGACATTTGAAACGTTGAGAGATGTCAAAAAATATTTTTTGTGTGATAAATGATCCCATATTATATCAATATATGTATCCACAAATTATATTATTGAAAAAACCATATATTAAAAAATATTATATTTTACTATTAAATCTTAGAAAAAATATTGTGTGCATGTTAAAAACAAAATAAATACTTCATACTGCACCATTATATGTATCTAAATTTTATATTGTTGGAAAAATATTAATATCAAAATAAAAATTATATTTCATTGTTAAATCTTAGAGAATCATTTTTTTTCTAAAAATTAATATGTGACTATTAAAAGTATTTTATTTGACAAATAATGATCATATTTTTCAAAAATATTTTGTACACGAAATTTTTACATTTAGTATTATAATTATGAATTATATTTTCATTGTGTTAATTTAAAAAAATAGATCATGTTTTTTATACATTATATTCAAATATTCTCAAAATATTAATATTATTTTAAAGTAATTTGTAATATTTTTATCGTTTTGTATTATATTGGAAAATATAAATTATATTTTAAGATATTTGTTGTTTTCTACAAATTAGTAATGATATTTAACACGAGGCTCGTGACCAATTCATAGGAAATCGCAAATATTTTAAAATAATATTACCATTATTAAATAATTTAAAATAATTTCATGAACATATTATTAATTATTTTCTTGAAATTATTAACCCTGGATCGTAAATATTTTAAGAACCCTAATGGATGCATCTAAATAAAATTATTAAAAGTAATTTTCGCGTGTACAAAATAATTCTTTACAAATATGATTTATTATTTGCGAAATATAATACTATTAGACATATATCATTTTATAAAATATAAAACATTTTTTAGTAGGCACACATTTTATTTTTTATGAAAAAATAGTTTTTCTAAGATTTAATAATAAAATATATGATTTTTCTTCAATTATATATATATATATATATATATATATATATATATATATATATATAGAGAGAGAGAGAGAGAGAGAGAGAGAGAGAGAGAGAGAGAGAGAGAGAGAGAGAGAGAGAGAGAGAGAGAGGGAGAGAGAGAGGGAGAGAGAGAGAGAGAGAGAGAGAGAGAGAGAGAGAAGAAGGCTAACCTACTTAATTAAGTATCAAAGTTTTGGTACTTAATTGTTTTTAACCATTATATTTGCATTGAGATTTGGGTTTTTTCATGGTGAACATGGAATTTTTTGCACATCATTAAATGCTAAAATCTCAATGCAAATTCAATGGTTAAAAAAATATTAAGTACCAAATTTTTGGTACTTAATTAAGTAGGTTAGTCTCTCTCTCTCTCTCTCTCTCTCTCTCTCTCTCTATATATATATATATATATATATACATATATATATATATATATATATATATATATATATATATGGGATATGATCAATGGCCAACACTCTTGTTTGGCCAACGTCGGCCAACAACGATAATTTTGCTAAATCTAAATATCAAAATCAAATTCCAACCGTATAGATATGATTTATATCATTTGAGAATGTTGTAGATTAAATTTCATGAAAAATAAAAAATTCTATCATACTCATCATAATACTTAAAAGAAATTAACGGTCGAAAATATTTACAACATTATTCATCATTAAATAAATTCTGAAATTCGATTTTTTTGTTTTGGATTTAATTTAAATTATATAGATAGGCTTATGATGAATTTTCACTATGTTTCGAGTTTTGCTTCATGTAAATCTAAAAAATTACCGAAATGAACGGTTGTGAAAATTTGTTATCGATTTTGTTAGATAGAAAAATAAAAATTATACAAAATTTATTCTACGTCATATCTAGATGATATAGATCAAATCTATACGGTTCAAATTTGATTTTGATATTTAGATTTAGCAAAATTATCGTTGTTGGCCGACGTTGGCTAAACAAGAGTGTTGGCCATTGATCCTATATATATATATATATATATATATATATATATATATAGGGCTAGGTTCAATGGCCAACACCTTTGTTTGGCCAACTCGGCCAACAACGTATATTTCTAACAATATATACATGAAAATAAAAATCCAACCGCATAGATGTGATATACATCACTTGATAATGTTATAGATTTAATTTCATGAAAAATAAATATTTTTATCATCTCCATCACGATACGTAAAGATATTGACGGATGACAATATTTACGACATGATTCATCATGAAATCAATTTTAAAATTCGAATTTTTTTCATTGGATTTAATTTAAATTATATAGATAGACTTTAGATTAATTTTTACAATGTTTCGACTTTTCTTTCATCAAAATCCAAAAAAATACCGAAATAGACGGTTGTGAAAATAGCTTATCGATTTTGTTAGATAGAAAAATGCAAACGAAACAAAATTTGTTCTACAACATATCTAAATGATATAGATCACATCTATACGGTTAAAATTCTATTTTCATGTATATAATTTGAGAAATATACGTTAACGCTAAATGATATAGATCACATCTATACGGTTAAAATTCTATTTTCATGTATCTAAATGATATAGATCACATCTATACGGCATGTAAAATCGTGAATAATCTTTTTTTGCGGACAGATCTCGAAGAAGAAGGGCAGAAATCAACGAAATCAACGAACTCGCGGATTGAAAATGTAGAATCGAGCGTTAGATCGATATCGTCCGAAGTTAGGAATTTTATCAAGTTTTGAGAAAGTTGGAAAATGACGATTACTCGAACAAGTAAATTGTCTAATAATAATAATAATATTATTATTATGATTAATATTAATTATTATTATGAAAATAGAGTAATGATACAGTCCACAATTGGGACCAAGAATTGCCCACGAATTGCCACGTGTCTGCTTCCGATTGGCTGCATCTTTTGCACAACTTTATTGCAGCCAATCAGCGGCTGACACGTGGCAATTCGTGGGCAATTCTTGGTCCCAATTCGTGGACTGTATCATTACTCATGAAAATATGATGATGATGATTATTTTCATGATGATTATTGATATGATTATTATTATTGATATGATTATTATTATTATTATTATTATTATTATTATTATTATTATTATTATTATTATTATTATTATTATTATTATTATTAATATTATAGACAAAGGCTTCTAATGAAAATATAGAATCGAGCGTTAGATCGATATCGTTTGAAGTTGGAATTCTATCAAGTATTGAGAAAGTTGGAAAATGACGATTACTCGACCAAATAAATTGTCTAATAATAATAATAATAATATTATGATTAATATTAATTATTATTATGAAAATATGATGATGATTATTATTACTATGATGATTACGATTATTATGATTATTACTATTATTATTATTATTATTATTATTATTATTATTATTATTATTATTATTATTATTATTATTATTATTATTATTATTATTATTATTATTATTATAATAATTATTAGGATTATTTATTATTATGATTATTATTATGATTATTATGATGATTATTATGATAAACAAAAGCTTCTAGTGAAAATGTCGAATCGAGCGTTAGATCGATATCGTTTGAAGTTGGAATTTTATCAAGTTTTGAGAAAGTTGGAAAATGACGATTACTCGACCAAGTAAATTGTCTAATAATAATCATAATAATACTATTAATTATTATTATGAAAATATGATGATTATTATTACTATGCTGATGATGATGATGATGATTATTATTATTATTATTATTATGATAGACAAATGCTTCTAGCGAAAATGTAGAATCGATATGATTAATAATAATAATAACAATAATAATAATAGGCCTACGGGCTATAGAAGCAAAAAATAATAATAATAATAATAATATTATGATTAATATTAATTATTATTATGAAAATATGATGATGATTATTATTATTATTTTATTATTATTATTATGATAGACAAATGCTTCTAGCGAAAATGTAGAATCGATATGATTATTAATAAGAATAATAATATTATGATTAATATTAATTATTATTATGAAAATATGATGATGATGATTATTATAATTATTATTATAGACAAAGACTTCTAGCGAAAATGTAGAATCGATATGATTAATAATAATAATAATAATATTATGATTAATATTAATTATTATTATTATTATGAAAATATGATGATGATTATTATTACTATGATGATTATGATTATTATGATTATTGTATGATTTTCATTATTATGATTATTTTCATTATTTTTCTGATTATTATTATTATTATTGTTATTTTTCTGATTATTATTATTATTCTGTGATTTTCAGTGGGGGTATTTATTTTCAGTGGGGGTACCGCCGGTGAAAGTTTAACTTTCAGTGGGGGTACGTGTTTTCAATGGCGGTACTGCCGGTAAAAGAAAGCATTGTGGAGAGGTTTTAGCTTTTCAATGGCGGTACCGTCGGTGAAAGTTATCAGTGGGGGTACATATTTTCAATGGCGGTACCGCCGGTGAAAGTGACAAAATCAGTGGGGGTTATTCTTTTCAATGGCGGTACCGCCGGTAAAAGAAGTGATGTGCAAATATTTTAGTTTTCAAGGGCGGTACCGCCGGTGAAAGTGAAACTTTCAGTGGGGGTACCTATTTTCAATGGTGGTACCGTCGGTGAAAGAAAGCCTTGTGTAGAGGTTTTAGCTTTCAAAGGCGGTACCGCCGGTAAAAGTTTAATCTTCAGTGGGGATAAATGTTGTCAACGTCGGTACCGCCGGTGAAAGTGTACTTTCAGTGGGGGTACCTTTTGTCAAGGGCGGTACCGCCACTGAAAATATTATTAGTGGGGGTACCTCCGGTAATAATATTTCTCCACCGGCGATAGTGCAGTTTCTAGTAGTGGTTGTTGGCCGAGTTGGCCAAACAAGGATGTTGGTCATTGAACCTAGCACGTATATATATATATATATATATATATATATATATATTTTTTTTTTTTTTTTTTTTTTTTTTTTTTTGGTGTAATATGAATAATATTAGGCATTTTGCTATAATTCACCTAGATATACACGTGGTATTCCAATTATGTAACATCTAAAATTTTGTTTATTTTTGTATATTTAACATGAATGTATTATAATTTGACACATAATGCATCTAGGTAATTTTTATGTGCACAATCTATATACATAATATTATTCGTGTAATATGGGATCACGTATCACACAAAAATATATTTTACATTTCTCAACATTTGATATTTTGAAATATCGAGAGTATTATTTTATTTTTATCAATGCAAAATTAACATGTCTATTTTAGTTATTACGAACTAAATGTGTCCAGCACGACAAAATTAACATGTCTATTCATAGGAAAAAATATTTTAATTTATAAACCACAGTTTCGCCGGATCCGGCACGACAAGAAATTTATTTAACGAAAGAAAAAGAACCCTCTTGTTTGTCCCCCCCTTATAAAATCATTCATTTCACCCCTTAAATTCTACCAAAATTACATAACAAAAAAACAAAAAAGCTTTCATTGCTTAAAGCCCCCTCCCTCGTCTCTCTCTTTAAATGTCGGCTTTGGCGGCCATGCACATCATCTCGTAATCCTCCTATTTTAATGCGTATATAGAATTAGAGACCGAGATATTATTATTCTTTATTGCGAGGATTCGCACGCAGAGATTTTGCCATTGGAAATTGAAGTACAAATATTGAGTGCATTCATTGACAGATAAATGGGTCCTGTTGGGGATGCTAGAGGTGGAGTAGGAGGAGGAGGAGAAGAGGAAGAGTTGGGAACCATGGAAGGTGAGAAAAGCACGACCAAGGCGAGCAGAAGCCATAGCGAAGCAGAGAGACGACGTAGACAACGCATCAATGGCCATCTTGCCACTCTTCGTAGCCTCTTACCTTCCGCTTCTAGAGTACTCTCTCTCTCTCTCTCTCTCTCTCTCTCTCTCTCTCTCTCTCTCTCTCTCTCTCTCTCTCTCTCAAAACTCTGTTTCTTATCTGAATCCATGAACAATATAGATGGACAAGGCGGCATTGTTAGGGGAGGTGGTGAGGCACGTGAGAGAGCTTCGTAACAAAGCAGACGCCATGAAAGTGGGACTCTTAATACCAAACGAAGGAGATGAAGTGGTGGTACAAACACAACCAGAAAACTCCGACTCGGAGCAAGAAGAGACGAAGAAGTTGAAGGCATGGGTGAGTTGTCCGGACCGAGCAGGGTTAATGAGTGACCTGAGTCGTGCAGTCCGGTCAGTCCGCGCAAAGGCGGTTCGGGCGGAGATGGCCACGGTGGCCGGAAGGACGAAGAGTGTTTTGGAAGTTGAAGGAGAAGAAGGAAAAGTTGGGAGATTGGATTTGCAGTCTGCATTACGTACAGTGGTACTGTTTAACAGAGATGGGATTAATGGTTTTGTCAGGGAGAATTATTATAAACGACCAAGGTTTACGAGACAGTAAAATTAGTAAGTAGGTTATTTAGTTTTTGGTAAAAAAAGATGGATGGTAATTTTTGTTTATAGAGGGGTCTTTTAGGGAATTAATGTTTAGTGGTCATAGTAATAGGCAATGGAAATTTCTCTTCTGAATCTCCAAAAATATGAACGCGATATATCACAAATATGATTGACTTAAAATTCTGCATCCAATGTCAATCCTTTTATATACATCATTTCACACATTAATATTTTTATTCAGTTTATGTATTAATTTTTGAATTCATTTTATGATTAAACTCACCTTTCTTTAATCGAGCATTTCGTCGAACACACGTGGTGGTTCTTCTATTGAGAGATTATCCCCTTTTTTAGTGGCATATTTTTTGCTCGAGCATTTCGTCGAACATTACGGTTACGCCTCCAAGTACCTCATTCTCGGCACAGATATCCCTTTCTTATGGAGTTCAATCCTTTTCATAAAATATTATATCTATTCTTAAATAACCGTCCGAAAAAATTAAAAACAATAGCGAGGTCAATCTTTCTTTAATCGTTACATTTCATCAAACAATGCAACGATGGGTATACTTTCAAACTCGAATTAGTATCAATTTGTTCAATAATTAGTCAGTTTCGTGAAACAATGTTAATTTCTGGTTTGTTTCAGGCGGCAGGGAGGTGATTGCGTGGGCTTTTCTGCAAATTTCAGTATTAATTCCTGTTTTCTTTTGTTCATTTTAATCTTATTTGTGTTTTTTTATTAATTTCATAAATTGTTGTCTTTTTAATTTCCAGATTCAATGAATATATATTTAGCGGTATTTAATAATTTCAGACCAATCGGATAAGAGAGCATGTCGACGTTGCAAATGGAAATGGCTGCGAAAAGATACAACGGTGAATTATATTGAAAAATTCAGCGTTTCAGAGTAGTTTTTTATAAATTCGATTTTATTTTTTAAATTTCCACGGAATACATCAGAAGAAAACGAAGAACTCGAGAGCTTTATTAGATCAAAATTCGCATTGTGCTCAAATGTGCTATTTCACTCAAACCCTGAATGAAATTAGCTTAATACGCTTGTTTATGTTGTGCCTTCTCGTTACGGCGAAATAGGCTGATTTTAACGGGTTAGATGATATTGATAACGGTCTCGGACTTGGATATGAAAAGTTAAAGGACCCGATGCAAATATATTTCATATAAGTAATATTTCAGAAATATTGAGTATATTAACGCCACCTGAATAATATTCTCTTGAATGAGTTCCGTGAATAAAACGATATTAATTCGACTTTATTTCTAAATTATTATCTCCTTAATTCATTTTTATTTTCAGTTTCATCTAATATCACATATTTGATTTCTCAAATATAAATATTGAGCCGTATCATATAGCAAATTTTTTCTAACGACAATTGGAGATATCATTGTGGCTTTGAAGTTCCGCAACAAATGAAAACTATATAAACTACCAGCTCATATGACTTGTATGACAAATCAGATAAAGTTGGTTACACACAAAACGCCATATGTATGATACAAATGCAAATTTAGTTAAGACACACAATCTTGTAAAATATTAATCATACAAATGTACCTAAGCTAGTTAATTTGGTGTGGAGTTCATCAATGACTCAATTTCTATTGGAATAACAATAATAATAATAAATTATTGTGATAATTTTTAATAAAAAATATTTTTTTATGACATGTTAATAATGTCAGTATGTCACGTCATCAGTTAATATTTAATGGAAGAAAAGAATTAATTGAATAAAATTAAAGTTTACGAGACACATTAATCATTTAACAATAATTTTAAAGATGAAAGTATATATATATTTTTGAATAATTTAGTTTTATTGATTTCCTTTCATTCAGATCTCTGTTGACACTTTTTTTACCGGCTATTTAGTTTATTTTCTTTTCTTTTTTCATTTGTATGGATTTAATTCTTTTTTCTTGGGATCAATCAGCTTGGTATTTCCTTTTTGTTTTTAGGCTTAATTTAAGCTGCAATGTTATTCGTTGTATTATATATATATATATATATATATATATATATATATATATATATATATATATATATATATATATATATATATATATATATAACTTTTTTTTACAAATAACCTATGTTGCACGGATACGGATACGGATACTAGTATCGTATCCGACACGATACGGATATGAAGATACAATAATTAAAAAAAACGCAGGATACGATAAGTTTATTATATATAATATTTTATTAATTATAATTTATATATTTTATATATTATATATTTGACATAAAATATATTAAATGATTATTTTTACAAAAATAACTTCCTATTAAGTAAGCATTTATTATATTTAATTATTTACATATATGATTACTCATTTATTTCGATCTCAAATCTTTATTTTTATTTTTTTCAAGTACATTTATTTATACTTCAGAAATATCCGACAAGTATCCGGAAGTATTCGAGAAATATTCGTTATTATTTTGAATTAAAATATTCGGATACGTCACGTGGAGTATCCGATACGTACTCGACGAGTATTCGATACGGTACGGCTTGATTTTTGAAGTAAACATAGCAAATAACACATTAATTTTTGTCAGGGGAACTATTGTAAACGACCAAGGTTTATGAGACAGTAAAATTAGTAAGTAGGATTATTTAGTTTTTGGTAAAGAAAGATGGATGGTATTTTTTGTTTATAGAGGGCTCCTTTAGGAAATTAATGTTTAGTGCTCATAGTAATAGGCAATGGAAATTGCTAGTTTAGGAAGCTTTTCATTTCCTATGTACGTTCGACAACACATAAAATAATTTTATTCCGAAGATATTCGAGACATTAAATAGTAAAATAATGAAAGAAAAAATTAAATTAATATTTTTTATTGAAAAATGATATGAGAGAGGGGAGAAAAATTCGTATATTTCATTTTTTTTCCACTTTGTTTCACCTCCTCATCGAATAAAGTTAAATCAAAATTTTTTTTTTTCCAATTTTGTTCGGCGGAATAATTTTTTGTCCACTATTTTACCGAACGGGCCAATTTGAAAAAAATGAATATTTTGTTTGTTTGCAAGTTAGGATTTTCGATACATATAACGGCATGTAGGAACTTTTATGTGTTTTTTTATCGAAACTATTCTAATTTATAAACTGAATTTTAAGGAAAGACAATTTAATTTGACGCAAGAAAAGGAGACCAATACAATGGGGCGAACCAAAATAACATAAGGAAAATTATACTCTGCACCCCCGCCCCCCCCCCCCCCCCCCCCCCCCCCCCCCCCCCCCCCCCCCCCCCCACTCATACTCAAATTGTGATTAACACCTCAATTAGCAAATTTAATTAATAATTAATTAATAATTATTAAAATTTTAATATATAATTAAAGTCCCTACCAATTAAAGATTAATTAAAAATATTAAAAAATTAACAAATATGGATAAATCATTAATTGATACATGTAATTAGTGGGTTAATTTCTAATTGATGATTCATCATGAAATGATGGGGAAAATATGATGGCAGAGTAGAATGCCTCTTCTTATAACATAATGCAGCCATTTGGACACCTCATCCTGTGAGAATCTTTACACTAACGAACTAACTGGTTTATCTCTCCACTTAGCAAAGTAAATTGAAGTTTTCAATTTTATTAAGATTAAATAATCTAACAGTTACAATATAGTTGATTTTTTTTAACTTTCTAGCCGAAAGAAAGAAAAAAATATGGCCACCTCTTAATGCTCTGAAAGAGAGTCCGACCCGGTGGAACCACGCTGCCCTCCACAAGGATCGCCCCTCGCAACCTGCCTGACACACGGGACCCCATGCTACTCACAACCCCCCACGACACACGACCCTTCTCGATTTCTTGATAGCTAGATTCCTCAAGTCCTTAATTTCTCTCGCCAACCCTGTATTTCTCGGCAATTCCTCAATTTTTTATATATTTTTTGTCAAATGCTTCCAAAAAAGTCGTGCCCGTCCTGATCGTTTCCTCCATAAAACGAAGAAAACATTGCAAAAATTTTATTACGCAGCTGAATTTCCCTCTTCTAAGAAAGGATACTACATCATCGAGGAGGTTGAACTGCAAACTGTTTTTTTAGTGTGAAGAGATCATCTGGAACTCCAAACTGTTTTTTTTTTATTATTATTATTATTATTACTCAAAATCCTAAAATAAATTGTATCCTATAATAATCATCACATATCATATATATGATTGACATAAAGTTCTTGCCTCATAATTTCGTACAATCCTGACCGGTACCAATGCCGATCTTCTAACATCCATCAATAAACGTGCTATATGTCACCTATGTCCAATGTCAATCCTCTACACATCATTTCATGCATTAATATTTTTGAATTCATTTTATGTATTAATTTTGAATTTATTTTATAATTAAACTCCCCTTTCTTTAATCGAGCATTCCGTCGAACACATGTGGTGCTTCTTCTATTGAGAGATTATCCATCTTTTTATGTCATATATCTTTAATCGAGCATTACGTCGATGTAGTGTTTCTTCCATTGCGAGATTATCCCCTTTTTTGAATGGCATATTTCTTTGCTCGAACATTTCATCAAACACTACGGTTAAATTTCCAAATATCTCATTCTCCACACCAATATCCCTTTCTTTGTCGAGTTCAATCCTTTTAATAAAAGTATTATATCTATTCTTAAATAACCGTTCAAAAAAACAATAGCGAGTTGAATCTTTCTTTAATCGTTACATTTCATCGAATAAATGCAACGATCGGTATACTTTCAAACTCGAATGAGTGTCAATTTGTTCAATAGCCAGTCAATTTTGTGAAACAATGTTAATTTCTGGTTTGTTTCAGGCGGCAGGGAGGTGATTGCGTGGGCTTTTATGCAAATCTCAGTATTAATTCCAGTTTGGTTTGTTCATTTTACTCTTATTTGTATTTTTTTATTAATTTCATAAATTGTTGTCTTTTTTAATTTCCAGATTCAAAGAATATATATTTGGCAGTATTTCATAATTTCAGATCAACAGATAAAAACATGTCGACGTTACAAATGGAAATGGCTGTGAAAAGAAACAACGGTGAATTATATTTAAATATTCAGCGTTTTAGAGTAGTTTTTGATAAATTCGATTTTTTTTTTAATTTCCACGGAATACATTCCAAGAAAACGAACAACTCGAGAGCTTGATTACATATATACAAAATTCGCGCTGTGCTCAAACGCGCTATTTTACCAGTAAGCCATTAATACGAACCCTCCATACATTCAAACATTGAAATGAAATTAGCTTATTGCGTTTGTTTATTTTATTGTAGGTGTCTTTGTTTTTGCCTTCTTATCATGGCGACATAGTCTGATCGTAACGGATCAGATGATATTGATAACGGTCGGTAGCTTCAAAAACATATAGGCCCGGCTCGGAAAATAAATCCGTAAAGCCTCGGACTTGGATCTGAAAAATTACAGGACCCGATGCAAATATATTTTATATAAGTATTATCTCAGAAATATTGAGAATACTAGACGAACACGGATGATATTGTCTTGAATGAGTTGCGTGAATAAAAAATGTTTATTCGACTTTATTTACAAATTATCATCTCACTTATTCACCTTTATTTTTCAGTTTCACCTAATATCATATATTTGATTTCTCAAATATAAATATTGAGCTGTATCATATAGCAATATTTTTAACATTTTTTTTCTAACAATCGGAGATATCATTATGACTGAAGTTCTGCAATAAATTAAAAGTATATAGACTACAAGTTCATATCCCTTGCATGACAAATCAGATAAAGTTGGTTAGGCACGTAACGTCATATGTATGGTACAAATGCAAATTTAGTGACACACAATCTCATAAAATATGTAACATACAAATGTACCTAAGCTAGTTAATTTGGGGTGAAGAGATCATCTTGGACTCCATTTTTTTATTGGAATAATAATAATAATAATAATAATAATAATAATTATTATTATTATTATTATTATTAATAATAGTTATTGTTATTGTTATTATTACGATGATATCTAATAAAAATATTTTTTTTATGATATATTAACAATGTCACGTCATCAGTTAACTGTACAATTATCATTTAATTGATGAAAATAATTAATTGGATAAAATTAAAGTTTACGAGATACATTGAACATTTAATAATAATTGAAGGATAAAAATGGATTCTTTTTCTTGAATATTTTTTTTTTATTAATTTACTTCTATGCAGATCTCTTTTGAGTCTTTGACACCTTTTCCCCTGCTATTTAGTTTATTTTCTATTCTTTTTTCATTGTATGGATTTAGTTCTTTTTTCTTGGATTAAGCAGCTTGGTACTTCCTTTTGGTTTTTAGGCTTAATTTAAGCTGCAATGTTATCCATTGTATTATAAAAAAATTATATAACTTATATAAATAATAACATCAGTCTAATGACAAATAACACATTAATTGCTAAAACAAAATAAAAACAAAACTTAATCTCGAACCATTTCACCAAAATGTCCAAAAGCATTACAATTTAACCAGTTAACAAAACCCATAAACCCTAAATATGTTTCTTCAACAACGAAGAAGAAGATAAATATATATTTAAGAAAGCCTGAGCGAACCGATCTATTTTAACCGAAAAGGGGAACCAAGTGGCGCAATGAGAGCCAGGCTTTGCATAACCCTAATTTTCCTTTCACTAATCGAACCTCTTTCTTCTCCCTATTAAAAACATTTAGGATATTCAAATAGTTGATTTGTATTGTACTACTTTTTAGTTTGAAATTTAAAAGAAAATGTAGTAACTAATGATAAAAGGGGTTTTAATTTTTTTTTACCTGTTTTGAAGCGACAGCTGATTTCGAATTTGGCATCTTTAAATCCTCTTTTTCTTTTTTATTTTTTAATTTTGCATTTGAACCCTTCTTTTGAGTACCCTTTTCAATTTTTGTTTCTCTGTGTAAAATATTCATAACCTTCTTTCTAATTTCTATATCCTTGGCCTTCGATTCCTCTTTATTTCCAGATTTGCCTTCATTTTTCTTCTTTTTCGACGCATTTATTTCGTTACTTTTTATTGAAGAGGATGATTTTTGTTTCTTTTTATTAGGGTTTGTTTCATCTTGACTGCAATCCAATTTTCTTTTACACTTGGTCGAATCTTGTTTTTTGGTGGTACCCTGAAATTATAATAATTGTAATCGCAATACTATAGAATGTTTCAGGAACAAAGTATAAATTTTAATTATTTTATTGATCTTACAGAGGCTTTTTTCGAAGATTTTGAAGCTTTGCTTCCTGATTTCATTAGAGATATATCCTGCTTTAATAACATAAATATATAAATCATCCACATTTATGAACTTATATAATGAAATGATATATATTTTAAAATTGAAATGGGCTTAATTAACATACCTCCAGTACCACTTCAAGAAATTTCTCCTTAATTGTTTTATTTTCTCTCTTCAATGCCTACATTTCATGAATTTAATTAGTTAGAACATAAATCTACAAAGAAGACAAAATAAAATCTCAAAAAGTAAGCAATATCAAATATACCCTTAGTTTCCCTATTTGTTACAAAAGAGTCCCAAAATACCCTCGTTTCATTTCATTTTATTTTAAGATGAATGAAAAGGAAACAAGGATAGAAATTAGAATAGGAATTTAGTCAAAAGTTTCGAGAAGGAATAGATGATATTTCTCATGATTTACATGGGTATAAATGGAATTATGACGTTTTTGAGGGTATACACGAAATTGTACAAATCAAATAAACTTGAACTTACATCTTCAAACTCGCTATTGGATTTACAAGCATCCACATAAACACTACAAACAGACATAATCAACAAGTTAAAAAAGAGAGTAATAAAATAGGTTAAAAAGGAAAGCAAATTATCATGTTAAAGGAATTAATTCGCGAAGAAAAACTAAAGTAAAAAAAGGATAGAAATGAATTATTTACTATTTGTAAGTGCCATAAAGGCGGCAAAGAATCCCATCCTTCAGTTTCTTTTTTGGTTTATCGCTCACATTTTCTTCGTCTACGACCTTCATTATGCAAAAATTACATGCATATATATTAGGATTAAAATTTAAGCGAAAATTGCGAAAGAGCCCCTGCATTATGCAGAAATTGTATACAAGCATCAGCATTGTTTTAAATTGGAACCTAATTAATGGTGTTGGCAAGTACCATTTCTGAATTATTTAAGAACGGAAGTTTTTTTTTGCAATTTCAGCATACTGCAGGGCTTTTTATGCAATTTTTTCAAAATTTAAATCAAGCGCGAATGAAATAAAACCCGCTTTATAGGTCATATTAACAGAGCCAAGACAACAAATTTAAAAACGAAGAAGCGAATTCTAAAACCGTAAATTCTACGCTGAAGTACCTGAGCAGGCCACCAAGCAGAGTCTCTGATTTTGACCCATGTTAAATCTCCCAAATTGAATTCTCGATTTACAATTTCAGAATTTTTGGTTTTTGGTTCATTGATCTGATCTTTTGTAGTCCTTTTCTGCTTTTTGTTTGTCATTTATACGCTTCAACCTTAATTAATAGTTAAAATTGAATTAGGAAAACCATTGTTTATTAAAAGAAATCAAAGAAAAAAAGAAGCTAGCAAAAGGGGTTTTGAAGATACTTGAACAAAATTTTCCCAAGATCGAATCTAATTGTTTGCTAAGTGTGAGTGTACAAAAGCGATGAAATAAGAGGAAAAAAACATATAATCAAGCTTTAAATTCTAGAATTTATTAAAACATCAGTTTTTCTGTCCGAGCTTTTCTGCCGAAAATTGAAGGGGAAAATCCACAAAACCCTAATAAAAGGAGAAGGTAAAGGTAAAGGTAAATGAAGAATTACTGTCGAAACTCTCTCTCTACTCCGTCGTGCAGCGAAGCAGGAGATCAAAACCCCGACAACACACACCCAGCGAAGAGTGAAGAAGAGAGAGAAGAAAACCTTACTCGGAAACACAGTGGAACCACTTGTGAAACCGCCTACGTGGCTTCGTTTCATTGGTCAATACAATGTATTTTTTCACATAAACCCCTACTTTATATAAATTAACAGACGGAGGCTTCCGAAAAAGTAGGGGCTTATATGCAAAAAATACATTGTATTGACCAATGAAACGAAGCCACGTAGGCGGTTTCACAAGTGGTTTCACTGTTCGGGCCACAGGAAAACCTTACTCGGTTTTCCAAGGGGTCCAATGGAAATTTAGACTTCGTATGAACTCGGAATACAGCCGTACATAACAGAACATTTATATTTTTTAAAGTTTAAGATAGTATACGCCAAAAATATTTTTAATTATTATTTTTAATTAGGATTTGCATATTTAATTATTTTCAATAAATTAAATATTATATGCCTGACGTAAAAATTAATTAATGTTTGTTATTATTGAAAAATCATGCTAGAAAAATTGTTAAAAAAATATCCTACTTTTATTGGAATTTATCAAAAAAAACTCCTCTTAAATTTCCACAAAATTCCTTAGAAGTACTTTGAATTATTTTTTACTCCCCTAACCTCTAACAGTGTTAACTTTAATATTCCCATCAATTTAATTTATGTTGTGGACCAAAATACCCTTTTTATTTTTTTATAATTTTTTATTCAATCTAAAGTAGTAAATAAATAATATTTTGAAATATAATAGTTGTAATTTTATATTTTGATGTTTTAGAATACTGCTATAAGGTATATTTTTTTAACTTAGTAATTTGGTATTAAATATTATTTTATGAAATATATTAGTATTATTAATTTCTATGTAATATGAAATAATAATCTTATATTATATAAAACCTGTAAAATAATATAATTTAAAAACGATATCACAAAATGTAGATGTATTATAATGAAGGGGAATTTTTAAAACCCTCATAACTTTTTCAATATTGTAAAAAAACCCTTTATTTTAGAGAAATTCCAAAAAATCCTCTAAGGGCCTGTTTGGCACATGTAATCTTGGGACGAGCGGATTTTTCTAATTCCATTCAATGGATATTCCTTGTTTGGTTCACATGTTAATGAAAGAATTAGTAGATGCTCCATCTTTTCTTTCTATTGAGATTTTCCATTTTGCCGCTCGTAGAAAAGCTGGAGCCGAAATTTCCCGCAAAACTTATTGGCGCTAATAATACCCACACATGATTTCTCTCTCCTCTCCCCAATCTCTAATTTCTCACAAAAACCTTCTGTCCAGCTTTCTTTATCGTTTATGTGGGTGCCTTCTCTAGCTTCTCTGGACTTGTTTCTTCAATCGCCTCATTTCTCTTTTAGGTATGTATGCGTGTATGTGTTTTTTTATAACTAAAATTATTTCTTTGACTTGAATCCCATTTCTATTGAATGTTTTGAGCAATTATGAGCAACTATCTAGTAAATTTGGCTATTGTGTCTTCATTTGATTGCTGTGTCTTGATTGAGTAATAATTTTTCCTTGATTGAATTAATTGTGGGTATAATTGTGTGGTCAATTTTGTCAATTTCACTCTGATATGCTCATTGTGACTTGATTTTGGCTACTGTGTCTAGATTTCAAAGTATAATAGTTGAATTAGGTCAAAATTGAATGATCAGTGTGAATTGAGTTGAATGATATGGTAGTGGTACTGTCAATTGAGTTGAATTTGGTCAATCTCACCTAATTTAGTTCACGGTAAAATTTGGTTTACTGTCAATTTGACAAGTCACTAAATGTCCAAATTTTGCACATCTTTCTAATTTCAGTTTTTTTTCTTCAAAATATCAATTTGATAATTCACTACGATTTGAGAATCTCAACTAACAGTAAATCAAATTTGTATATGTGTTAGATATAATGGAGAATCTTGCGCAAGATGACTATGTTGCCGCTGTTTTTGCAATTATTATTGTGTCTTGGATTGTCCAAATTTAGTTGAATTTGGTCATTGTGACTTGATGAATTTGTACCGACCGAAGAAGATGTGGCTATGCGTCCTTCGCAAGGACATAGGAGGAGTGGATCTCGAACTAGAGAAGATGTTAGGGAGTGGGTTCAAATGCGAGAGCAAATCATGATCGAGATGTGGGCTGGGCACGGAACATAGATTAGATGGATTATGTTTTGAAATATATTTGTATCTTAATTTTGGACAGTTTATTTTGCTTCAAATTTATTTTATATTTTGAGTTTACCTACAACTAGTATTTGGAAGTTTAATTATATTTGAAATTTTAATTTTATTTGTTTTTGGACTAATGTTGTGTGATTTCTTATGTTGACATATAATGTGCAATTTTTATTGTTGATATTTAATATACAATTATAGTGAATTTTTTTTTACAAAACAACTATAATTATATTCATAACAAATTTAACTACTTTCATATTATAACAACAAAATTCCATAATTTTTCAAACAACCAAACAAAAAATTATACTTTCCAGCATCTTATAATTTAGACATCCAAACAAACTGTGGAATTACTAATTCCAGAACTTTTTGCTCCTCCACCTTGGAATCCAATTCCATTCTACTAATTCCGCTTGCCAAACAGGCCCTAAAAGAAAATATATTTCAAAAAATCTCTTATGGATGTTAAATTTAAATTTTTTGGTGTTAACTTTTTTTTTTTGAACCAAAATATCCCTCTAGTTTTATAAAATACAATGTTGCTAAATAATGTTTAGTACTTTTTATTTTAAAAATTCATAAATATTGAGGCTAGATAATGGTAACAAATTGCCTCTAAAATTGTAATGAATTTAATCTCATGCAAGTATCGCTTTACTGTCATGGAAAACGAAATAAATATTGAGGCTAGAGGTTGCATCATTCTCTCTGATAATCATGAACTTGCCATTGGGTGCTACGATTTTGAGAAATTCTTACTTGGTGTATCAAGAAACTCAATTATGTGATTACGATGCACCTCAATATATTGATCTATGTTCATACTATGCAATGTTGGAGGATTAAAAAAAAATGAGGACGAAGACGAAGTAAACAAGGCGAATCTGGGGCGATTTCTAGCGACTGGACGGCGATTTCTCCTCTCGCCACTGGTGACGCAGACGGCAACCGGCGACGTGGCAATTAGGCGACTGGATGACGGCGACGGCAGACTTCTCCTCTCGCCACTGGTGACGGCGACTACAACCGGCGAAGTGGCAATTAGGGCTAGTTTCTGCGACTGCAACCGGCGACTTCTCCTCTCGCGACTGGTGTTTCTCGCCTGTCGACAGCGACAGACCATTGAAGAAGGAGGGAGGCGACTCAGGCGACATGACGAAAACGGGCGACTCGGCGGGCGACTCAGCGGGCGAGCAGCAGGAAACGCTAGGCGACTCTGCGGGCGACTCAGCGGGCGAGCAGGAGGTAACCCTAGGCGACTCTGCGGGCGACCCAGTGGGCGAGCAGGAGGTAACCCTAGGCGACTCAGCGGGCGATTCTACTGGAGACTCAGCGGGCGATGCTACTGGCGACTCAGGGCTGATACACGACCAGCAGGAGCCACCACCCTCGACAACAGCGATGGACAGGAGCAGGCCACAGGTGGACAATGAGCCACGACAACGAGCGACCAATCTCGGCGACAACAAAGGCAGAGATGAGTCACGATCTGTCCGCAAGGTCACAGGGCATGAAAGAAAGGGGCTGGCTTGAAATGGAGGTTGTGTTTCAGGCAGGGGGAAGAGGTGCACAGTACACATAGGTGAGGGATGGTGTCTCTTGACCCGACAAGGCTCGGAGGTGCCACCATTAACCCCCATGCTCAGCAATAGGTGGCAGCCAACTATCCAACATAAACCAAGCTACAATCTCCCTTCACTTCACTCTCTCCTTCCACTGCCTTTCACTCCACTGTTCTCTCCCAATCAAAGTTACCAAAAAATCACAATTGACAAAGGAAAAAGCATTGATGAGCACCAAACCGAGAGGAAACGGGGCAGAAATTACGCCGACGCGGTACGCAACCCGGTGCCGGGTTCTTTCATGGCATCCGCTCGCCTTGGCCCTCGCGTCGCAGAAGCTTTCAACCGCGAACACTCCAAGAAGAGAGTATTGGAAAAAAATCGGGATCGAGACCGATTCGACATACTACTCCACCGAAACGACACCCGAACGCCTATCTTGGCCACCGGCGGATGACAAACCCGAATGGGATGACTTATGTAGAAAATGCCTAGTGCTGGGTCACCCAACGGAAGAGTGCCGAAAACCGAGGGCGTGTGTCAATTGTCGCCTACCGGGACATATAGCGAAATATTGCCCCAAAAAAAAACCGAGAAGAACATCGGTTTGGCAAAGAGTACAAGAAGCGGGGCAATCTTCGAAAATATGGATCCAAAGGAAAGCCCCGACATTGTTGGGACAAGGAAATTATGAGCAACAAGGGAAGAGGGCCTGAGTACAATTGAGCGCGGAATCTCAATTGGGATCCGGATCCGGATCTCACACAATTTTGGTTACAAACCCGATAAAGACCGATATCTCGGAATTAAGGAGGAAGCACTCGGCTAAAAAGGGACCGCCCCCTCAATATGGATCGGGTTCGGATCCAAATAATGGTACCGGCCCGGTTAAGCACTCGGATGAGAAGCGGGTTGCGGATCCATTACAAAAGGCGGTACCTCCCATGATTATTGGTTCGGACTCGATGAGGACAAAGACTTGTAGCTCGGAAAAAAACCCGAATTCCAAAACCGACCCGATTGGGTTGAGGGTGAGGGTCTTCTCCAAACAAACTACGAAGCAAGAGATGGAGATAATTCGGTGGAGGAGAGGAGTGGTTATCGACGCAAGAATGGTCCCACACCATGACCTCCGAAGCCTCCACATCCTAATTCAAGAAGGATGGCATCGACGTCAAAAATACGAGCTATCCCAGCTCTCCAAAGACCGGTACATACTAATTCTCCCGGAGGGTGTCAACCGCGAGGATTTTATTGCCAAGGATCTATTGCCACTTCACCGAGCCAATTTTGTTAATTTTCCTTGGGAACTAGCACTCGGGGGAGAACGCACAAATTTCCCGAATAAGGTTTGTGTCACCCTCCATAACCCCCCACCACCATCGTGGTGTCACAAGGAACTCACGAAAATTGCCAACTCTTTTGGGATTTTACTTGATCATGGCCCGCTTGCTAATTTGAAATCGATGGAGTCACTAGACATGCTAGTGGCGGTACCGGACGAACACATAACACCAACCGAAATATAATACACGCACGCCGGAGTAACGTGGATAATTAAGGCAACCGAGAAGACCGTCATTTCGGAACCGCTTCCTTTTTTAACCCGCCGAACCCGGAACCGCCGGCCGAGATATACGAGGATATCCAAGCAAGATTACTAATCGAAATCGAGGGCAGGTTAATGGCGCGGGAGATGGCAAATGTAAACCGCAACGACTCGCATAGGCCGATAACGAGGAACGATTGGATGAGCGAGGGGTCCGTTGATTCCTCGGAGAAGGAAGCCAAACAAACTTGGAAAGGAAAAGTTTCGGTAGACAACGAATGGCTAAACCAACTTTGGAGCTTGGCGGGGGAAGGCCTTAAAACAAACCCGAACGCATCGCCGCTATTAATTGGAGAACTTGGAAGGAAATCTTTAAGGGACGCCGGCATCATTCAACAAATACTCGAGATTGAATCCAAGGAGGGATATGGTTCAATCGCCATGGCGATACCAAGACCACACAAACCCGACATGCCGCAATCGGACCCGAAGAAGCGGAGGTTACTCGCCTCAACAATAGAGGAATCGATGGCGGACCCGAAGGAGCCCATAAAAACGATAACGACTTCGGTCAAGGATGATGAAGATATAAACATCTCTTTATCCTTAATTAAAAAACGGCTAAAAAAACAAAAGCAAAAACAAATTTCCACAATTTTTGAGCAACAAGGGACCTCCAAGGAAGAGGAAAAACAAAAAAAAAACGAAATTTTTTTTTCAAAAAAAACCGCTTCTGACCAGGGGGTATTTGGCGCAAGGAAAAATTTCGATGGTAGTTGACATGGAAGGCATTTCCACGACTTAAATATTATGATGGATCATGACATTCATGTTTCTAAATTCGTGACATAATCATATTATATCACTATCACAAGATTTCTAAATTCATATGATTTATTTAGGGAGACTAATTATTCTAAATAATTAATTATCTAATATGCTAGAATGATTGATGCCGATCATATCGATATAAAGAACTCAAAATTCCGAGTTTTGTAGTCAAAGTTATCACGAAAACAAAATCAGCATCCAGGGGGGTCCCTGCCCCATCCGTTGTAACGCGGAGGCCCAAGGAGCGCGAGAAAACCTCGCCCGGGGCGCGTCCGGGGCGCCACAAACTGCCCCCGGAGTGGCAGAAACTCTGATTTTCTACAGATTTCGCCGTTTCTTCCGTTTTTGCTCGTTTCCAAAACGATAAATCATGAAACTTTTTCACGACCATTCCTAGATACTCTCGATCAACTTTTGATTGATCTCTAGTGAATTTCACTTGTGATTTTAACGAAATTGACGTTCTAAATATCTAGCATCATGCAAACGGGTACGAACTTTGATAACCCGTGCGTATATCCAATATACGACTATGATTCGACTCTCGAATCGATGGCGATCGCTCTGATACCAATGTTGGGAATTCACCCGTCCCCTGGCCCGCGCAGCGGATATGAAGGCCCGGTCCGGTTCCCAAAATCCAAGATCACGCCATGACTTCGAGGGTACGATGCAATAGAAGGATAGACGATTACCAGCGTGAAATTGATCACGCACGACGGGTTGATCGCTCGCATCCTTTCCTTCTCCGGTGTCACGTTGGTGACTAGCCCGTGCGTCCCATACCACACGTCTCCCACCGTCTTGACACGCCTCTGGTTGTCTTTCGTGCGTCCCACGTCTACACTCTTCCACAGCCCACAGTTTTGCTCCTTCGGTTTGATCACAATCGGAGAGCCACAAGTGTCGCTCCTCTACTTGTATCCACCGTGAGTCGGAGTTCGTCGGTCGCGGATGCAACTGCCTAGACGAAGCACCGGCGAACTTCCTTGATTAGATCGATTCTCTACACCGAGAAAAACTCCTTTTTGTCGGTCTTTCTCTCTTCACACTCTTTCACCCTCTTGAAAGATGTCTCTTTATATTTCTGGATTATTCTGAATAATATCATAGATTCATCTGAATGATCTGATCTGGAGAGAGAGAGAGAGAAACATCCTATTTATATCATATAGGATAAGGATGGGCCAAAAGACATGTACATCCAATATACACGTACACCCTTTCACACAGAAAACTGCAGACACCCTTTCAGTATTCTGTTGAAATGAAAATATTAAATCGTCCCAAACGACTTTGAACACACGAAAGTTGTAGATAATCTTATTATCTTTCCAACCCAATTTGGTCTGACCCAATTGGAGTTCGGATGCGAAAGTTACTAATGTTTTACTAACTGTATGTCAAACGGTCGCACCCTTTCGGTATTCCATTAAAACGACACTGATACGTCGTTCAAATGAAAAATATTTCTACATGAAAGTTCTAGATAATCTCATTATATATCTGACCCAATTTGAACCATTCAAATTGGATTTTCCTACTGAAAGTTATGACCACAAATGTACGCTTACATTCGTTCATCCTTGTGTACATTTTTACGGTTGATCCGAAACTGTATTTCCTTCAGTCTCCCACTCAATTTCTGATCTACCTAAAAGGTACTCATGCATATCCAATATGCACGATTTTAGAGAATATAACTCGCGTATCAAAATACCAAGCTATGCACATCTCATGTGCCAATTTTATAATCAATCCCGACTTAGTACGACTCGTTGTGACCATGTAGGTTCGGTTAACGATGGCAGTAGGCTGTTTCCAAAGCACTACAAGCCCATGAGCGGGATCTAGTCACTCCATCATGGCTACCCATGTTAACACGAAAAATGATTGTGATCATTATGCCTATCTCGAATAGCGGTTATTAGTTCTCTTGTTAGCGATATCCGTTAATCAAAATGCATGTTGGTAGTCATCCTTATATTTTGATTAACTATACTTATTCCTCGATTCCGAACTGATTTAACAATTTCAATTGATATTAACCGTTAATATCATTGACCATGACCATGGTTTTCGTTAATCAATTCATCGAGTGGCCTAAGAGATATCTCTTCCTTTCGGAATAAACAATTCCTATCTTGGAGACTCACATTGAATTCCGTGTTTCGGACAATACCCAATGATGACCGTTTTAACTTCCTGTTACGGTGAGCGTAGGATCATATCAAAACATTGTGTTACGCAAATAACGCAATCAATGGTCCCCTCAAGTATGAAGAACCTAATACCCTACTCGTCGCAAGTCCATCCATAATGACTAAACCATGTCATGGTCTCGCGGCTTCGGTCATATCCAATATATGTCACCTAGCATATATCTACGTTCTTGATTCGACAAACACATTTGTCCTATGATTAGCAAAACATAATCATCTCCTCGGCTAACGTACTAGTGTACACGTTCAGTATATTATCCGATAATGTAAATGTTTTACTCTTAAGCAAACTGAATCATGACTAGGGATGTTTAGAAATGAAACTTTAAATGTGACGGTTTCGCTGCACATAATCACGTATTATGCCGACGTTCACACAAGTTCAAATAAGGGTTCATGCAATCAAATTACACAACCCGTCACCGCAATTTCTACCCCTGTGCAGCCCCGGTTTTCTGGATGAGTTCCTCCGCCACTATTTCTGCCAAGGACCCTTGATTTCTCCCCTTCGTACTCACTTCGGTCGCAGAGGATGCAGAGGGTGGGGGGGGGGGATCTCACCTTGGGTTGGGACTAGGATTATTTTGTGGGCTTTGATTAATGAGGATGGAGCCCTTATTTTTTCTACCCCTCTTAAATTGGCATCCAATGAGATTTGGGCTTTCATTAACTCTATACGGGCCAACCGGTCTATAATGGAGGCAATGGACCGAGAGTGTTTAAGAGATGGAGTGATATTTAAAGCCCCCACCTTCTTTTGAGCTATTATCTGAGAATCCGTGTCTCCCTCTTTATTAAGAGAGCATATATGGTGCCCCTCAATTTCTCCCAGTCATTGCTGATTAAATCAGCATGATGTGGGCTATCAATTGGGAGCACCTTGATAACCATCCCCAAAAAATTAGCTTTCATTGACTGTTAATTGAGACTCAAAAAATTCCCCATATATAAACCCCTAACCCTAACATTCTCTCTCCTCTCTCATTTCAGCCCACCCCCCCCCCCCTCTCTCTCTCTCTCTCTCTCTCTCTCTCTCTCTCTCTCTCGCTCTCTCTCTCTCATCCCTGACTGGAAATTTTCGTGCTGCCATTAGAGCAGCCTTCGACTTTCCAGCGGCGGCAGTATCTCTCCAAATCGCTAAATCTTCCCTCTGGCCTCGCTCCTGGGGTCCTCGTCCGTCCGATCCAGATCGGGCTTTGAGAGCTGCACGATCAGCGGTCCGACGTGCGCCTCTTCTAATCCCTCTTTTTGACCGGTGTTACGTTCCCTGCCACCCTTGCCTCGCCGGTAATCCAGTGTTCTCCGTCACTGAAGAGCGAGTTCTTTGTTGCTGGTTAATTGGAATCGCTGATGTTCGTACTGGTTCAAAAACCTTGGATTACTTGCTGGTTAATGGATCTGTGAAGACGGAACGGTTCGATTGCTGGTACGGTACTGGTTAAGATTCTGCAATTTTTTCCATTTTCAGGGTATATTCTGCATTTTCCAATTAATGCTAATTATTTTTGTTCAAATTAATGCTGATTATTTCCAATTAATGGTTATTTAAGACGATTAATGCTCATTTTCAGGTTTGTTTAAGTCTCGAGAATGTCGAATTAACGGTTAATTTTGACTGGTACGGTTGAATTGGCGAAGACTGGTGCGGATTCTGGTACGGCGTCTATTACTGGTACGATTGTATTGGCGACGATTTGGGAGACTTCGGCTAATTGGAGGCTTCGGTTAATTGGAGGCGACGATTTGCTGGGGTTTATAAGGAGCTTCGATTGAAGACGACGATTTGCTGGGTCTTTGTGGAGCTTGGATTGACGACGACGATTTGCTGGGAATTTGTGGAGCTTGGATTGACGACGACGATTTGGCTTCGATTGGGGACTGGTACGCTCGGTACAGAGTTCATGTTTTCTGGAATGGAGAGTGGCGAGGATTGGCGAGGATGGATTGGGCTCAACGTTTCTGGAACGGCTTCGATTGCTGGTACGGTTGGATTGGCGAGGATGACGACGAGGAGGACGGGTGAATTAACTGGTACGGTTGGATTGGCGAGGATGACGACGACGAGGACGGGCGAATTAACTGGTACGGTTGGCTTGGATTACCGGTACGAGACGACTTGCGAGTTAATGCAGGGATTCTGGTACCGAGCGGGATTGCGAGTTAATTAGGGATTGTAATTATTAATTAGTTGTTAATTGGTAAGTTGTTAATTAGGGATTCTGGTTGTTAATTTGTGAATATATATTTGTTAATCGAATCATTATTGTTATTTGAATTAATTTTGTTAATTAAATATTGGTCTTAAAATAATTTTATTAATTTGGTTAACTGTGTTTTTAATTTATTTGAATTAGTTGTGAATTGTGTTTTTAATTTATTTTGTTAATTCAAATGATTTTATTAAGTGTTAATTGAGATTCGAATTGTTGGTATAATTATCAATTGTTAATTCAAATGATTTTATTGTGATTTTATTAATTGTGTTATTATGTGTTAATTGAATTGTTGGTTAATATAGTGGAAAATTTTGAATTTAAAGTGGGGGTGGGGGGGAATTGAAAATTGGGATTTCCAATCAATACAATGCATAAGTGACATATGATGACTCAATCATCAATGATGGGGGAATTATGAGGGCATGGTATAATTATCCCTTTATTAAAGCTGATTTCTTGCATCAAAGAAGAAACTACTATTTTCTTTCTTCCATGTGCTTTCTTGGAGCTATATGCTTGAAATAGGTCATTTAGTTTGTGAAAACTTGCTCCCTTTTGCAAAGGGAGCATCACCTTCTAGTACTCTAGTCTTAGCTTGGTTAGATTCGGTTTGTGTTATTTCCCTCCCATTTTCGGTTTGTATCCTTAATGGATCTGCAAACTCCGTTGGCTCTACTAGCTTAACGGATCCCCTTAACAGATCGGTCAAACTTCCTGTAAATGTGGCCGAGTAGTCCCCTCTGATCTTTGATTTGCTGTTTTTATATTGGTTAAACTTTCTACGTTGTTTTCCTCGGATTGTTGCGCCATGAGTAGTCATTTTCGCAACTTGGGCATCCATCCTAGGTTTTTTGTGTGAAGCTAGTGAGGGTAGCTATAGGGCTTCATTATCGGTTGGCTTCTCGGTTAACCAATTACGACCGAAAATGATTTTGTTAAATTGTGTTTCGAAGAAGAGTGAGAATGGTGTGGGGTCCTCGGCTACAACACAACCCATTGGATCATCGATAGAGCTAAGTGGAAAATTTTCCACTTCATGACTCCCTTATCGCACTAATGATGACACTGCATCAAGTATTAGTTGGAGATTGGGCGTGCCTACTAGAACATCCAAAGTGTCGAGATATGAAATATTTGTAAGTGGTCCATGGAATAGAATTTCTCCATATGTCGAGGCTAACCGGGATAGATCCTCTTCACAAAAGCAATACAATGGAAGGTTCTTGAAATGCAACAAAGCTTTGAATCGATAGTTAGCGGGTGAAGCGTCCATCGAAAACTCCCACGGATAGATTACATAATCATCATCAAGGAATCTTTTGAGCTACAAGCGATCGCTTGTACAATTGGTTTGACACTTGTGTGTGGTAGAAACCACCCGAGTTCAAAACCCGTCAAAAAAAAAAAAAAAAAAAATCTTTTGAGTTCGGTCATGACGAACTCGTCGCATTTAACGTTGTCCGGTAATGCTACGATATAGCGGTTATCATTCCAAAAAGCTATTTGGATCGGTGTCGTCCACTGTCGTAAGGTTAAAAGAAATTGGCGTACTTTAGGCGCGCATCCACCACTATAGTTTGCTTCATTGCACTTGTAAACTCTCTCAATTTGGGTGTTTGCGGATGGAAACATGCCACCACTTTAGACCACCCCTCGGGTAAACAACCCGGACCCATCTTTCCTCTAGGCTTGAGAGGGTTGAAAGGAGGGACCGGCTTCGTTGGTACTTTACAACCTGCCGCGAGATGACCCTTCTTACCGCAATTGGTGCACTTTCTTGGCTTGACACATCCAGAGGCTCGATGTCCCGTTCCGAGACATTTATAACAAAGCCCACGCCATAATGGGTGTGAAAGATCCTTTGGTAGAGGAAATGAGATAGCCACTGCCTCGTCGATGTCGCTAGTCCCCACGAGGCTTTGTTGGCTGCCTCCGTCGCTGCTTTGAGAAGCTCTTCCTCTGTCTGTTTAGGTGGTAGGATGGGAGATAGCACCTTCGGGTGCAGGCGTGTAGCACGGATGGTGCCGAGCTAGGGGGGCATTTTTCCACCCAAATCGCCGTTGAACCAGTGCTAGCGTAGTTGAAAGGCTTCCACGGAACATAAACCGGCATGTCGCCAGTCTTGGTGCGTACTAGTGAGGCTTGAGAAACCATGGTTGATGTTGCTATTTTGCTTAAGTTTCTAGGGTTTTTTTTGTGTATATTTGGGTCTCGAATAGTGGGTTTGATGGTTATGATGGGAGAAAGAGGGTCTTCTGCTGCTGCAGGGAGTAAAAGGGGTTGCTAAAACGGGTTGTGGATGTTTTACATAACGGGTCCACCTATCATGATCCACCACTTTATGATACCTCATT
The DNA here is from genome assembly GCA_946800325.1 of Luzula sylvatica. Lineage (NCBI taxonomy): Eukaryota > Viridiplantae > Streptophyta > Magnoliopsida > Poales > Juncaceae > Luzula > Luzula sylvatica. Next base: position 30,293,404 of record OX326961.1, on the reverse strand, counting down.
TCAAAATCCCTGGAATCGCCCTTTTCTCTTCTCTCTCCAGCTCCCTGATTTGTATTTTTTTATCTCTATTTAGATGATTGTTTCTCTCTTTCTTTTATAATCATCTATAATCTCTCTCTCGCAGGGTCGGTCCCGAGTTTTTAAGACCCGAGACCCATGTCGAGAATGGACCCGTTAAATATCATTTAAAAATAATAATAATAAACAAAAACAAAAAATTGTTCAACCATACAAAACGAATTAAACAAAACATATTTTTTAATATCTTAGAATTACAAATTATCATAATCGTTTAAAAAATTAACAAGATTAATTATACAAACTGAGATTAAAATTTTAGTTTACAAATACATAAAACGAGAAAAAGTTAATTAAACAAACTAATATGATACACGATCAAGAAAGAAAAACAATTAATTAAAAGAAAATAATTGTAAAAAATATGAGGTGTAATCGGTTAGAATAGAAGTTTTTGTTGGATTTACATTACCGGTTAGAATTATGAACTGAGAGAGTTAGTCTCTGCCTCTCTGGCTAGTATTTTTTTGCTGTAATCAAAAGATTGAAGTTGGAAATTGATAAAATAGATTATACAAATTTTGTGAATATATAAACATCATTCATAACTGAATTGTGTATACGACTCATATAACATCTCTTTCAAAGTTCAGTATTAAATCAAAAGTACTTAATTAATAATTTTGAACCCCACAAATGAGTCTTAAATTACTGGCAACAATTCAAAGCATAAATTACCACTATCAGACCCAATTTAAAGCCAACTATCCCAATTAAGTTTATAATTTAGATATCATTCCAGTATTTGCTGAAGTTCTTAAATTGTACAGTCTCTAAACAAGCACAAAAGATCAAACTCAAGTTACATCATTGTTAACTAAATATAAAGCAAATAAATGCATTTAAAAAATTATCGCAGAGAAATCCAATTTCTAGGGTTTTATCTTAAATCGCAACTAAATCATTTGTAGGGTTAAATCGCAACTAAATCATTGTTAATTAAGCAAAGCATAACTAAAACCATTGTTAATTAAGCAAATCGCAACTAAAACATGAACAAAAAGTAAAAAAAATACCAATTTCTAGGGTTAGCTTCGATAGTTCGATTTGTGCGATGGCTGCAGAGATATCCGCCGGAGGCAGAGGACTGGCGACGCGAAAACCGGCGACTGGACTGCGACTGGACTCTGGACCCTGCGACTCGACTGCGACTGCGACCTGCAACAGCGACTGGACTCGATTTTTGAAGGCGACTCGACTGCGACTGTTCTCTCTTCGATTTTGAGTCTGGACCCTCTCTCTCTCTACTCAATTTGTCTAATTTGGAACTGGACGCGAGTCGACGGCGTAATTTTGCGACTGGACGCGATTTTGCTGGACTGGACGCGAGCGAGCACTCAAACTTTGGCGACGACGATACGACTCCACTCAAACCCAGGCAGGCCAGCGAGTCAGCGATGCGGTGTTGAAGGCAGGCACAGGCAGGCCGCAGGGACGAAGAATTTGACAGGCGATGAAGAATTTTCAGGATTTTCAGAAATTTGGGCGCAAAATTTGGGCGTAATTAGGTTAGGATTTCATTATCTTAAACTCTAATTTGTCTAATTTGTCTTAATTTGGACGTAATATATTACAAGTAGTAGTCGAATACTAAAAGTCGAAAATTTGTCTAAGGCCTCTCAATTCGCCGGGCCGGCGCTGATCATGTCTGATACTTCATGCATTACTAACGAACTATTTAAATTTCTCTCTAACGGGCAATTTGAATTATGTTCTCGTGGGGAAACTCATGAAAGTCCAATCAGAAATGGCTGCACAATGTACTTGTTGTAAAGGAAGATACGCAAAGAATTTCGGAGTAATTGGAGGAATAAACTGATTGGAAGAATCGAAGTCCAAATATATAGAAAAAGATAGGTTATTCAAGCAAATGGGGTCTGTCAAAGAAGAGGAGAAGATGACTTGTGCGGCCAAAGCAAAGATTTTTAAAGAAACAAGAAATACTATTATCTCGTTTTTATTGTAGTTCATCGAATTGATTGGAGATGCTAGTAGTTTATTAATTAAATCGTTGGATAATATGATTATATTTCTTTGGAGAAGAGGAGGAAGAAGACAATATTTCTTTATTTTTGAAGGAGGAGGCGATTGCCTCGCTCATAATTGCATTAAGTAAAATTTAGAGAAATAATTACAACCTAGTTACGATCATTACTCTTGTAACTAAACTAGAATATAGAGATATAAACTATTGCCAACTAGAATATTTCTTTATTTTATTTGGTCAATTTATTATCTTTCATTTATTATGTCTTAAAATATTTTAAAGAATATCAAACACTAAAAAGAAGAAAGACAAAACAGAGAACAAACACAATATATTTCAAATTTCAAACACTAAAAGTAAGAAAGACGAAACGGATAATCGCTTAATACATGAACGAAAAGGTTCGCAACACACATGCAAAACAAAGAACGACGAACAATATCTTAGTAGAGAGAAATAAAAGGAAAAACAATGACGTTCACAACACACACGAAATCAATAACCGATGTATTAGCGAACAAATAAGGTGATTTTGTTCGTTTGAAAAATAATAAATATGATAAACTTGTATGTATTTCATAAAAATTAAAGTAGTCTAGTGGTAAGTTTGTTGTTTGGAAGATGGAATATCTTGAGTTCGAGACCATCTAATTGTATATTTTGATTTTTTTTAATTTATTTCGAGCCCCCTATATGTGGATCCTGGATCCGTCCCTGGCCGGGGCATACTGATGATATCGCACGGACATACGACGTTTCTGGTGGCATAATTACAGCATGCATCTGCGTTAACCGAAGGACTAGTACAAGCAACGACGACATCTCCCAAAGTACAAGTCTCAACTTTTGCAGGGATACACGAGGTTGCCACCACCATGACGAGGAAAGACATGTACGTTACGTGAAATCGCACCCTCATTCTTCAAATTCTAATCATCAGGGTAAACTTGGGAGGTTTTCAGTTTTCGGTTTGAGTTTTGAGTTTTTGTTAGCAAAACTGGCTCTTATATAAAGGGAGCATTACTTCTTTGAATGAGAAATTATTAGCTGCTTTTTCTGCATCTGGAAATACAAAAGCTTATTCTAAGCAGAATTTGATTTGTTATGGTTTCGTATTATTTTTTCCATCTCAAAATATCTTTATTTTTTATTTTTATTTTCTTCTCAATATCTTGCTAGTTCAGACCCATGATGTCAATCTTCTCAATCTGGCCCTTCCGAAAAAATTGGCTCACGAGAACCATTATATTTTAATGATACCCTCAAATATATATTTTTTGATTTCTTGCAAGTTCTTAACTTAATGGGCATATTTTGGTCATTTGAGTTGCGCCCTAATTTTTCTTTGCCTCATGAGCATTGCGCCAATTTAATATTTAATATTTTATTCTAAATGTTATCAACTATGATCATTGTCTCAAGTTGGACAAACAAGTTTAAGAGTTAGAGAACAAGTTTGAAATTTCTAAGGTTATTTTAGATTCATTTCCAGTAGTTTGGCTAATGTATTGATTATCTCCTCGTGATAAAGAAATGAAAAAAAGAAGAATAAATGGAGAAGGATCGGTGTTCTCCATTCATTAATACTAATTGGACTTGAACTCACAATCTCACACAATATATGAATTTTTTGTCTCACATCCGATCACGAGTTCATTGACAATTTGGAAATGAAGCAGAAACAAAATCGATTAATTGGATACATTTATACAACAGTTTATCCTAGAAGTCCAAAATCGAGCTCGTCAATTTGTAGCATATAATTTACTGATAAAATGGTCTGATGAATTCGAAAATTTCAAAAGTTTCTCAAACAAAGAATCAGAAAATTCATTTATGAAATTCAAATAACACAATCATAATATTATATTAGTTATGAAATCATGACGGCACATTAAATACGAGAAACCAAATACTAAATTTGTAAAGCTTGAGTAAAAATAATTAGCAGAGCACATGAAATAACTCACCCAGACTAATTACCTAGAAAACCTACCTTAATAAAGACGACAAAGAATCTCATCCTTCAATTTCTTTTTTGGTTTATTTCCTCACATTTTCTTCGTCTAAGACCTATACAGTATGCAAAAATTGCATGCATATATATTAGGAATCTAGGATTAAAACATAAGCGAAATTTGCGAAAGACCCCCCCCCCCCCCCCACATTATGCCGAAGTTGCATACAAACCTCGGCATTATTTTAAATTGGAACGTAATTATCGGTGTTAGCAAGTAGTACCAATTACCATTACTGAATTTTTTAAGAACGGAAGTTTTTTTTTGCAATTTGAGCATAATGCAGGGCGCATTTTTTGCAAATTTTTGAAAATTTAAACATGGCGCGAACAAAATAAAACCCTTAATTAATACATTTAAATTCATATAAGAAAATCCTTGGTTTATTAAAAAAATCGAAGAAACAAAAGAAGCTAGGAAAAGGGGTTTCAGAGATATCCAAACAAAATTTTGACACGTTTCAATCCATTTTCTCGCTTCACAATGTATTAGTAACAGAAGCGATGAAATAAGAGAAAAAACATATAAACAAGTTTTAAATTCTAGAATTATTCTCCTAAAAAGGACATAGTAAATGGAAGTACTGAACGAAAATAAAACATCAGTTTTTTTTTGTCCCCCAAAACCCACAAAAACAATACGAAAGATAATCATGGCTCAAATGTAGAAAACCTAATAAAGAAAAAACCTAATAAAGGGAGAACGTAAAGGCAAAAGAAAATTTACAGTCGAAAATCTCTATACTTGAGGAATTTCTGTCATTTATCTATCATTTAGCGGTTTTCCAAGGGGTCAAATGGAAATTTATATTGAAATTAATATTTTTAATATATTAATTAATAATATTATGTATAATTTAAGGACAGGATAATTATGTTAAATATGTAAGCAAAATAGAAGTATTTAAAATATGTGTCTAAAGGGAATGTCTATTAAATAAATATGTGTCTATTAAATATAATAGAAGTATATAGATAAACCAAGAGTTGTATCGAGATGGTGCATGTGATTTATAAATACAACTCATCTCATATGTTTTCAGAGAGAGAAAATCTCCAGAAAAAAAAGAGAAAAATTATGTGAAAAATTAGAGTAAGGAGTGTAGAAAATAATCTCACCCTTATCTCGAAATATTGTCTCCATATATTATTGAGTGTACCATTTAATATTTTGTATCTATCTACTTTTTTGTGTGTGCAACCTTTGAGTTGTGTATCTATTTTCCATCAATAAAAAAAAGGCTTCGTCGGATGGTCTCTTCCTCTCCTGCGTCTGCGTGGCACTTAATCTCTTCACCTTTATTAAATTTGTTATTCATCCCCAACAATCAAACCCACAATTCTCTCCAATCAAAATCAATCCAAGTAAACCCCCAAAATCCCAATAAATTGATATCAGAGCGATGGTTATCGAAAGCGATGGTTATCGAGCGACGGTTATCGAGTTTAGTAGAAGTCGGAGAAGGAGTCACTAAGACAACCAAGGAGGTTACGTACTTGGGCTCACACGAACTTCACAACTCATTTCCGAATTATCGAGTTTAGTAGAAGTCAGAGAATGAGATCGCCAAGACAACCAAGGAGGTTACGTATTTGGGCTCCCATAAACTTCACAACTCATTATTAATTTATCGAGTTTAGTAGAAATTTGGGGTAGGAGAAGGCCACTACAACCCAAGACGGTGTGTTTGGGTTCCCACAAATTTTGCAACTCAAATTCGATGGAGAAAAATCTATTTTTTTGGAGAATTATCACGAGCGTTATTTGATATCGCATGGTCTATGAAAAATATTAGAAGGAGAAGAAATTGTCAATGGTATGAGCAAGACGAAGAAAGAAGTCAATTTCGACGAAAAAAAAACGATCCGGAAAAACGATCCGGAAAGAGGACGATTCGGAAAAAGGCGATTCGAAAAAGATGATCCGAAAAAATGATTCGAAAAAAAGCCGATTAAAAAAAACCAGTTTAAAAAAAATAGACGAGTGTGACGAAAAAAAAATCACGGGGGGTATCGGGAACAAAAAAAAAATAACGAAAAAAACAGTAAGGGGGAGTATTGAAATTAATGTTTTTAATATATTAATTAATAATATTATGTATAATTTAAGGGCAGGATAATTATGTTAAATATGTGTGCAAAATAGAAGTATCTAGAATAGGTGTCTAAAGGGGATGTCTATTAAATAAATAGGTGTCTATTAAATAGAATAGAAGTATATAGATAAACCAATAGTCGTATCGAGATGGTGCATGTGATCTATAAATGCAACTCATCTCATATGCTTTTAGAGAAAAAAAATCTCCAGAAAAAAGAGAGAAAATTATGTGAAAAATTAGAGTAACGAGTATAGAAAATAATCTCACCCTTATCTAGAAATATTGTATCCATATATTATTGAGTGTACCATTTGATATTTTGTATCTATCTACTTATTTGTGTGTGCAACCTTTGAGTTGTGTATCTATTTTCCATCAATAAAAAAAAGGCTTCGATCAGATGGTGTCTCTTCCTCTCCTTGCGTGGCACTTAATCTCTTCACCTTTATTAAATTTGTTATTCATTCCCAACAATCAAACCCACAATTCTCTCCAATCAAAATCAATCCAAGTAAACTCCCAAAATCCCAACAATTTACACTTTGTACATAACAAAACATTTATTTACGCGATCATTTATTTTTAAAATTTTAAGATAGTATACGTCTAATATAAACATTTTTTATTACTTTATTTAGTTAGGATATGTATATTAAAAAAATTTCAATAATTAAATATTATATTCTTGACGTAAAATTTATTTAAAGTTTGTTATTATTGAAAAATCATGTTACAAAATAAATATTTTTTTATATTCAACCATTTATTTATAGGGGAATTGTTAATAAAATATCCTATTTTGGGGGATTTATAATAAAAGTTGACAACTTTTGAAACCTTGGAAACTTATCAAGATCAATACTTATGGGATTGTTGATAACGTAATTATGAACAAATCTTTTTATTTATTCTAAATGAAACGAATTGAAACATAAAAAAAATTGAGTTTGATTTTTTGATTAGGATAATCTCTATTCTTTGGATGCTAATCATATGATGTTCTTTTATCCAAATCCAATTTTTCGTTGAATTTGGATAGAATCTGATTATCCTCCAAACAAAATCCCTCATATTTTCTCAAAATCGCCTATAAAATACAGTGAATTAACTTTTACTCTCCTAATAGTGATTTATTTTAATACCTCACTCATTTAATTTCTTTTGTGAACTAAAATACCATTTGTTATTTTTAATAAATAATATTTTTTATTCAATATAAACTAATAAATAAATAAATATTATTTTGAAATATAATATTCATAATATTATATTATGATATCTTATATATTGTTGTAAGATATATTATTTAATTCAATGATTTTGTATAAAATATTATTTTATGAAATACATTAGTATTTATGATTTCTATGTAATATGAAATATATTATTATATTATATAAAATCCGTAAAAGAATAGTAATTTATAAATGATATCACAAAATCGTAAATATATTATAATAAAATATTATGTCATAAAATATATGATTTGTTATTTATTTATTATTTTGAAGTGAATAAAATAATTTATAAAATTAAAACATTGAAAGATAGATATTTTAGTCCAAAATAATATGAAGATGAATGGTAAATTTCTTAAAGTCAACACTATTATGAGGGTAAAAAATTATTCGAATTCGATATATTTTGTGCGTAGGGAAGTTCGAAAAAGAAAACAAAACGTAGGAAAGTTCAAAAAAGTTCCATTTATTTTGTGAAAGAATGTTGTTAAGAGTTATGAACCGTAAATTTGTTTTGGAACTTGGACAATACGCTTCGGACCTATTGGTTGATCACAAAAATCCATATATATGATGCACAATGTACATTTTTTATTTTTATTTTCCAAATTTTTACTATCTGACAGTTAAAAATGAAAATCAAAGAAACACCAAAATTCAATCAATATTAAAGTTGGATATTCTTAATTATCTCAAAAATAACTAGGATATGATTTCAAATATTCAAAATTAGCACCCAAAAAAATGATTTAACATCTTATATGACTTAATTATTTCAATTTATGATTGAATATACAATTAAGATGTTAAATCATTAATTATAATGTTAATTTTTAAGGTGTTAAACCATATTCATCCCATCAAGGATGTGAAGAGAGAGATGGGGGTATGTCCAACATTTTTCTCTAATGCATTTGGAGATTTTCCTCGTGTTGTTTTGGCAAAAAGTATTTTCAATATATGTATATCCTTTCAAAATCTCAAAATATCATAAATACTAATTAAATTAAAAAATATCATAAATATTCCGACATAATATATATTAAAATTAAAATATCATATGCAACCCTCCAATTTAGAGAATTTCATTAATAACCCTCCAATTAGGAGAAAAAACGAATTATACTTGTGCAAGAAAGTACATACAATATTTCTCGGGCTTTTGGAATGGTACACATGAAAATCAAAATACAAAAATATATATTTGTATATCTTTATATTTTAAAATATATCATGCACAAAAACGTTTGCTTCTAATCAAATGTGTGTGACTCGGCATGTAAATCGTATGTGTTTATAGTTTAAATAGATATACTTCAAATTCTAATTTGTTGCATAACACTAAAAGACATAATACCATCTTCTCCAACTGTAATTACAAGAAAAATATATTTCTGAAGTGAAATATGTGATATTAGATGAAGCTGAATATGAAGGTGAGAAAATGTTTAATAGCTTAAAAAGAAAATTAAACTTTACAAAAATACTTTTTACTTACAAAAATGCTGACTAATTTTCTATATCTACTATTGCGAATTTGTAAGGTGGCATATATTTCGGTGGAGGTGCGTCAAAATTTCTGATTGAAAATTTTCTATAGCAATCCACATTAGATAGATCATGTCTAACTAACTTAACTAACCTTCGATTTCTCTTTAACAGGCAATTTAAATTATGCTCTTATAGGGAGGCTCATGAAAATCCAATTAGAAATGGATGCAAACATGAAGAATGTGGAAAAGGGCCGCAAACTGTGCATTTTGTAAAAAAACGATACGCAAAGGAAATCGGAGTAATTGGAGGAATCAACAGATTGTTAATTCATGAGGAATCAAACGATACCCAGCCAAATTTAGTGGCGCCGGCACCGAGCAGTGCAGAGATAACAAAACCCCCAAACATCTTCTTCTGCACTCCATAGTTGGTTTGGTCTACCATCTCCCTAAGCCTGCATTTTTGGTAAAGGTCACACACCGCTGTTGCAAGAGTTACATAGTTCCGTGTTGCCAACTCGTTGTAATGCTCAAGCGTCTCTTCCATAAGCATAAAAAACAGTCTCTGTGATAAAAAAAATTATTAAAAGAAGTTCAGTAATATTATCAAATATCATTAGGTACGTCCAATTTGTAAGAAATTTCTTCTCCTGAGTTCTCATTGGCAATTTCAGTGCACAAGTCCACCATTGAATGCCTGGTTCTGGGCGAAAATTGTATATCCTCAATTTTAAAGGTTACAAATCGGTCAGTTGGCAAAAATTGATGCGCCGTAGCTGAGAATAATATGGATTCCGATGCCACGTTGATCTGACAATAAAAATGATTAAATAAACATTAAAGAAACATAACACCAGAGTTCGATACCAAATCTAAATTAAATAAAGAAGGGAAAAAAGAAAAAAAAAACGACACAAAACATAACACTAGAGTTCGATATCAAATCTATATTAAATAAAGAAGGAAAAAAAGAAAAAAAAAAACGATAAAAAACATAACACTAGAGTTCGATACCATATCGAAATTAAATAAAGAAGGAAAAAAAAGAAAAAAACAATAAAAAAACAGAACACTAGAGTTCAATACTAGATCTAAAGTAAATAAAGAAGGAAAAAAAGAAAAAAAAAGATAAAAAACATAACACTAGAGTTCGCAAAAAAGCTACAGTGCAGGAAGTTAATTCCCGAAATGTTATCGAAATATGATATGGCATTGGGCCCCATCTATGTAGACCTCCATGTAAATTACCGAGTCCATTTGAAAAAAAAAGGATTTCATCTTCTTCTAAGTTCTACCTCTCCAGATTCCTTTTCCCACAGGCCACAACTCCGTTCTAGAAACCTTCAAGATGTAGAATAAATGGAATCTAGAGATCTCCATATTTCATCTCTTCACCCTCCAGATCCCGTCGGCACCGTTAATTTCTTCATCAGCTCTCCCTCCATGGCCACAAGAAGTAACCTTCAAGATCCTCGATTTTTTCTTAGGTCTTCTCCATATTCCGTCGATCTCCAGGCTTGTAGCGGAAGCTGAAGAAGGTTCTAGAAACTCGCACTACAGACAATCCCGACGTGTTGGCTTCTCTCGCCGTGCTCTCCACTTTCTACGCCGATAACACTCCTTAGGATTGCAGAAATCTCAAGTCCTCCATCAAACAGCGTGGTCTCGCTATTAATCATCATTTTCTCAACGCCTCCCTTCCTGCTTAGCTCGTACGAATTATGTATCATCTATCTAGTTGTTATTCTATTGGGCATCACAATTTTATACTGACAGAACTGAAATTGTATTCAATGTCGAAGGCACTGGACAGAGTCAAGCAGGAGGTTAATTCACTCACCCAATGCTGTTACCAATGAGTTCACAATTCTCCTCTTCTATACTCGAGATGAATTTTTGTCTTTTCATTTTCGACAAAATAAGAAGCTATGAACTAGTAATTGATTATCAGTAAGGAATTATAAAATTTTATTTCTTATATTTGAAATATTGTAATTAATCAATTTTAAAATAATTAACAATGCAGATCAATTAGCGCGCACGAAATTTCGCTTCTGATTCTATCGGGCCCATGAGTCGCAATTGATTTAGTCGACAAGATCAAACTCGTGTATTTAATCATTCACAATGTACGGGAGATTTAGAGATCCATCGTTCGGAAGTTCATGAGCGGAAGAGATCGTGAAGATGAGATATAAAATTTGTTAAAATCTCGGCCGAGGAAATTTAATTTGTTTACATGTAGTTTAGATTATAAAATTTATTTATTTATTAGTTTGTATACTCCTGATTATGTGAAAGACTGTTTTTGAGGCACGATCAACAAACAAATATTTCATCATTTTGGTACTGGTTTTGATTTCTGGAATTCCACTTTTTTTGCCAGCTAATTTGGAAGGTTGAATTATTTGAGAAGATTGACACCACGTACGTGTGAAGGTAACTCCTTATTTGGAAAGATGAATCTAATTTATATCTGGTGAACCACTTCTATGTTTGGTGCATAGTTTATTTGGGGCATTGGGTCTACCAGCATGGAACCACGTGGTACTTCGGTAACATTTCGGGAATTAACTTCCTGCACTGTAGCTTTTTTGCTAGAGTTCGATACCACATCTAAAGTAAATACAGAAGGAAAAAAAGAAAAAAAAAACGATACAAAGCATAATATCAGAGTTCGATACCAGATCCGGATTACACAAACCATTTAGGAAGAGCTTACTTTCGGAGGAAAGGTGAAAAAGAAGAAAGAACGAAAAAAAAGAAAAACTAGACGAACTTACTTTGAAGGAGGGGGGCGACGACAGATCTTCAAATTTAAGAAGAGTTTGAGAGGACGTAGAGTGGGAGACAAATGAGAAATGAGAAAGACGGTTCATATATATATATATATATATATGGGGGTATTTGGAGTAATTATCATACATCCATTTTCAAGGGTATTTGGAGTAAATATCAGAGTTCGACAAAACTATCATACACCCCTTTTCTTATCATACATCCATTTTCAAGGGTATTTACAGTAATTATCCATTTATGAATATTTAAGGTATGATATCAAATAAATTTATCAATTAATGTTTAACTAAATTGGAATTTTTTGTTGTTCATTTAAGCAAAAATCTGCATAAAAGATAAATTTTATGATACACCCTTTTACAAATATAATTAATTGCTAAAATACACAAAATACCCTTGTAAAATGTTGTATGATAGAACTCCCCTATATATATATATATACTTGTACAAGTAATTGATAATTTCTACTTGTGATTTTTATAGGAGCATTTCTGCATGTAGCCCCTTTTAGAATAAAAATTCAAAAACTAACCCCCTTTTCGCAAATATTCCAAAAATAACTCCTTGCGGGTTTTTAAATCCCGCCGCTACAGTGTTCCAAAAAACTAACTCCCTTTTCGAAAAAAAAAATTTCAAAACACTGTAGCGACGGGATTTAAATATCCGAAAGGGATTATTTTTGAAATATTTGCGAAAAGGAGGTTAGTTTTTGATTTTTTATTCTAAAAGAGGCTATATGCAGAAATGCTCCATTTTTGTACCATTAGATTGCTTTGAGATACGTGCTATTCATTTAATCAACCAACCATCTTCTCACCCTTTCGTCTTCCTCCCTCCGTTAGTGTTGTGTGTTTCTTCTCCGTGAGTGTACGAAGGCCCTCTCCTCTTATTCCATCATGTGCTGATGTGGCAAATAAAAACAAAATTTCTGCATCTCTTTCTCTTCTCTCTTTCCTGCTTTCACCCAAATAAAACGTTTCACTAATCTCTCTTTCTCTCCTGATTTTCTGGCGATTAGGATGTGAACCCGCCCACATAAAACCCTTTGATAAATGCGTTAGTTTTTTTTTTCTATTGAACGAGATACATATCATGTATCTTCTTTAATCAATCATATTTTTTCATCTATCGTTGTTCATATACTTTGACGCTGCGAGTTGCTAGCATAGAGAACAAAGGTAAAGTGTCGATTTTGATCTTATCAAGCTTGTTATTTCGTGGAAATGATTTGCTTCTGTAGGAAAAAGGGTAAATTGTTATTGTTTTAGAGAGAATTCGGTTAAGAGGAAAAGAGATTACTGGATTCGGTTAAGAGCATGATTTAAATTAGAACAAACATGAAGCTTGAATTAGAAGAAAATAACCAGAAATATGAGTCTTGAGGAATCATTTGCTCACAAAGTTTGATTTCACACCTGAGGGTACATCATAGGTAAAGCATAAGGCATTTATTTTGAAGAATCCTTCTTTTAGGAGTATTTGTCCTATTTCACATTAATACATAAGAAACCCTAATTGGATTAAATTTCGACATTATTTATGGACGTTTTTTCAATTTCGGAAAAATGCGAAGACATATCTGCCCTTTGGGCATAATGCTGGGACATGTTCGCAACTTACGCATAATGCGGGGACATATTTGCGATTTCGGCAAAATGTGAGAACATGTTCTTGGTTTCGACTTAATCCATGTACACATTTATTTTCGGCATATTGCAATGACATATCTTATTTTGGCATAATTCCAGGGTCATAGTTACAAGTTTGTCATAATTGCAGGGATTTTTTTGCAAAAGATGTATTGAACACGTTGATGTAGGGTTACGCACACGTTTATCAAAGTGTGCAGCAGAATTATTCTCGCATGCGTAACCTAATTCTACCGGGATCACGCCCGAAAACCAACGAAAAAGAAAGAGTTGGAGATAATTACCTCGTACAAGTTAGTACGTGTCGATTACTTCTCCAAATCCGTGAACCTTCTCCATGGAATGCTCGTGCAGTCCCTCTACTCGTGTCCACCTTGATTTCGACCGATGGGAAATCACCAACGCCGTTCTAGTCGACGTTACGATTGAATCTCTCAAGAACTTGCTCAAATCTCCCTCTCAATCACTCTAGATCTAATCTAATTTCTGTGTAAGAGAAGAGAGAAACGGCGGCTCAAAACCCTAGAAAAACTTAAAAAGTCTTAACCTAAAATTGAAATCAGAACTCTATATATATAGGAAATAGACTGATGAGTCCGTTCCGAATGGACTCAGTTCGTTCCAATGGACTCAGCAGATCTGACTATCACGAATTAGTTCGTTCCGAATGCACAAAAGAGTTCGTTCGAACGAACTCAGTTCTGACTGCAGATTTGCCTATACATATAAATTCTTCCAAGTTAATTCTTAAGCCATATTTCTTTCAGTTGAACTGGTAGGGGTGTTCATTATATTGCAAAGACGGGGTACGGGGTACGGGGTGTTGAACTGGTACATCAAGTGACAAAAAACGATACCGAAATCAGTACTGCGAACGGCCGCAAGTGATTTCAATTTAATGTGCTTGTATGTCTCGTTATTTTGTTAATTTATCATTGGTTGTAATTGGAGTTTAGGGTTGTACTTGGATGTAAATGTGAATGTGTTATCTTGAGAAATATGTATAATGAATTATAACAATTGTATGTCGAATTATGTTTGTATTTATTGTAGATATTTTAATTACTTTTTGTTGGATCTATGTGAGTTTAGGTTATATTCAGTGACTTCAATCTTCAATTCATGACCCTTAAATGCTAAGCCATATATTCTATATAAACTCGAAATTCATTCGTTATCTTTTAATAAACAAAGAAAAGATCTAAAATTGGTGCTAAATCTCATTTCAGAGCAATATCAAAGACCCTGGAATCTCTTCTCGCGAATGATCGAGTGTGATTATGTTTAGAACCACCTTGATACAAAGAAACAATCAATCTATTTCTTTTATGAGCGGTAGCAATGAGACCAGTAGAGGTTCATAAGGGGTTGGAATTGGAGATACAAAGAGAGAGATGATGCTAGGCAATCGATGTTCTTGCATGGAAATTGAAAACCATTGCTCTATCGCGATGAGCCCTGTTCTATTCATGGAGCAGCCGTGATGTTTTTGGGAACAAAGAAATTTTTGGAGGCATACACTAACGGAGAAGAAACAAAGCACTAACGGGGGGAGGAAGATGAAAGGGTCAAGAGATATATGTTGATTAAATAACTAGCACAGATCTTGATATGGATCCTAGGGCTTACAACGTACAAGTACAAATTAACATATACTTATACAAGCATTTTAGTTGCACTCATATATATATATATAGGGTCTGGTTCCGTCGAGATCTTATTTCGAGTCCTTATTTTGAGTCCATATCTAAACTCTTCATCTGAATTTAAATAACGGATGAGATTTCTCGTAAACAAAAGTTGTCCAAAGATTCACACATCTGCTCAAATCTGCCCAAAGATCATTATGCCTCTTTCCAAACTTAACGCTTGCCATAACTCTTCTCTCCCTCTCGCACAGACTATCTAGACCTCGCCGTGAATGGAGACCTCCAGCGACTTATTCAAATCGGCTATTGGTACCAACAATTACCTATTCAGAGAACTCGACGTGTCGCCATAAATCTCCATCGGAATCTGCCAAGTAAAGAAGTGAAGTGAAAGGCTCTCTCTTCTCTCTCTAATAGCTCGCTAAAAAGACAGAAGACCGATCACTACTGAAATTGTAAAGTAACCTTCTCTGATTTTAAAGTTTCACCCATGGTTCTGAATATCGGACTCGGACTCGGACTCGGTTGGCTCCGGAGACTCGGGACTCGGGCGACTAGGACAAGACTCAGACGAGTCAAAAAAAAAACTCGGACGATTAGTAAAAAAATCGAAAAAAATAGAAAAAAAATAAAAAATTTATTTTAAAAATAAATAAACATTCATAAACATGATACACACAAATTCAACTAATAAAACCCAAATTACAACATTAAAAAAATTACATTACATAACAAAATTAGTACATTACAAATTTCTACTGCCAAATAAAGTTGAAGACATGAAGTTGATAGGCTAAAATAAAGTTCAAGACATGAAGTTGATAAGCTAGAAAAATAAAGTTGCACCTGTAAAATAAAATTGAAGACATGAAGTTGATATAACAATCTTGATATATTTCTTCAAAAAAAAAAAAACAATCTTAAAAAAAAAAATCGGGATATCGGATCCGATTTATCCGGGTCATTATCGGGTCGGGTTAGTCCGAGTCCGAGTTGACTCGGCCGAGTCTCAGAACCATGGTTTCACCGATTTTCTGGTTTTGGATTTAGAGTTTCTATAAATGAAAGTAGTTGAGGCTTAATTTAGGTTAAATTAAGGGATTGAAGTTAATTGTGATTGTTTTGGGGTTGTTGGATGTCATATGACTCATATCATGAAAATCACTGAATCCGTGATTTTGTGTTAAGAGTGTAATTACAAATTGTAAAATTGTATTTTTGTATTTTTGTATTAATTACGTAATGAAGATCTCAACTCTAGAGTCTTACATACTTGACTGTAGAGTGATTCTAACGATTAGTAACTGACTCACTACATACTTGACTGTAGAGTCTTACATCTCAACTCTACTACACTAAACTTGTCACAGCCTATCACATGGTTTACAACTCATTACACACATGAATCAGTTACTCTCTTTACATAGGAAAATGTTGGACATCCCCTTACTCTCCACTGAGATTCTCGATGTGCTTAGTGTTAAACCTTAAGAGAAAGAGTGTTGTACCTCCCCCACTGCACATCCCCCACGAGTCTTGATGATGTGGCTATGAATTAATATCCTAAAAATTAACATAAAATACATGAGTTAACATCAAATTTTGCGTGTTATTTATATTATGTTATGATTTAACATCAACTTAAGATGTTAAATCATGTACTTGTATGTTAATTTTTAACGAGGCCACGTCATCAAGAATGGTGGGAGATAGTTGTAGGGATGTACATCAGCACTCAAATCTTAAACGTGCATGGTAAACCTTAACCTCAAATATATACGGTCTGTCAAATTTCTGTCTCCATTTGAATGTTAAATGGGACAACACACCACCATTCCAATTTCCCAGCTCATGTGTCTTATCAAATAGATGAGAGAGAATTCAAATTCCAAACTACCCACCAAAATCCTAGCCATAAACCACGGCAGCCATTTTCATGGTGGCAAGGTGACTATTATGAATGAGATTTTAGATGATTCTCTTCCAACCCAAGGTTCTCATTTACCAGCAAGATCGATCTGCCTTCTTCTCTTACTTTTTATCTTCTTTGTTTTTAATTTCTTCAAAGTTTTCTTCTTCTTCTTCTTCTTCTTCTTCTTCAGATATTCATTTATTTTCCCCAATTAAACAGATTTTCATCTCATTGAGTATTTTAACATGTATTTTCCTATGTATTTCAAACGATTTGTGTTGTTCAGTTTTTTTTGTGTTCTTTCCTAGTTTTAACCCTTGCATACAAAGGATTGGTTGAATTGACATACTAGTTGATTTTAAAATTCCTAAGTAGATCTTGTGTTAGAATTTACAATTTCAATTTTGATTGGGCCTATTATTTGTCAGAAATTTCCACTGCGACGGCTTTTATATCAGATTGCAGACCTTATCAGAGCATTATACAACAATTCGAGGGCTTTAATATTCATGTTCATGAATATTTGTAGGGTTTTTTCAGAGATATTTAGATGTTAATGCCGTGTTTAGGGATGAATTAAAATCAATTTAGGGGTTCTTGGAGAATTATACAGTAAATTTCATGATTATTTGGGCAATTAAAAGAAAAATTGCGTAATATTTGACCCCAATCCCATATATTTGGTTTAACTTTAACGAAAAAAATGTTGTGTAATATTTGACACCAATCTAATATTGGACATCAATCAAATATGTTTGATTTAACATTAACAAAAAATGTTGTGTAATATTTGACACTATTCTAATATTTTTTGTTTAATATTAACAAAAAAAATATTGTGTAATATTTGGCATCCAATCTAATATTTGACACCAATCTAATTTTTTTGTTTTAACATACAAAAATATTGTGTAATATTTGACACCAGTCTAATATTTGTTATTTTAACATTAATAAAATGTTGTGTAAATATTTGACATCCAAACTAATATTTTGACACCAAACTAATATGTTTGTTTTAACATAAAAATGTTATGTAATATTTGACCGCAATCTAATATTTTTGATTTCAATATTAATAAAAAAATGTTGTGTAATATTTGACATCCAATCTAATATTTGAAACCAGCCTAATATTTTTGATTTAACATAAAATATTTAGTGTAATATTTGACATCCAATCTAATATTTTTGGTTTTAACATTAAATATTCTCCATGATTTAACAACAATTTTTTTTCCAATATTTAACACCAAAAATTCTTCATTACTTGATACGAAAAATCCTCCGAAATCTAACAACAAACATTCTCAATATTTAACACCAAAAATTTGAGCTATTAATATTTGGTATCCAATCTTAACCAAAAATATTGTAATTATATTTGACATCAATATTCGATGGCCAGTAATTGACATTTTATATAAACAAACTTAACACTAAAATAATTGACGGTCGAAATTTTTTATGACATGATTTATCATAAAATAACTTGCAATTGGAGGATCTCATTAATAACCCTCCAATTAAAATACAGAATAAATATCATATGCAAGTGCAACCCTCCAATTTAGAGAATCTCATTAATAACCCTCCAATTAGGAGAAAAAACGAATAATACTTATGCAAGAAAGTACATATAATATTTCTCAGGCTTTGGAATGGTACACATGAAAATCAAAATACAGAATAAATGATATATATTTGTATATCTTTATATTTTAAAGTATATCATGCACAAAAACTTTTGCTTCTAATCAAATGCGTGTGACTCGGCATGTAAATCGTATGTGTTTATAGTTTAAATAAATATACTTCAAATTATAATTTGTTGCATAACACTAAAAGACAGAATGCCATCTTCTCCAACTGTAATTACAAGAAAATTATATTTCTGAAGTGAAATATGTGATATTAGATGAAACTGAATATGAAGGTGAGAAAATGTTTAATAGCTTAAAAAGAAAATTAGACTTTACAAAAAAACTTTTTACTTGAAAAAATGCTGACTAATTATCTATATCTACTATTGCGAATTTGTAAGGCGACAAATATTTCGGTGGTGGTGCGTCAAAATTTCTGATTGGAAATTTTCTATAGCAATCCACATTAGATAGATCATGTCACAGAAGTATTGTGCACTACTAACTAACTTAACTAACGTTCGATTTCTCTTTAACAGGCAATTTGAATTATGCTCTTATAGGGGGGCTCATGAAAATCCAATTAGAAATGGATGCGAACATGAAGAATGTGGAAAAGAGCCGCAAACTGTACATTTTGTAAAAAACGATACGCAAAAGAAATCGGAGTAATTGGAGGAATCAACCGATTGGAAGAATTGAAGCTCTCGAGTTGAAAGAAAAAGGATATTTAAGCAAATGGGGTCTGCCAAAGAAGAGAAGAAGATGACTCTTGCTGCCAAAGCAAACATTTCGAGAAAACGATGACCATAACAAGAAGTCGAGAAGGGGAAAAGCAAGGGGATGCATAAGGCTCTTAAATTTGTAGGTGTTGGAGCGATACTCATTTTTACAGAAATAAGAAATATTGTTATGTATATGTGTTTTTGTTGCGGTGCATTGAATTGATTGGGAATGCTATAATTCTATTAATTAAATAGTTTATTTGAGTTATATTTAGTTGTTTATTAAGTATAAAGTAGTATATTTGATGTGATTTGGTTGGGTATTTATGGTTTTCTCAATTTTCGGATTGGAACAAAACAAGAATAATTGGTCAATTTATTACGTCATTTATAATTTCTTGAAACATTTTCAAGAATATCATTTTTATCGATGTAGACTGCTATTTGAGTTTTTCCTTATAATTTCAAACACCAACCCCAAGTTTATAATAAATCAGAAACTAAGTATTATAGCCTAAGAAATATTTCAATTATGGAAAATATAGTACATCCTCTTCTGACACTCTTGATATGTTGGTATACATGAACCATAAAAAAGACTGGCAAGTCATGTTTACCCAAATTTTCTATCACGACGTTAAACTTTACCCACCCTAATATTTGACGGTTACATCGTCTAACAATGACAACATTTGACAACTATATCGTTTGACAATGACAACCTAACATTAATAATGATTTTTTTGACATTTAATATTTGTTAACAAAAATGTTACGTAACATTTAACATCTGATTTAATATTTGTCAACAATAATGCCATATAATAATGCCACATGACATTTAACATCTAAAATTAACTATATTTGGAAATAAAGTATCATAAATTTTACTTTGAATAGAAACAAAACGCTGAGATCTCAATATGGATACATCATACATTTATGCAAATAATTTGTACAATCCTAGATGTCAAAACCAAGCTGGCCAAACATAGAACTAGAAATTTTTTTAGGAGCAATTCTGCATGTAATCTGTTATGAGATGAAAATTCGAAAAATAATCCTCTTTTCAAAAATATTCCAAAAATGACCCAAACCGGGTTTTTAAATCTCGGTACTTCAGTGTTTGAAAGAAAAATATTATTCTCCTCCAAAATGTACCTACCGAATTCTCCATCTATGTTCTAGTTAGTATATTTAAATAAAATGATAACTAGTATATGTTAGCTATTAACTTAATACATAATTAATATTTATACGAATTCATAAATTTGAATAAATATTAATGAATATTTAATGATATGTTCTAATTATCACATTAATTAAATGTAATAGTTCAATAATGAAGAATTCATTAATATTATATTTAATTAATGTGATAATTAGAACATATCATTAAATATTCATTAATATTTATTCCAATTTATGAATTCGAATAAATATTAATCATGTATTAAGTTAATAACTAACATGTACTAGTTATCATTTTATTTAAATATACTAACTAGAACATAGATGGAGAATTCGGTGGGTACATTTTGGAGGAGAATAAATATTTTTCTTTCAAAACACTGTAGCACCGAGATTTAAAAACCCAGTTTGGGTCATTTCTGAAATATTTTCGAAAAGGAAGTTATTTTTCGAATTTTCATCCCATAACGAATTACATGCAAAAATGCTCCATTTTTTTTATTGAAATTCGAAGAACAAAATCATAAGATTATGTCTAAGTTTTGAAATCATGACACCACATTAAATACGAGAAACAAAATACTAAATTTGTAATGCTCAAGTAAAAAATACTTAATTAGTGGAGACTGGAGAGCAGAAAATAACTTTAACTAGAATAATTAGCAAGAAAACCAACCGAAAAAAAAAAAAAAAAAAAAAGTACCGATCTACTTCAAATTTACCAAAGAAATAGCAACATATCCGACTCTCTACTAATCTACAATTAACCAAAAACACTAACCCCAATTCCAGCATTATTCTTACAGCAACAAAAGACTGGCTCTAAAAATCATCAAAATATCTCATTTTACTGAACAATAAAATTATTCACTCTCTACTAATATACTTCAAATCGTCACATTTTGCACTTACCCCCTAAAAGCTTTCAATTTATATCTATCGTCACCTTCTCCATTTCTTCAATGACTCTTTCTTCGGGAACCATTTCTTGAGTCGACTCGCTTTTCCTTGGCCTACCCCTACCCCTCCGTACCGGTTGACTACTCGGTGTACCAGTCTGCTCTACTACAACCGGTACCATTCCGGTACTCGGTGTACCATTTTCCTCTACTGCAACCGGTACCGGTAGTGGTACTGGACTCAACTGTGTAGCAGTCCTCTGTATCTTTGGTGGTCGACCACGACCCCTCCGTACCCGTTCACTATTTGGTGTACCAGTTTTTTGCACAATCGGTACCCTAACGCTAACCGGTACGGATTCAGGACTAATTTGCGAACCAGTCCTGTCAATCTTTGGTGGCCGACCCCGACCCCTCTTTACTGGTTCACTAATTGGTGTACCAGTTTCTTGCACAAGCGGTACCACCATGAGACTCATTTTCGTACCAGTCCCTTCACTCTTCCTTGGTCGGCCTCGACCCCTCCTTCCCGATTCACTAACTGGCGTACCAACAACAGGTACCTTCACTTTAATCGTACCAGGACTTGTCTCATTCTTCCTTGGTCTACCTGGACGTCTCCGTGCCAGTTCACCACCTGGCGTACCAATTCCGCCTCCTACATTATTAAAGGGACTAGATAATTATACACATAAAAACATTAAAAAAGAAAGTAATATAAAAAAAAAAACATATAACGATGCGTACCAGTTTGTCCAGGTACACTCATTGGAGTGGGGCCCATCATGCCACCGTAACCGGGTCCACCAGGGAAGCCTAAAGGGAAGAAGCCCCAAGAGCAATAATACATATCAGAATCAGGTACAATCGGAGGAGGTTCGGACATGGCCGAAGCAAAGAAAGGACGATTACAACTGTGACAAAGCAAGTACTGCCCCTCACAGAGCCGTCCGTACAGGTGCGCATGGCAACACGTAGTGCACATGGTCCAGAAATCCGAAGCTTTCTTAGATGTCTTGGCTGATTCGGTCTTTGGGGTTTTGGAGCTCGATGAAGGTTTAGTCTTTACAGGTTTTGATTTGGGGGGAGATGAAGGGGTACTTTTGGATTTGGGTAACGGTTCGGTCTTTGAAGGGGGAGGAGTTGGGGAAGGCGCACGTGGAGGGGGAGGTGGAGGTGTTTTTGGCTTCGCCAGCTTCAATTCCCTGTCAAAAAGAGCTTTTGACGACAGATCCGACAAAATCGTCCATGCATCCTCTACCAACCTCGCGGCGTCGCTAAATGCCGGAGTTGGAGGATCTCGGTGAAGAAGCAGAGACAATCTATGGTAATGAAGAGAAACCGCAGCTGGATCTAGTGAAGAAGGAAGAGACGAATCGAGGCCAAGGACGGCGTAGTAATCAGGATGGCCGTTAACACGGCGGATCTGTACGGCCTGGAGCACCTCAGCGGCGGCGACGATTTCCTCGGCGCCGGGAACGAGAGGATCAGCGGAGACAGCCTGCTCGACGAATTGCTTGCAACCCTCGATGTCGCGAGCTTCAAGGAGCTTCTCGCCGACGCCTAGCCAGCGCTCCGCCTCTTGCCGCCGCCCGCCACCACCGGAATTCATGTTGATTCGGGGTTAAAGATCAGTCTTTTTGGTTTTGCTTCGGTGAAAGAAAGCAGTGGATCAGAGGGACTGAATATTTTTTGTCTAGGTGGATTTTGACAAAAATCAGGGTTTTATTTTTTTTTAAGGGTCCAGTAGTAACTATTGATTTGTATAATAGAAATGAATAAATTAAATATTAAAATGGTGCATGTTATGAATATAATATTATGATGTCATTATTTATAACTGACCATTAAATATGAAATGAGTGATTATAAAATATTTAATATAATAATAATTTTTTGTATTGTAATTTTTTTTTGACATATCACTCACATTTTCTACTATATAAATGTACTGTATAAAGAGAATAATGATTATTGTATTGGAATGTGTTTTCTTTTTCTTTTTGTATGTGCTGGAATTTTAACACAAATATAATGTTTGTTAAATTGTAGTGGAATAAGTAATTTTGTTGAAGTGAGGATTTATGAGTAATTCTACACATGCTCTCGCAACATGATTCATAACATGATGATGAGGTGTAAGATGTGGATTGAATTAAGTTCAACTATTTTATAGTGTGACTGTGAATACAATATCCAACGTAAGATCAATATCCTACTGCGAGAACAATGTTGTGAGAGCATGCCGTATAGAATTACTCGGGATTTACGACAAATCAAGTCCTACTGCAATAAATCTCTCCATTCCTGCCGTCATAAATCCGAATACTGCAATAAATTCCACAAAAATGTATAAGATTTCCAAAATAATCATATTACCCAGACATTGAAAAATAAAGTAATTAATCGCTATATTTCAACTTTCAACCAATGATTCATACAAAAATTATAATTATTGCCTCCGCACCCAAAAAAATAATACGATTTTCGTTTTGTGTGTAAATAAGTCCTACTCATTTTATTCATAAAAAAAAGGTCCTACTCATTTTAGATATTTCCTTGAAACATATGAAAAAAGAAAAAATAATTAGAAAATAAGTCTTGAGGAGTTTGATAATCATGCTCAAAATTCCATACTCCTTACATTTTTGTAATGAATAAACGGATTTTAATTTGATTTATCATTCTTTTATGAAAAATATAGTAATTAAATCTATAAAAATATGCTTGTACATAATTGCTGCATAAAATCACACTAATAATATTTCTTCATGTATATATATTTTTTCTAGTCATGTGTTAGTTGTGAAGCATCACATTAAATCTCATGTACTAGAGTTAATATGAGTTTTGTTTCTCCCTAATTTCTGCTTTAAAATAAGATGGAGTACTAATTGAAAAATAAATTAATTCATCACCTATGTTTCAATCAAAAAATATTACATCTACCTCGACCTAAACGAATAGGGATAAAAATGCATGTGAACAAGTTCTATCGAGCTTAAATCAAAATTTGTTAATTCAAATATCATAACTTCCTAAACACGTATGAAAATACACTACATATATAAATCATAGTAATACCTAAAGTAATTACCCCAGTATAAACCGAAATCGTCGAGGCGCAAAGATAAAGGTACCTACGCCCAATTTAATAAAAAACATTATCAGAAAAATTACCAATAAAAAATAAGTAAATAAACAAAAAATAAAACTAACTTTGGGGAAAAGACGCTCCAAATAAACAAATGATTCCTCATGAGCAATAACACAACCGTAAACGAAGTTAACGAGACCGAATTAATCACCAAAGGAACCAAGATTGAGAACGAAATTGTTTCTTCCCAAATTGTCCTCCATTCGAATTTCTCCTCGTGCGAAATAGTCCTCGTGGATATGTGCATCACCATGCTAAGATAGCATAATATTGGCGATGCATAAGTTATCGAGAACATTAATATACCCGAAATTGTGGTTGAATAGCTTGATATACCCTTTTAAATTATTAAAATTAAGAAAGTTTATTAGAGACCTTTTCGAGTCGTTCGAAGGGTATATGTGAAAACCCCTCTATAGAGAATAGTTATAAGAATAGAATGGAAGTAATTTAGGGTTTAGGGTTTAGGGTTTAGGGTTTAGGGTTTTACAATGAAGGCACCGGCCACGTCAATAGTTGCGAGACTGTTCGTATTACCAAGTCCAAAATGGCCAGCAAGCCCTAAAAAATAAATTGCACCAACCTAAAAATAAATAAAATTAATAATCTTGCCAAAAAAAATGGTAATGAGTGGATATGTTTTGTAGGGATATTTATGATATTTCCTAAAATTTGTACTTGTTACACATGAAATATCCCCAAATAACAATAAAAAGAGAAGATTTCTAAAAATATACTCACCTCAACCCAAATCTTGCGTATTGGTCCAGCTACTTCAAAATAATGAACACTTGCCCTAATTTGCAGGTAAATCAGCAAAACCGGGAAAGTATTTCCTGGTTTTTGCAGGAGAAGTTGAAGCAGACACCAAAATGCAATATACACGGATCCAATCAAGTACATACACTCTTTAATATTCCAACAATAATCTCTCTTTGTTTCGGTTTTAATCTCCTTTTTGCTACGAGATGAATATATCCACGGGGAGAGTAAGAAAGTTGAAATTACAGAAAGGCCCCCGAGAAAATATATTACTTGAGGTATTGAAGTGGAATTACTTGGAACAAAATTTGAAGAATCATTTCCAATAGATTGTAATAGAACTAGAAATGAACATACGAGATAGTTTAACCAAATGAAAATAACGAGATTCGAACGAGATTTTTGTGAATAAATTGAAAGGGAAAAGAGGGTGAAAATGGCTAAAATGGTGATTATTTGAAGATATTTAGTATTTGAGGGACTAGATTGCAAAAGTGCCTTTGAAATATCGGGAAAATGGGTCCAATTAATACCACCTTGATGCCAAGCTCGTAAAATTCTCCCGAAAATAAGAACTAAAATAACGGGAGAAATTAACTTAAGAGAATTATTATTTGGTTTTTTAAGTAGGGATTGGACAGTAGTGAAAAGGAAAATTAGATAAAGGGTTGAAGTGAAAAAATGCCAAGTGTATTGTTCTTCTTCGACAAAGGAGCTCGAACCGAGACTTACAGCATGGAGAAGGACCGAAATGCAAATAAATATTTCTTCTGGGTTCCAATGATTATAGGTCTTTTTAGGGTTTGTAAAATTTATTTTTTGAATTAAGAGAAATATTAGGTGAACTAATAAAAGGCACGAAATGAGTATCAAGAAAACTGCGAATAGAAGAATATGTATTGGTTTCTGCATTATATTATAAAAGATCAAAGTTAGAACTTGTTATGATATCATTATAATATTAGAAAAATATATAGTCAATAAATGAGTAAATTAAATAATAAGTAATGATAATATAGGGAAAAAAAAAGATTATTACATCTGTGGCTTTATGAGACAACCATTCACTTGAATTTCTCAAGAAATATTCATATGATTCATAAGCTATGTTAAAATATTCCAAATTATTAGATCTGGAAAAACAACAAAAATTTATCAATACGAATTTAACCAAATTAAGACAAAATTATGAACTTTAACCTCAAATTACGAAATTAGAAAAGAGAAATTTGAGAACTCACATGGAATTTGAATTATTTTGATGCCTCCATGAATCATGAGCATTCACAGCTTTAGAAAATAAATTGCAAAACTTGTCCTTAGGATCATTACTGTTATGATTGAAATGAGGAGAAAATGAATTCGAATAATCGCAACATAAACCAGGAATATTTGCTTGCAATAATCTGAATAATTGCCATGAATTCAATTCCAAAGCCCTTAGTTTCTGTTCATCTGTGCAATAATTTTTGTTTTCAGATATATGTTTTCTAGGGGTATAAATGATATTTCCACATTTTGATGTTTTCTAGGGGTTAAGATGAAAATCTGACCTGCAAGTGAGTGAAAGACATTTGTTAAAATAACTCCTATATTATTCTTTGGAATCGGTACCCCCAATAAAAGAGCTAGTGTTGGCGTTATATCTACCTACCAAAATCAAAATAATGTATTTACATAATAAATAAATAATTAAATAAGAGGAATATGAAATTTTACTTGGTAAGCTTGATTATTATTATTATAATTTATGTCACATGTTGACTTTTCAACGCCGATAAAAAGAGCGAGAGAATCGGTTTCTTCATACGATGATCCCCCATGATTTCCTTCGTATGTCATCCCATGATCACTCACTACAACCTAAATAATAAAATTAATTAATTTATAAAATAATAATAATAAATTAATTAGGATAATTTTGAGAACGAACCAAAAGAGTTCGAGAATCGAAGTTTTCGTGAGGGAGAATATTTTGCTTGTGAATTGCTTTGATGACATCATCCATCTCCTTTAATTTAGGTGCCATTAATGCGCTGTGTTAAATTTTAATAATTAAAAAAAAAATGGAAATTTGCGTAAAGGTCCTTGGAAATAGAAGTAATATGATAAAAGAATATTTATTTACCTTTCACGGCCTCCAATATGGCCAACGTGATCTAATCCTAGATAGTGAAGAATCTACAACAATAACATGAAATTATTATTTTTAAGAATATTAATTGTTTAATTTAGATAAAATATTTAGTACCAGTAAATTCCAATCTTTATTAGCAAGCTCAACATCTAAATGTCGAGAAACATTCAAATCAACCTGAACCGTGTCTTTGACCTGATCGCAAAACAAAAATATTAAATAAATTTGAAAATTAAACCCAAAAAAGGGAAGATAAGAATAAAAATGGTAAACTTACAAAAAAGCTGCTAACTCCATCTTGTCTAGAGAATAAGTTGGGAAATAATTTGATCCAAGTTTCATCTCCAAGCATTATTAATTTCCACCCAATTCTATACAATTGATCTGCATTTATGTGTGGCTCATATTAATTTTCCAAGTTAGTAAAAAGGATTATAACTTTGGACTAACCAAGAAGATTATCGTCTAAAAAGGCCTTAGTATTGAAATTAAATGCAACATCTAAAAACCCCCCAATTGCACCAGAAACCATGGCCTGGAAAACAAAAACCGAAAAAAAATTCAAATATTTTTATGGAATTAAAATTTAGTTATTTATGAACTTACTTTTAATCTAGGCATAGTTACTGTCGGAGGTGCAGCTTTTGCATGAAACCCAATTGCTTCGCAATTAGATAATAAATTTTGAGTATAAGGCATTGAATCGATTAAAGTCTTTTTTGGGGGTTTATTATCTTTTCCCAATATGAATTCTGCTGGTAATCCATCAATAACCTAAACTGACAAGAATACATAAAATTTTCGATGAATTTAATAATTTGATGATTAAGATTGATGAGCATATTAAAATTGTTTTGAAGATTTTCAGGAGAGTACCATGAGTATTAGCCGATCATAAACAGGAGGAATATTAGAAAGATCCTGCAGCCAAAAAACAAAATTCAAACCCAAACCAACGAGGAAATAAAATCTTTAGAAGTAATTATAACTAAGTCGAACAAAGATTTTCCTAATCAATGATAATGCATTAAGAACAAACCTTATATAAAGATCCGAGCTTATCTGGAGCAAAATCGACCTTGTCAGCATGAGAATTAGCATCACAACTCGGTCTCTGGTAACTCTCTGAGCCGCTACAACAAAAAAATAGATCAATTAAGCAAAAATAAAGGTGAGAAACGTAGAAATCAACATCATAAAGTTACAAATGAGGCACCTGAATCCTGGAAGAGTCGGTTTGACGGGAAAGAAGCCGAATAAGAAGAAGAAGATGCCGGCGATCTGAAGAAAAATGGCGACCGAACTCCAGAGCACCAGCTTCGAGCTGGTTAGAGGAGAGTACATTGCATTGACAGAGAAATGGAGAGTGAAGGCGGGAGCTGCAGCTGAGACTCGCTCCGGCAAACAATTCGAGTGGTGGGAGAGACGAAGTTGGATTTCAAATTCTAATCTTTGGAATCCCCGGGATAGTGAATACGGCCCAGCTGTCAAAGAATCCAGAATGGTAATCATGGGCTTTGATGGACTGAATCTAAATTGGAAGTCCAATAGTAATAGTATTGAGTTTTAACTTTTAAAACATGACTATTTTTTACGAAATAATATTTATATAATATAATAAATGTTTTAAATTGCGATATAGCGGTCCATTGCGCTTGAACATTAATTTACATATGATCACCGATATTGCGTCATATTGCGCCATATTGCGGCGATATTGCGGCGCTATTTAGCAGGTTGCGGTGCTGCGTTTTGTGAATATTTATTGTGATTTGCGCTATGGCGGCGGCAATTGCGCCGCAATTTAAATCATTGAATATAATACATGTTTATTATATGATTTTTAATACATAATGATTTGTCCATTAATTTTAATTTGATCTCTTTTTTATTTTGGTCTTCTCTTTTTATTTTATTTTATTTTTTATTTTTTTTGAGTAAATTCGGAGAGGGCTCAAAGTCCCACTTCCAAACACAATCTCTTTTTTTTTATTTTTTTTATTACAAACTCGTAGGCCACACACTCTATTCACTCATTTAACATTTAATCTATAATCCAGTGTCCCCGCCGGGAATCGAACCCCACACCTCTCGCTCCCTAGCCAAGAGGTGTGACCAGCTAGGCTAACTCTAGTTGGCATTGTGATTAGCTTATAATTTTATTTTCCTCTTTACTAATTTTCTAGACATTGTGATTAGCTTATAATAAATAAATATCACAACACTAATCACTTGAAGTAATTTACATGCTCGTTCGAATATCTTTTTTCTCGTTGAAATATATTCCCGATGAATAATTATTCAAAATATGAGACAACGTGAGATTATTTATGGACAAATTATTCAAAACTTTTGCCCCCACATATCCGGAACTATTGAAGACTCGAGCAATTTACCCTTATGTCCACTGTAGACCAAGGTACACCGAAGACTGAGATTGCGTACATCAAGCACATGCACAAAAACACCTTCAAAAGCATGGACCGAATCCATATTTACACACCAAAAAAGTAGACAATGAATATTCAGAAAAAAACCTAACCCACAACACCGACGTCATCAAACGGCTGAGGGGAAAGAAACCACAAATCACACGGTTGATAGCAATCAATCATCCGACCCAACCCGATCAAACGCTCAACACCACCACCACACGAACCACAGAATCCACAAAGCACACAAAATCATCCGAAAAAATTATCCGAGAAGCCACCACGTGGCAAGCTTGAAAACTGAAAATTCACCGCAAATTATACATAAGAAGTAATTAGGCAATATGTTAATTGATGCAAAATTATTAGGGACCGTTTGGTTCGTGTTTTGGAGAATGTCTTGGCAATTGGCATGAAGTATGCCAAGAAATCTCATGTCAATGCATATCATTCAATTACATACTCTAATATCTTGTTTGGTTGATACACTTATTTATTCCATGACATATTCTAAAAATATAAAAATTAGTTTATTTATAGAAACTTTGAGCTATTCATTTTTGGAAATTAAAATAAAATGTATTCACTCCTCATGGGAACGGAGAAAAGCCATCAATTTTGATGGTAATCTTATTCCCATAAACTATTCCATATGGAATGAAGTATGACATTACTTTATTACCGAACGTATAAATCAAACATAGGAATGTAACCCATAAGAGAATATTTCAAGTCAATCCAAATCCAAATCTCCAACCAAACACTCCCTTAATGAATACAATTCATGATTAATTATTAAAAAAAAAAAATACAATTCATGATTAGGCAATTTCGTGTTTTTCTTATATTACATTTTCATATAGATATCATTATTAGGTAATTTGTGAAATTTCAGATATTTGGTTAATTGATTGACTATTAATGTCCTTTTATTTCTTAATTAGCAGGTTCTATTTTGAAATCAAATAATTTGGGGATGTAAATGACCGTTAATTGGCAATATTTTATGGATAACAATTTGTGGGAATCGATGTTGGGATGTAATTGACTGTTAATTGATGATTAATCGGGGTTTATCATATGTTAATTAATTATGCTGTGCATTCTCATATATGATTATTTATACTTGTTAATTATACATATTAATTTCTTTGATGATTTTTACATGTTATTAAATTTGTACATACATATTAATCACTAATCACATTAATTTGTTAATAATTGTACTTGTTAATTTTCATAAATTAATTAATTTACTATAATTTTGTTATTAAAAATTAATACTACATGTTAATTATCGTATCTTAATTAATTTTGTGGTATTACGAGATGGCAATTGGCATGCACATACGTAGGGTTCTTATGAAGGGAATTTTTCAAATATAACCACGTATAAAAAATTAATTAACGAAATAACCAAGTTTTGAAAAATATTTCAAATTTGTCTTTTGCGAAGTTTCATACCTCGCCTGGCGAGGTATCATTGTGCGCCTTTTGTTTACTTCGTTAGTTAGTGTAAAGAGGAGTAATTAAGGTAGATAAATAAAGGTGAGGAATGAAAGAGCGCATGGCACTGAATGAAACAACGCCAAAAAATGTTCTAAATTTGTTTATGTTAAATTTGAAAGAAATACAGTTTCGGATCAACCGTAAAAGTGTACACAAGGATAAACGAATGTAGTCGTACATTCGTGGCCATAACTTTCAGTGGGAAAATCCAATTAGAATGGTTCAAATTGGGTTAGATAGATAATGAGATTATCTACAACCTTCATATAGAAATATATTTCATATGAACGAAGTATAAGTGTCGTTTCTGTGAAATACCGAAAGGGTGCAACAGTATGACATACAGTTAGTAAAACAGTCATAACTTTTGTATACAAACTCCAATTGGGCTGGGACAAATTGGGTTGCGTAGATAATAAGATTATCTACAACTTTCGTGTTGGTTAATGTTCTGTCAGAGAAATTTATCAATTTCGTCTGGACAGAATACTGAACAGGTTCATACAGTTTTCTGTGTGAAAGGGTGTATATTGGATATACATGCCTTTTGGCTAATCCTTATCCTATTAGGTATAAATAGGATTTTCTCTCTCATCTTCACTAAGGAATTCAGAAGTAATTCAAAGCAATATTCTGCCCAAGACACAAGAAAAGAGCAAATTCAGATTTGATCTTTTGTGAGTGAAAAGGCACGAAGAGAGATTAATAGAGAATCGATCGAGATCAAGCAAGTGCACCGATACATCGTCTAGGCAGGTGTATCCGTGTCCGGTGTCTTCCGACTCAAGGTGGATACGTGTGGAGGAGCAACACTTGGGGCTCTCCGTTGTGATCGAACCGAAGGATCGAAGAACGGGAACGAACGGTGAAGGACGCACGGTGTGGGACGCGCGTAAAGTCACCAACGTGACCGGAGGAATAGGAGGCAGCGATCAACCCTTCGTGTTCCATCAATTTGGAACTGGTATGGATCTAACCTTCTATTTGCATCGTACCCTCGAAGTCGTGGCGTGATCTCGGGAATCGTGGAATCGGACCGGGCCTACATATCCGCTGCGCGGGCCCGGGGCCGGGGATATTCCCCTTCAATGGTATCAGAGCGATCGCCATCGATTCGAGGGTCGAATCATAGTCGTATATTAGATATACGCACGGGTTATCAAAGTTCGTACCCGTTTGCATGATGTTACATATTTAGAATGTCAAATTCCATTAAAATCACAAGTGAAATTCGCTAGAGATCGATCAATAGTTGATTGAGAGTATCTAGGAATAATCGTGAAAAGATTTCATGATTGATCGTTTTGGAAACGAGCGAAAACAGCAGTGCAAAAATCGCATAGTCCGTTGCAACGGACTATATGTTGCGGGGATGTGAAGAGAACTGTGAAAAACGCATATTCCGTTGCAACGGACTTGGAGTCCGTTGTAACAGAACCTGTATCAGATACGAGGTTGCGGGGATGCCAATGGTGTCTATTGGAGTCCGTGGTAACGGACTGGGTCCGTTATAACGGATGTCTACGCAGTTTTGTCCGTTGCAACGGACTATATGTTGCGTTGTAACGGACAGGTTTCTGGAAATTTGGACAAAGGTTTGCAGAAAATAGCGTTGTAACGGACCAAGGTTGCGTTGCAACGGACATGTTTCTGGTAATTTTGGCCAAACTCCGGAATAAATAGCGTTGTAACGGACTGGTATTCCGTTGTAACGGAGTGCCAAGTATACAGAAGGTCCGTTGCAACGGACTGGTTTCTGGTTGCTGATTTTGTTTTCGTGATAACTTTGGCTACACAACTTGGAATTTTGAGTTCTTTATATCGATTTGATCGGCATCAATCATACTAGCATATAATTAGATAATTATTTAGAATAATTAGACTCCCAAATAAATACATATGCATTTATGAAAATCTTGTGATAGTGATATAATTGGATTATGTCACGGATTTAGAAACATGCAATGGCATGATCCCTCATAATATTTAAGTCATGGAAATGCCTTCCATATTCACAACCACTATGATCGGTACTACGTCTCACATGGGTTAAGGCCAAAGCCGACATGGGTTATTGTAGTCATCGACGGGGTTGCAAGCGTTAAATAGGGACTGATAAGGGTTAAGGCCAAAGCCGACTTATTAGTAGTTTATTTGAATGATACGATGAGTATGGTTGTGACTTAACTGTTCTAGCCAGTAAGGATTGAGGCCAAAGCCGACTTGATTGGAAGTTCGGGGCATAGATATGATGCACACACGGAACTGGGATTGTATTGGATACGATCCATCACCGAAATCCTATAAAGGTTCGAGAATCGCATTGGATGTGATTGGATATAATCCTACCTAAATAGCGAGATCCCATTCGTCTGCCAAAGCAACTTGTGGGAGGATCGTAAAATATGGGTCTTGAGTGTTATGGACTTGGAGTCCCGTATCGATATGAGGGTTATCGATTCGATAAAATAACACTATCATATAATCATCATATAAGCCCTATAAGATAAGTACGCAACGTTAGTAATCAATCTTTTATTTCATTTGTAGAATATGTCTTCTAGTAACACCAACACCATGTCGATTAGATCGACTTTAGAAAAGGATAAGCTAGTGGGTCGGAACTACTTTGACTGGCACCGAAACCTGAGAATATTTCTCAGGCAAGAGGGCAAGAGTCACGTATTGGATACGGAACTAGTGGAACCGGGCCCCGATGCTACGGCCGAAGAAAAGGCCGCGTTTGAGAAACTTAAGAAGGACTCAAATGATGTTACGTGCCTCATGTTGGCATGTATGGACGCTAGTCTTCAAAAGCAGTTTGAGGACTCGGATGCGCACATCATAGACGTTGTGCTCAAGGAAATGTTCCAAGAGCAGGAGCGTATTGAACGGTTCAGTACGCTCAAAGAGTTGGTAAACTGCAAGATGCCTTCGGGGTCTTCGGTTAGCTCTCACGTTTTGAAGGTGTAATCTCTCATAGACCGTCTTGAGAAGCTAGGAGAGAAATTGTCGAAGATTATGCAACAAGATTTGATCTTGTGTGCACTTCCTCCAATGTTTTCTCCGTTCGTGACTAACTATCACATGCATTCGATGGATAAGACGATCCCTGAGCTTCACGGAATGCTCAAGAATTTTGAATCGGAGACGTTAAAGTCGTCCGGAGAGAACAGGGCAAGAGTTGCCGGAAATGTTCTCACAATTCAGAATAAGAATCGTAAGAGATCAAAGTCCAAGGGCGGTTCGGCTAAGAAACGTTCGAAGCCGAATAAAAGGGGAAAGGAGAAATCCAAGGATGAGACGTGCTTTCATTGTCACAAGGCTGGACATTGGAAGCGCGATTGCAAGTCTTACCTCGAGGAGGTGAAGAAGGGCAAGGCGGTTTCAGCGACCGGCCTCTCAGGTATTAACGTTATTGAAGTTAATATTTCAACTATGACTAATTGGGTATTGGATACCGGTTGTGGGACTCATATTTGTCGAAATATGCAGGTTCTTCAAAATAGTCGAAGGTTGGAAAAGGGTGAAGTCGATCTACGCGTCGGGAATGGAGCAAGAGTTGCTGCGTTTGCCGTAGGAGTAGTTAATTTGACTTTACCTAGTGGACTT
Organism: Luzula sylvatica; assembly: GCA_946800325.1. Classification (NCBI taxonomy): domain Eukaryota; kingdom Viridiplantae; phylum Streptophyta; class Magnoliopsida; order Poales; family Juncaceae; genus Luzula; species Luzula sylvatica. The sequence continues at coordinate 30,258,416 of OX326961.1, read as the reverse complement.
ATTTTAGTACTAAATAATTGTTATTATGTACCGACATTATGTAAGAACATAATAAGTGTGTCGAAACTGGCCAATGATGGCTATGAATTCGTTATTAGGAATAATGAGTTTTCGATATGTAAGGATTCTATTATCTATGGAAATGTTCTGTTAGAAAATGGTCTTTATGTGTTGGATTTCGATCACGGAAATAATAAGTCCATATATAACGTTAATGCAAAAAGGATTAAACCTAAAGTTGATAATCGGACTTTCTTTTGGCATTGTCGTCTCGGTCATGTGAATGAGAAACGCATTGCTAGACTCCATAAAGATGGAATGCTAGACTCATTTGAATTGGATTCATTTGGGAATTGCGAATCTTGTTTACTTGGCAAGATGACTAAGGCGCCGTTCTCCAAGGTCGGAGAGCGGTCCAACGATCTATTGGAACTCATACATTCCGATGTGTGTGGACCGATGAGCATCGAGGCAAGAGGAGGCTATCGATACTTTGTTACGTTTACGGACGATCATAGTAGATATGGATATATTTATTTGATGCGTACGAAAGCGGAGACCTTTGAAAGATTCAAAGAGTTTCAAAACGAAGTTGAAAATCAGCTTGGCAAGAAAATTAAAGCCATTCGATCGGATCGAGGTGGCGAATATTTGAGCTATAAGTTTGAAGATCATCTAAAATATTGTGGAATAGTTCCACAATGGACTCCGGCAGGAACGCCACAATGGAATGGCGTGTCCGAGAGGAGGAATCGAACCTTGTTGGACATGGTTCGATCCATGATGAGTCAAACTTCCCTTCCAAAATCGTTTTGGGGATATGCCCTAGAGACAGCGGCTTACTTATTAAACCGCATACCTTCTAAATCGGTACCTAAGACACCATATGAGATATGGACCGAAAAAGTTCCGAAATTGTCTTACGTTAAGATTTGGGGATGTGAAGCTTATGTCCGCAGATTAATCGCGGATAAACTCGATCCCAAATCTGAAAAATGTTTATTTGTAGGTTATCCCAAGGAAACAAAGGGATATTATTTCTATCATCCATACGAGAACAAAGTGTTTGTTGCTCGTGGAGGTACCTTCTTAGAGGAGGAATTTATATCTAAAAGAATGGATGGATATGAAATAGATCTCGAAGAAATTCGAGAACCGCAAACAAACGTTGAACCGATGAACGTTGATCCGGTTTCCTCAAATGTTGAGGATCCGGAGTCAAGTGCACAAGGCGCAATTCGTAGATCGGGTAGGATTCGTCAAGAGCCTATACGATATGGTTTTATCGTGGCAAATGACGATGAAGTCGAATTCATAGATGATGAACCGACATCTTATCGCGAGGCTATGAAAAGCGAGGATTCCGATAAGTGGCAAACTGCCATGAAATCCGAGATTCAATCCATGTACGATAATCAAGTTTGGAACTTGATTGATCCACCTCCCGGGGTTAAACCAGTGGGATGTAAGTGGGTTTTCAAGAAGAAGACTGACATGGATGGGAATGTGAACACTTATAAAGCACGGCTTGTGGCGAAAGGTTTCAAACAAATTCATGGTGTCGACTATGAAGAAACGTTTTCACCAGTAGCTATGCTTAAATCCATACGGATCTTACTTGCTATCTCTGCGTATTATGATTACGAGATTTGGCAAATGGATGTCAAAACCGCATTCCTTAACGGGAACTTAGAAGAGGATGTGTACATGACACAGCCCGAGGGTTTTGTCGATTCGAAGAGTCCGAATAAAGTGTGCAAGTTGCAACGATCCATTTATGGATTGAAGCAAACTTCTCGGAGTTGGAACATACGTTTCGATGAAGTTATACGAGAATATAATTTCGTGAAAAACATAGAAGAACCTTGTGTATACAAGAAGGTTAGTGGGAGCCGCGTAGTATTTCTTGTACTATATGTAGACGACATCTTGATCATAGGAAACGACATTCCGATGCTTACGGATGTTAAGAAGTATTTAAATACTCGTTTCGCTATGAAAGATTTGGGCGAGGCCGCCTATATATTAGGCGTGAGGATTTATAGAGATAGATCCAAGAAGTTACTCGGCTTGAGTCAAAGCACGTACATCGACAAAGTGTTGAAACGGTTTTCAATGCAAAATTCGAAGAAAGGACTTCTTCCAATGTCGAGTGGCATATCGTATTCTAAAGCTCAATGTCCGACATCGAGCGAAGATAAGAATGCGATGAGTATTGTTCCATACGCTTCGGCGGTTGGATCAATTATGTATGCCATGATTTGTACGCGCCCCGATGTGTCGTATGCATTGAGCGTCGTTTCGCGTTACCAATCTAATCCAGGGGATATGCATTGGATCGCGGTAAAGAACATCCTTAAGTACTTACGAAGAACTAAGGATCAATTTCTAATTTATGGTGGAAAGACATCCGGGTTGGTCATCAATGGATATACCGACGCCAGTTTCCAAACATGTGTCGATGACTTTCGATCACAAAGCGGATACGTGTTTTGTCTAAATGGTGGAGCGGTAGTTTGGAAAAGTTCCAAACAACCCACGATAGCAGACTCTACAACTGAATCGGAGTATATTGCGGCTTCCGAAGCGGCAAAGGAGGCGGTTTGGATCAAGAAGTTTGTGTCGGAGTTTGGTGTAGTCCCGAGCATCTCGGAACCTGTAGTTGTGTATTGCGACAATACGGGCGCAATAGCACAGTCCAAGGAACCGAGGGCACATCACCGCTCCAAGCACATACTCAGAAAATTTCACTTGATCCGTGAGATTTTGCAAAGGAAGGATGTGATCATTGAGAAGATTGATACTGACAGGAATGTTGCGGACCCGTTTACTAAGCCACTCTCGCAAGCTAAGCACGATTATCATGCGAAAGCTATAGGTTTGAGATACCTAGAGGAGGAAGAGAGTAGTTAGTTATCTAAAACGATAATTTCGTAGGACGAGATTAGTCTAATAGATTAGTAAACGTTGTATCACCCCAAACTTATCTTATAGTAATGCAATTTCAGAATTTTAAAATTTTTCATTTTGCATCTATCTTATATGAAAACTGTGTGCTGGGTTGTGTAATATGATTGTTACATGAACCTTGATTTGAACTTGTGTGGACGTCGACATGGTTGAGGACCATGTGCAGCAAAACCGTCACACTTAAAGTGTCATTTCTAAACATCCCTAGTCGCGGATCAGCTTGCTTAAGAGAGAAGCATTTCTATTATTAGATAATAGACTGAACGCGTACACTAGTACGTTTGCCGAGGAGATGATTATGTTTTGCTAATCATGGGACAAAGGAGTTTGTCGAATCGGGAACGTAGATATATGTTAGGTTACATATATTGGATATGACCGAAGCCGCGAGACCATGACATGGTTTAGTCATTATAGATGGACTTGCGACGGGTGAGGTTTTAGATTCTTCATACTTGAGGGGATCATTGATTGCGTTACGTGCGTAACACAATGCTTTGATATGATCTTACGCTCACCGTAACAGGGAGTTAAAAGGGTCATCATTGGGTATTGTCCGAAACACGGAATTCAATGTGAGTCTCCAAGATAGGAATTGTTTATTCCGAAAGGAAGAGATATCTCTTAGGCGCCGCTCGATGAGTCGATTAACGAAAACTGTGGCCACAGTCAATGATATTAATGGTTAATATCGATTGAAATTTGTTAACTCAACTCGGAATCGGGAAATAAGTATAGTTAATCAAATTATAATGATGACTATTACCGTGCCTTTTGATTAACGGATATCGTAAACAAGAGAACTAGTAACCGCTATTCGAGATAGGCACAATGATCACAATCATTTTTCGTTTAACATGGGTAGCTATGATGGAGTGACTAGATCCCGCTCATGAGCTTGTAGGCATTGGAAACAACCTACTGCCATCGTTAAGTCGAACCTACATGGTCACACAACGAGTCGTACTAAGTCGGGCTTGATCATAAAATCGGCACATTGGATGTGCATAGCTTGGTATTTGATACGCGAGCTATATTCTCTAAAATCGTGCGTATTGGATATGCATGAGTACCTTTTAGGTAGATCTGAAATTGAGTGGGAGACTGAAAGAAATACAGTTTCGGATCAACCGTAAAAGTGTACACAAGGATAAACGAATGTAGTCGTACATTCGTGGCCATAACTTTCAGTGGGAAAATCCAATTAGAATGGTTCAAATTGGGTTAGATAGATAATGAGATTATCTACAACCTTCATATAGAAATATATTTCATATGAACGAAGTATAAGTGTCGTTTCTGTGAAATACCGAAAGGGTGCAACAGTATGACATACAGTTAGTAAAACAGTCATAACTTTTGCATACGAACTCCAATTGGGCTGGGCCAAATTGGGTTGCGTAGATAATAAGATTATCTACAACTTTCGTGTTGGTTGATTTTCTGTCAGAGAAATTTATCAATTTCGTCTGGACAGAATACTGAACAGGTTCATACAGTTTTCTGTGTGAAAGGGTGTATATTGGATATACATGCCTTTTGGCTAATCCTTATCCTATTAGGTATAAATAGGATTTTCTCTCTCATCTTCACTAAGGAATTTAGAAGTAATTCAAAGCAATATTCTGCCCAAGACACAAGAAAAGAGCAAATTCAGATTTGATCTTTTGTGAGTGAAAAGGCACGAAGAGAGATTAATAGAGAATCGATCGAGATCAAGCAAGTGCACCGATACATCGTCTAGGCAGGTGTATCCGTGTCCGGTGTCTTCCGACTCAAGGTGGATACGTGTGGAGGAGCAACACTTGGGGCTCTCCGTTGTGATCGAACCGAAGGATCGAAGAACGGGAACGAACGGTGAAGGACGCACGGTGTGGGACGCGCGTAAAGTCACCAACGTGACCGGAGGAATAGGAGGCAGCGATCAACCCTTCGTGTTCCATCAATTTGGAACTGGTATGGATCTAACCTTCTATTTGCATCGTACCCTCGAAGTCGTGGCGTGATATCGGGAATCAGGGAATCGGACCGGGCCTACATATCCGCTGCGCGGGCCCGGGGCCGGGGATATTCCCCTTCAAAATTTGTTCATACCTCTCCCAAAATGTACCCACTGAATTCTCCATTATTTAGTTATTACGTTTAATTATCGTGATAATTAAGATATATAATTAAATATTCACTAAAATTTATTCAAATTTATGATTTCGAATAAATATTAATTATTTATTAAGTTAACAGCTAACATGTACTGGTTATCATTTTAATTAAATATACGAACCGAAATTATCCAAATTTTACCATAACATCTCTATGTTATAATTAGTATATTTAATTAAAATAATAACTATTACATGATAGATGTTAACTTAATACATAATTAATATTCATTCGAATTCATAAATTTGAATAAATTTTAATGAATATTTAATTATATGTTTTAATTATCACGTTAATTAAATGTAATAATTCAATAATGAAGAATTCGGTGGGTACATTTTGGAGTAGAATAGATTTTTTGTAAACTTTTCTCAAGTGTCAGATATTAAAAAAAGAAAAAATTACTCTTCAATAAAAACTATTCTAGAAGAGGTGTGTCTAAAAACTATTTTAATGAATATTTTTTGTAATAATTCAATAAAAAACGGCTTAGATGTGATCCTATTGAAGTGGTGTGTCTAAAATTGGATTTTGTTTTGTGAAATTTGAAGAATTGTTTACTAATTTGAAATTTGAATGTTAAAAACTATTTTATTTTGGGGTGATAAAAGGATTGTAGAGAGGTGGCGTACGAATGGGTGGGGAAATGCCGGAGTTGTCAAGGAGCTATTCTAGAAGAAAAGGAAAGGATACTATTTACAAATGCATCCCTTGTCTTGGTATCGGTACGAACTTTTTTCTTCTTATTTTCTTTGATGTGTTAATCTTGTTATATTGTTCATTATAGATAAAGAATGTAGGGATATCTATTTAATCTTATCGTTATTGAATAACATAACTAAAAATCAATCAATTCAAGAGTACTTTGTGGAATGGTTATTGTCCAAATAAAAATTCAAGAGTACTAGGGGAGTAGTGATGTACATCCCCTAGTACTCTCCCCCATCTCTCCCCCATCTTGGGATGTACGCCGGAAGGTTTAACACCATCAAATTGTATATCTTAAAATCATGATTTAATATCTTAATCTATAGTTAAACACCATAACTAAGATGTTAAAAAATAAATTAAGATGTTAAATCATAATTAAGATGTTAAATTTGAAGGCGTTAAGTCTTATGATGACACATCAAGGGTTGTGGGGGAGAGTTGGGGGGAGGTACAACTTTTTCCTTTTGTTTTCTATATTATGTCTCATTTTGTAAAATGGTATGATTCCAAATCTAACATCCTGATATTTTTGTAATACCTGAAATAACCTTGGCTCCTTTGAGCTGTATTTCCCAATCTAATCGATTTCGGAATTCTGGAGTCCGTAATCTTGACCAGACTTTCATGTCCATCCAAAAATTGGATATTCAAATCCATGTATTTTAGATATGATTGTCATTTAATTTTCAAAAAATATTAGATATACCAATTACAATTTTTTAATATATAGTACTTAGAAACAGTATATGTTTCTCGAACGTTAATTCCATGTTCTTCTGACTACACATTACCTAATATACATTGTTTTCTTAGATATTGCATGTCAAATTTTATCTTTTTATTAATATAATATTTGGTAAAGAGATATTACATTTTGAAAATATTATATGTAAATTATATATTTTGACTATATACTATTCAGAACACATATATATTTTTGAAAAATATAGTCTAATAGAGGTTATTTCGGGCCTTACAAAATAATGTGGGGCTATAAATTGAATCTTCTTCTCACCTATATAATATATTTATGTATGCAATATTTGTTAGTATATTTACAACCAAACTTACACATTTAAAATGGTATAATCTAAATGTATAAAAAAAGTGCACTCATATATTAAGTTTATTTATTTATGTATTTTTCTTGTTCATTTTTTTCAGGTTATGTTCATAAAATCACAGTGCGCAAGGACATTAATTTGATGGATGATGCAGAGAATCGGAAACCACCTTAATTTATAAATAAAAAAAAATGATTAAATTCATTCCATAATTCTTCAATTTCTCCACAGGGAAATCATATTTCCTCAAGATAACCCAAAGCTATTCATAATTCCATTTTTAGATTTGTAATTTTGGCCCGAGCTATTCGTTACTCTTTTGATCTATATACCTTGATGGCAAAGAATGCCACAAAGAGATGTTTAAGAATTTATTTATTTATTTATTTTTACTTGTGTACCACACTTGAGATTCTTTGTTCATGGTGGTCGTCTAAAGTTAGCTGAGATTCCGAGTTTTAAAATGAAAATAAATTCGTGTTCCCAATTGAACGAATAAGAACTTGAGAAGGTGACCCTATTCTTTATATAGATGTCTTCTAATTCGTATTGTATGTTTCTACGACCATTCAATACGAAATACATAGAACACCAACAATGTCGCAATTGAGTATGCTCACCTTCAAATACAATCCATCGAAATTACTACCAAGTAAAGAAAGACAACTCTCAGATTTGACCGGCGAGCCCAATTTCGAACCGGATCGAAAGGAGTTGGAGAAAGTTTTCTACAAAATTGCCGGTACAGAAGGAAAAATTTCTGAGAGAAATCTTCAAGCGCTTTTCGCGAGTTTAGGCACGTCTGATGCTGAACCCGAGGCTAAAAAGATGATCCAGGCCTTGGGATCGAAGAAAGACAATCGTGCCATTGATTTGGAAGGTTTTATTGAGTTGCATAAGAGCGGAGTGAGGATAAGCGAAATAAGGCGTGCGTTTTTCGTCTTCGATAGGGATAGAGACGGGAGGTTAAATGCCGAGGATATACGGAAAACGTTTAATATGTTAGGCGAGTTGTGTAGCTTGGAAGAAGCAAAGAGGATGGTGAAGGAGTTGGATCGAAATCATGATGATTTCGTCGAAATGGATGATTTCATGGTTATGATGACTCGACCAGCCAAGAAACCATGAGGATGCTAAAGAAACTTTAATTCTAAATAATTATTATCTGATGATTATATGTTATGAAAATAAATTGAGTTGTCTAAATGTACTTTCTTAAATGTAAAAGAAACAAAAACTAAAGATATGATTATGGAGCACATTGTAATTGTGACAAGAATCTTCAAAATGATTAGCAATGGCTGGATAATGGAATTCGATAGAAGAATTAAATAGTTTAATAGTTCCTTGGAAACATTTATGTGTGCATTGTAGTGAATTACTGAATTCGCACTGTGCCCTAAATACACATATCCTCAAAATTGGGCCTCATGAAAATCTAATACAAACCTCATCAATATGAATTTTACCCAAAAAGCCAGAAGATAAAATTTCTCATCTTTCGCAATATGGTCCATGGAGCACCTTATCTCTCTCTAAAGCTTGATGTTGATCTGATATTGATAAGGGAAATTTTACTATGCCCCCCAGTTTCCCTCCGCGATCCGTGATTGAGTCAGCATGACGTCACGGATTGATTGTTAATCCGTGGCTCCAATTTACCTCCCAATTTTTATATAGAATCCAAACTTCCAATTAACAGTTCCAAACAATGCAATTAACAGTCCCATCAACACATTTCAATTAAATAAAAAACTATAATAATATTTAACAATCATTAACAACATAATTAATAATTATAATACTAACAACATAAATATAATTAATGTATGTAAATTAACATTAATTAATCATTTTCAAATTTTAACATAATTTATGTATGTAAATATTAACAGTTTCAAATTTTTTTGAATTACACATTAATTAACATAATTTTTTAACACACTTTCATTAACAATTAATCATTATAGTTTTTTTTTAAAATGTATTCTAACAATTAAAATTAGCTATTATCACTTAATATAATTATATTTTTGCCATTAACTTAATCAATTTCATATGATAATTGTTAACAGATCATAAATATTTTGGCCATTAACTTAACCAATAAATCATCAATTTCATACATTTTTTTACTGTGTCATTAACTTAATCAGTTTAATAAATATATTCAAAATATAATTAGCAATTAATTAATAATAGCAAATTAACAGTTAATTAATCTTGAATTCAAAATTCAATCTTTCGAATTTCAGATTCCAAAATAAATAGGTTCAATATTTATACCCAATTAGCAGTTAATTATCATACCAAATTAACCATTAATAATGACAATTTTCAAATAAAGAGAGAGAGAGAGAGAGAGAGAGAGAGAGAGAGAGGTGTGTGGCGGCTGAAAAATGAGAGGAGAGAGAGAGTGTATAGGATTTTTGGTATATATATGGGTCGGGCCCCAATTAACAATTAATCCGGGACCGAGTTAATTGGGAGCAATATCATTTTCCTATATAGAGGAGATTTTTTGGGAATGGTAAATGGAGCTCTCTATTAATCAATGACCTCATGCTGATAGCGGGGGGAAATGGGGGGCTTCATATACGAGCTCTATTGATAATGGCCCATGGGCATCACAATATCATATATGCTATGGAATGATTTCAATAGTAAGCCTCACAAAAGGCTACAATAATGGTTCTCTCTCAGACCTACCAAAGATATTCTTCCGGTAAAGCAAGCATCATTTGGTAGTTTTTAGTTGAATGATGACACGTAGTCTCCTCGTCATCCTTAATATATTGGTGACGTGATATTTTATCGTATAATGTGAAATACGAAATAAAATTGTTTAATATATTAATATACATAGAGAATTTTCAAACGATTCAGTTTATTCGAATACCGAATCTAACTGGTCGAATTCGGTTTAATCGGTTTCGATTTTTCGGTTTATTTGGTTCGGTGGGTTCAAAAAGTGGTATGGTTCGGTTCGGTTTTGATGTTCTGAAAATCGATTAAACCGGATCGACCGAATAACATCCATTTTTTAATATTTTTTTAATATGTTAATGTTAAACAATAAAAAATGATATAATAATCTTATAAAATATTATAATTATATTTTATAATATGTATCTATATTTTATAATAAATAAAATATATATTTTTAGATAAATTTATTTTTACTTTAAATTATAATATTTCTTATTCGGTTGAACCGAATAAAATTCAGTTTATTTGGTTCGGTTTTTAATCGGTTCAAAACTTAAAACGGTTCGGTTCGGTTCGAATTTAGTTCGGTTCAGTTTAAATTGGTTTGTTCTTATTCGGTTCGGTTTGAACCGAACCACCGAATAAACACCCCTAAAATATACATTAAATGAGTATGAGTTACATAATTTACCCCCTACCTTATTTTTCACCATGCTTTGGCTCTTCTCAAGGCCTCATCGTGGCTTTATCCACACCATTGGATATGATTTGTTTTTCAATATGTGTATGAGTTATGTTGTCTTTGATGTTGTGAGTTGGTTTATAACTTTAATTTGACCCGATTTTATTAGATCACATAATATTGATGACATATAATCTCATGGGTAAGATGAAGGGTCATGTGATAAAATTAATTTTCTATTTCACTTTTTTGTGTCTCCAACTTTTTACCCCACAAGAATTATTTCTTCCATCCAATAAAATATACTTAGATTTTTAGAAACTCATATTCCATTTAACTATTTACATGTTATTTTATATATTACACTAACTTCTGAACATCATTTGTGTCATGTTTGATATTCTAAACCTATAATGTATAATTAAAATCGAACACAACATATTTGATGCCATGTCCATATGAAAAGAAAAAAATCTGAATTTTTTTTCGAAGTTTTATTTGACATACACAATTCTTTTATTATCTAATAAATATTTTTGGTAATATTTGATAATAATCACATAGTTATTGTATATAATAATGTTGTTGTTATTATTATATTTTGGGTACTTAATCAATGTTGTATTATTAACTATTACAAATTAATATTTTCATGTTTCTCATTTTTATTCTTCTATTCTTAAAAACATATTTGATGCCATGTCCATATGAAAAGAAAAAAAATCTGAATTTTTTTTTCAAAGTTTTATTTGACATACACAATTCTTTTATTATCTAATAAATATTTTTGGTAATATTTGATAATAATCACATTGTTATTGTATATAATAATGTTGTTGTTATTATTATATTTTGGGTACTTAATCAATGTTGTCATTATTATGAACTATTACAAATTAATATTTTCATGTTTCTCATTTTTATTCTTCTATTCTTAAAAAAAATGAATAACCCTGAGTTAAATATTATATTTGTCATGCTAAAATCTTCACACATAAATTAATTTTAATATTTTATTTATTTTAAACTCGATATGAATATTGTTTTATTGAAATTTATTTTACTTTAATATGTAAAGAGTAACTATGTAATATAACACGAATATACAAGTAAGTAAAAAATATATTTTTAAATAGTTAGTATTTTATAATGTATTACACTGATTCTTTTGTATACAATGAATTATATTCTTTTGTATACATTTTTAAATTTATTTAAAAAAATGAATTTTATTCTTTTGTATACAATGTCATTAATATAGATGTATTTAAAAAAATGAAATTTATTTTCATCATAATGTAAAATAATTGTAAAACATATATATATATAATCATACACAAATTAATTCAAATAATTATCATATGAAATGAATTTATCAATATTATCATATTTATATGAACTTTGTATTACAATGAATAATATAATTAACATTCTCGCCGCGTAGCGCGAGTATGCTCCTAGTTATATAATTAATAGCCAAGGGATCCATAACCAGCTGGTTGAGTGTGAGACACAAAAAATCTACGTTGTGAGAGGTTGTGGGTTCAGTCTTCATTGACATCAATTGATGAATGACATACAAACCTTCTTCATTTATTATCAATTTTTTTTATATAATTAATAAGTAAATGGATTTGATTTACCAAATAAATAATTCTAGTTTAATACGTGTCTTGGTTTTATTTATTTGGGTTATTACTAATTGCCAATACATCTATTAATATACGGAGAATTTAGAGGGACAAGTATATTTTTCTTTTCTAGTTCTAAGCGACAAACAAATGGTTATGTAGTTCGACGCATAATTAACGACATTGATACAAGAATAAAATTGAGCCGACAAAATTTGACCCAATAAAAAAAAAAATGACCCAATCAAAGAAACACACAATTTTGGATTAATATGAATAATTGTACTCAACATGCTCTTGATGCATGATTGACAACAAAATATGTAATGTAGGGTTTGGACTAAACTAAATGTATGATGTGAATATAATATCTAACGTAGTATTAACATTATGCTATCAATCATACAGCGAGAATATGTTGTGCAGAAGTACTCGATTAATATCCATCTTGTCTTTTTTCCTAGCGTATCAAATTCAACACGAAAATGTATCGTAACTAACATATTTATCTAAATTGGATCCGGTCTTTGTTTTGGAGAATCACATAAAAGTTGTTCATCTTTTTTATCCTTTTCTTTTAAAGTTGCTTCATCTTGACACTAACAAGAATTTAGGTTGACACTGGTCAATCTCATTTTCCAGTTCTTGTGATTCAACGTTTGGTGAAAATACTGGCTTGATTCAACGTTTGGTGAAAATACTGGCTTCGTCTATGATCTTTTTTTCGTGATTGGAATTTTAACACTTAACAATAATTTAGGTTAAACTTTTCGTGATTGTGATTTAACTTAACCACTAAATTTTTTGTGCTCTTTAACGGTACACAATTAAGTTACTTGTCCATGTGCTCAAATGAGTTATTTCAGGACAGAGATAAAATGAAAGAAGAACAGGATCCATGTATAAATTCACAGATCAGAATTAGTTAAATGAATCTGCAAATGGGTGCTCATTCAGTTAAAGTTAGCTATTTCGTTTTTTTTTCAATTAGGTTACGATTAGATGGAAACATAATTTATTTCACTTCTCAATCTAAGTTTTATAACGATTAAAGCAGTTATTTTAGCTTAGTTTATCATTACTTTTTCACTTTCAGTTCGGTTTGAATCCAACCAATATATAAAGTTTAATGATTTCGATCGTGCAAGGACTCGTATCCAAGTATATTTCTAAGATTTGGATTCTTGGTCAAGTATATATGGTATATGTTCGTGATCTTTCTTAACATACAAGTGAACTACGTATAATTTTAATCAATTGTTTTAATTGTTACCGAATAATATATGATATATTTTACATGGATTTGAATATCCAATTTTTGGATGGACTTGAAAGTCTGGTCAAGATTACGGACTCCAGAATTCCGAAATCGATTTGATAGGGAAATACAGCTCAAAGGAGCCAAGGTTATTTCAGGTATTACAAAAATATCAGGATGTTAGATTTGGAATCATACCATTTTACAAAATGAGACATAATATAGAAATCAAAATTGGACTTATTTTTTATTTGGACAATAACCATTCCACAAAGTACTCTTGAATTGATTGATTTTTAGTTATGTTATTCAATAACGATAAGATTAAATAGATATCCCTACATTCTTTATCTATAATAAACAATATAACAAGATTAACACATCAAAGAAAAGAATGAAAAAAAATTCGTACCGATACCAAGACAAGGGATGCATTTGTAAATTGTATCCTTTCCTTTTCTTCTAGAATAGCTCGCCAATCCCGTTCCTTGACAACTCCGGCATTTCCCCACCCATTCGTACGCCACCTCTCTACAATCCTTTTATCACCCCAAAATAAAATAGTTTTTAACATTCAAATTTCAAATTAGTAAACAATTCTTCAAATTTCACAAAAAAGAATCCAATTTTAGACACCTCTTCAATAGATCACATCTAAGCCGTTTATCAATATCTTCCGGTGTACAAGGGGGAGAACCGGGGAGAGTCATTGGGAGAGGCATAGGCTCCGAGTCATCAACGAGATAGCTCTCCTTATCCTTGGACCACCACCACCACCACTTATTCCTCTTCTTCTTCTTGTTACCGTCGTCCTTATTCTCCTCCTCGGCGTTCACACGTACCCCAGGATCTCTCGCGGAGATACGTCCGTCAATTTCTGGGCGGCGTGGACGGAACCAATCAGGATTAGAGGCAGGGTCGGAGGCCTCTGCGGCGGCAAAGTGACGGTGGAGTGGGAAGCAAGAGGAGGGAGCGAAGAGGAAACTAGGAGTTCGAATCATCCAGAAGCGTTTTGGGTCGGAGGCCCCGTGGGTGGCACGCCGCGTTATCTAAGCAAAAACCAAAACGAAATATTCTTCTTCTTCGTTTTCTCCGATAGCCCAAAACCCATTTAACCACCACCACCTGCGGCGATGACCTTGTTCTCTGGCACCCAATTTGAACATTGCTGGTAATTTTTTTTTAAAAAAAATTCTGAATATTTCAAAAATGCCCCTATATTGTTATTGTTTTTTTCGTGCAAAGTATGTCGGTAACTTCTATTTTGTGTAGGAGTATAAGTGCAAAAGAGGCTGGATTATGTTCGTCAGAAAATCAAGTCGAGCGCTCCATGATGTTGGACCTTCGAATGAAGATATTATTTATAAATGAGATGTAAAAGAAAAGACGAAATAGGCGAAATTGCTTCCGCACCAGTCACGGAAGGGAGACCTCGCAGTACAAGTTGCTTACACACCATCTCTGCTCTTCCTCTCGACAAAAAATGGTATGTATTTAACTATTTATTAATTGCAGGTGGCCGAGTGCCTGCGATTGTTTTGCCAAAATTTTAAATATCAAGAATACCCCGTACGGCGTTATTGGGGAAAATGGAATATGAAGGAAATACAGTTTCAGGATCAACCGTAAAAGTGTACACAATGATAAACGAATGTAGGCGTACATTCGTGGTCATATCTTTCAGTAGGAAAATCCAATTTGAATGGTTCAAATTGGGTTAGATAGATAATAAGATTATCTGCAACCTTCATATAGAAATATATTTCATATGAATGAAGTATCAGTGTCGTTTCTATGAAATATCGAAAGGGTGCAACAGTATGACATACAATTAGTAAAACAGTCATACTTTTTGCATACGAACTCCAATTGGGCCAGGCCAAATTGGGTCGTGTAGATAATAAGATTATCTACAACTTTCATGTTGGTTGATTTTCTGTCAGAGATATTTACCAATTTCGTATGGATAGAATACTGGACAGATTCATGCAACTTTCTGTGTGAAAGAGTGTATATTGGATATACATGTCTTTTGGCCAATCCTAATCCTATGTGATATAAATAGGATGTTTCTCTCTCTCTCTCTGGTCAATCCAGATGTGAATTCATTCAGAATATTCAAAATATTTCAGAAATATTGAAAGATATCTTTCTATTGAGTGAAATGGTGTAAATAGAGAGAGAACCGAGAAAAACAGTTTTTTCGGAGAAGAGAATCAAACGATCAAGCAAGTTCGCCGGTGCATCGTCTAGGCAGGTGCATCCACGACCGACGAACTCTGACTCACGGTGGATACAAGTAGAGGAGCGACACTTGTGGCTCTTCGATTGTGATCAACTCGAGGGAGAGAAAGAACGGTCAAAGACGGTGGAAGCGCTTGGACGTGGAACGCACGGAGACAACCGGAGGAGCGTCAAGACGGTGGGAGACGTGTGGTATGGGACGCACGTGCTAGTCACCAACGTGACCGAAGAAATAAGGAAGAGCGATCAACCCTTCGTGCGTGATCAATTTCACGCTGGTAATCGTCTATCCTACTTTGCATCGTACCCTCGAAGTCATGGCGTGATCTTGGATTTAGGGAACCGGACCGGGCCTTCATATCCGCTGCGCGGGCTCGGGGTCGGGTGAATTCCCAACATAATATTGATGAATTTTTTATGATTTGCAGGTGCGTATTTGATATTTTTTATCGTGATATTTCACATTGTTTATAGTTGGATTGCAAAGAGGTCGCTCAATTCGCTGAAATCATTATTACTAATGATGCACTCTTTCGGCTCCATTTGAGGTATATATTTAGTATTTTTTTGCACTTTCACATTTATTTCGTGTTTGCATTATTTTTAAAAATTATGTATGTATCATATTAACTTCATATTATTCTTATGGGCAGGGGTATTTTCAACATTTTTTAAACTCAGGGTATACATGGTATTTTCGTTAATTAGGTCATATATGTGATATCAGTCTCTTTCTCGGTCGCACTTTTGATATTTCTCTCATCCTCATCGTCATATCATCATCATCATCTCATCTATCATCAACATTACCTTATCATCATCATCGTATCATCATCTCATCATGACCATCATCATCTCATCATGATAATCATCATTTCATCATCATCATCATCATCATCATCATCATCTCATCATGAACATTATCATTATCATCATCATGCGGTTCTCATAATTTTTTTAACAATACATGAAGTTTTTCATTTAAATCAAGACGGTTATGAGTAATGTGACTTGGCAATACAAATATGAAAAAAAGAAAAATCATGAGCCAGACAAAAAACAAATGCTATTTGGAAACAATGAATGAATGAAGTTTCTCATAGTGATATGATGTTTGTAATTGTTATTTGTATAAGGAATTATGAAAAATACAAAACTAATGCTATTTGCAAACTACATAATACAAATATGAGAAATGAAATACTAATTACGAGTTATGAAATGAAAAGTGCGAAATATGAAATATGAACAACAATATGAATATGATATGCGGATATGACAACGAAAAACAAATATCAATATCATTACCAATAACAATACGAACAACAAAATACAAATACAAATGAGTACTAATATCAATAGAAAAACAAAATAGAGACAAATACAAAAACAAATATAAAGGCAAATACAAAAAAAGAAACGGAAAGCCAAGACATATACAACTAAAAAATATGAACACAAAATATAAATAGGAAAAAACGAAACAGGAAATACAAAATAAGAACTAAAATAAATAAAATACTAACTATGAGATACGTATGATGAAATACGAAAAATAAAATACGAGTGCCAATACAAATACGAAATACGATACGAATGGAAATATGAATATACGAAAAACGAATACACATATCAACATCAATACGAATACAAGTTACAAATTACAAATAACGAATGACTAAATAAGAAATCCCAAATACAAAATACGAAATATTGGAACTTTCATCCACAATAAATAAATTACAAAACAAAAACCAAAAACCAAAACATGCATTATTTGCAACCAATATTAAGCGTGTTGTCTATTTCTTTAGATGTTGTTATAAAAAAAATTACAAAAATGTAAAAAATACAAATTATGCATTCTCGGATTATTGTAGTCAAAGAAATTGATATTTGTAATGTAAATTGTGATATGCTAAATAGGAAATACAAAATATGAATTACAAAAAGTAAAATGCCAACTATGAAATACGTATTACGAAATTCCAAACAAAATACGAGTGCCAATACAAATACGAAATACAATACGAATGGAAATATGAATGTACGAAAAACGAATACCCATATGAACACCAATACGAATAAAAATTACAAATTACGAGTGCGAATGACGAAATAAGGAAACCGAAATACAAAATACGAAATATTTGAACTTTGGTCCTCGATAAATTTTACGATGACTACTTTGCTCATTTTTTGATTTTACCCTATGATGTATAAAAGAATAAACAAATTTTAAAGAAATAACCGTTTGAATTGTTCAAAGAAATCCAGCTTTTGAGCAATTGAAACAATTTTTGCTCTAAAATTTATAACAATCATGATTTACTGAGACAAACGCGAATACAAATAAACATACCGACTATAAAATACAAACACAAAATACAAATACAAATTGCCATAAAAATACCAATACACATTTGAATTAAAAGGAGAAATACAAATTATCAACTACAAAATACAAAAGACGCAACAAAAACATGAAATACGAAAACGAATACGAATACGACTACGAATACTAAAACGAAAACATACCGATACGAATACCAAAACCAATACAACCTATGAAGTTCGAAATATGAATAATTAATTTGGAATTATGAATAATGCAATGTGAAAAAATACAAAATACGAGCATGAATAAGAATACAAAATAGGAATAAGAATGATAATAAAAAAAATATACGAAAATACTAATGAACACGAATACGATTACAAGTGGCGAAATCCGAAATCCGAAATACGAAACATTTTAGCTTTCGTTCTCAATAAAATATTACAACGACTACTTGGTTCATTTTTCTAATTTTGACGATAATGTATAAAAGAATAAACAAATATTAAAGAAATAACCATTTAAATTGTTCAAAAAAGCCGGCTCTTGAATAATTGAAACGATTTTTGTTCTAAAATTTATAAAAATCATGATTTACTTAGACAAACGTGAATACGAATACACGAAAATGAATACACATACTGACTACAAAATACAAACACAAAATACGATTACAAATTGCCATAGAAATACAAATACACATTTGAATTAAAAGAAGAAATACGAATTATGAACTGCAAAATACAAAAGACGCAATAAAAACATGAAACACGAAAACGAATACGAATACGAATACGAATACCAAAACGAAAAACATACCGATACCAATACCAAAACCAATACAACCTATGAACTTCGAAATATGAATAATTAATTTGGAATTATGAATTATGAATGCGAAAAAATACAAAATACGAGCACGAATAAGAATACGAAATAGGAATAAGAATGGTAATAAAAAATATACGAAAAAATGCTAATATGAACACGAATACGATTACAAGTGGCAAAATCCGAAATCCCAAATACAAAATACGAAACTTTTTAGCTTTCGTTCTCAAAATACAAAATACAAAACACGAATAATATGAATGTGTAGTATCATCATCACCATCATCATCAGCATCAACATCATCATCATCATCATCATCATCATCATCATCATCATCATCATCATCAGTTTTGCCGATGATGTATATAAAATAGACAAATTTTACAGTAAGAACTGTTTGAATTCTTCAAGAAATTCGGATCTTGAACAATTCAAATAGTACTTCCTGCAAAATTTTCAAATATTATGGTTTGCTGAGGCAAATATACAATACTTTCACGTTTTATGCTCGAATGACAATGATCATTCGTTCGGACGTATTAGATTATGTTTTTTTTAGTAACATAATTAATTAAAATTGTATATTGTTGTAAGCTGATGTTTTCCTTATTATTAAGAGTTGTGTATTGTTATCTTTGTTTTGGACTGCCAAATAGTTATACTTTCCGTATTACATTTTTATGTGTCGTGTATAATATACTCATAATTCGTTCACATCGTGCGTACTATCAACGTACATGATAGAAATTATATTCGACGGCAAAACTAAATAAAAAATGAAACATCAAAAGAAAAAATTAATATATGACAAAAAAATTTACAAATTCGAAAACATACACAAAACTCCCGCGCAATTGCGCGGGAGTATAAGCTAGTATGTGTGTGTATATATATATATATATATATATATATATATATATATATATATATATATTTTTTTTTTTTTTTTTTTTTTTTTTTTTTTGGTATTTTTTTAATATTATTCAATATTAATTTTAATCCCTATAGGGGTAATTGAAAATAAAAATTTGACAGAGGAAATTTTTTTGAGTTTCCAAAAAAATATGGAGTTTTTTACAATATCCAAAAACGTTATGATTTTTTTTGAAAATTTCCTTCTTTTCTTTTCATTTTGCACTCTGTATCTCAAGATCCGCCGCACTTCAAACAAGTCGAGTGAGATGAAGACTATGGCATAAAGCATGAGGCCAGTCTCCAAGGAAAAAGAAGATCCCATTGTCGCCGGATTAGTGGTCTGGAAACCCTAACAGAGATATCAAAATGAAAAGAGAATAAAGATGTTTCCTTCTCTGATGATATTGATAGTGGATTCATTTCATCTATTGTTGAACAACTTTGAATGATAAAGTTCGTGGTAATTTTCGTTGAATTAGGTTAATTTCGAAAATAAGTGCTGAAATTGAAGTAATTAAGGATATTTTTGTGCTAATTTTACAATATATGAAATTACGAACCATGAGAATTAGCTTCTTTTTTTTTCTTATTTTCATACAAAAAATATGATTATTGTGTTTCCATTGGATAATTTTTTTTAAAATTTATTTCTCCAATATTCATAATTTTTTTTTTTTTTTTTGATTTAATCATAATTTTTTTTACTATGGATAAGGTCAAAGCGCGAGTTAAGGTCGAAGATAATGAAGAAGGATTAAGGGCTTTGAGGTGCTTTCGATTGAAATTGTGTTTGATGGAATGGAATTTAAGAAACAAATGGATCAAGAAATGGAGATGGAGAAATATTTTAATGAGAATCATGAATCACCCAAAATAAAAAAAATTGTATTGATGAAAAGATGCAGAAATGAATGATTCATGGTTCCTGAAGTATATGATTTTAATGAGAATAGACATTGCCATATAAGAAAATGACGCTATGCACTTAGAGTTGCATGTATTACAATGGTTTTATGAAATTTTATGATTATATTATTGTTTGTTGTGATATCTCGACATGATGCATCGGATTTGCGAGATTCTCGTCATCTAGGATCCGTTTTCGATACAAATCTTCTAGTGTAGAATGATTGAATTGGAGAGAGAAACACGTTTATGGATTATATACACATATATGAATAAAACCTAATGAAAAGACACCTTTCGAAACATAACACTTGTTGCACGCTTTCACTATTTTGTAAAGCGAAAATAATAAATCATTCAAATTGTTGGGTACTGGCGTCGCTACTGAGCCCCGCGCAGCGGAATGAAGGGGTCGGTCTGACCCGATCCCGAGAACCACGTCGTTGACCCGAGGGTACGAATCCTAAACTACATGCAACTACCTATATATAACTATTATATATAGAGAAATCATACAGCGTGAAATTGATCATGGTGACGGATTAATCACGTAGTAGCTGTCCTTGCTTCGATCACGGTAACACGTGCGTCCCATACCCGCACGATTCGACACCTTGCTCGAACCTCCGATTTGTCGAATACAACTGAATTGATTCCGATTTGTCCTTCGATCTCCCTCAAACTTGCTCATGTTTGATCACAACGAAAGGTTTCAGCCTCTCTACTCGTATCCACCGCGAGCTTTCGTCTCTCGGTTACGCGCGATTCCTCTAAAATCGCCATAAACTTGCTCAAGATCAACCTCTAATGGTGTTTCTCTCTTTCTAACTTGTCTCAGAAGCACAAAGTATTCTCTAGAATAATATGACATGAGAGAGGAAGATCAACCCTTGATCTTATAATAAAACACCCCATTAATGTGAAAGAAAATATGGCTTAAGAATTAACTTGGAAGAATTTATATAAATAGGCAATTCTGCAGTCAGAATAAGGTTCGTTCGAACTAACTATATCAGTGCGTTCGAACGGACTTATTCGTGATAAACAGAAGTGGGTTCGTTCGAACGAACTATGTTAAGTTCGTTCGAACTGACCTGTTTCCTATATATATAAAGTTATGATTCCGGAATTTGACCTAAGTTTTCT
This sequence comes from Luzula sylvatica, assembly GCA_946800325.1. Classification (NCBI taxonomy): domain Eukaryota; kingdom Viridiplantae; phylum Streptophyta; class Magnoliopsida; order Poales; family Juncaceae; genus Luzula; species Luzula sylvatica. The sequence goes on along the minus strand of OX326961.1, from coordinate 30,236,850 downwards.
AGGGTTTTGAGCCGTCGTTTCTCTTCTTCTTCCACAGAATTCAGATTAGATCTGAGAGATTGAGAGGGAGATTCGAGCAAGGATCTTGAGAGATTTAATCGTGACGGCGACTAGAACGGCGTTGGCGATTTCCGATCGGACGAAATCGAGGTGGACACGAGTAGAGGGATTGCACGAGCGATTCTTGGAGAAGGTTCACGGATTTGGAGAAGTAATCGACACGTACTAACTTGTACGAGGTAATTATTTCCAGCTCTTCCTTTTTCGTTGGTTTTAGGGCGTGATCCAGGGTAGAATTAGGTTACGCACGTGAACTAATTTCCGCTGCACACTTTGATATAAGCGTGCGTAATCCTACAGTGGTATCAGAGCAATCGCTCGTTAAAACCATCGAAAATCGATGATTTAATTCGAATTTAGGAAATTTTAGAATTTTAGGGCTGAATTTCAGAAACTAGAAAAGCTGGCAGAATAGGGTTCGTTCGAACGAACTTGGAGTTGCGTTCGAACGAACTGGTCTGGTCGAACGAACCTAGTGTTCGGTTTGAACGGACTGATCTGTTCGAACGAACTTGGAGTTGCGTTCGAACGGACCTATTTCTGGTTCAAAAAAAAAAAAAAAAAAAAAAAAAAAAAAAAAATTGTATAACCAATGTTGAAATTTTTTTTTTCTGACGTTTCTCGATCGAACTTGGAGTTGCGATCGTTCGAACAATTTTCTGGACAACCAATTTTTTTTTCTGTCAAAAATGCCCAATAATTTTAAAATTTCCAATTTATAAATTCGATACGGTATAGCATATAGCCTAAAACGGGGATGATTGTTTGTGTTGCTTGTAATGTGTGTTGTGTGGGGGCCGGTGAGCTTTCCAAATTGTATTTTATTTAATTATGTGGGGACCGGTGAGTCTTCCAAAGTTGTAATAAAATAAAATAGGTTTAGTTTTGAAGAAGGACCTTCAAGGCAAGACGACACGAAGACGACACGACACGAAGATTGGATCTTCACATGAAGCAATGAATCATCTTGGGTTTTAGGGTTGGGAATTTTAGGGTTTTATGATTGCTCATAAAACTAAAAGGCCTATATGCTATACCATACTTTTATTTGTTATTGGTTAATAAATAAAATAAAATGATTTTGATAAAAAAAAAAAAAAAATCCTCCCACTTAATTATCAAGTCTTATGCCTCCCTAAATGGAACCTTCTAGGCTAGTGTTTGTTTATCTATGTTGCATGGCTATAGTCTGGCACAGATTTACACGTACGTAGCAAGGAAGGCATGCATTGATTAGGAATTGATGTGTTGCATGGCCATAGTCTGGCATGTCAATTCGCTGATTGAGTGATACTCTATTTGTGGTTTGGACTTGACCAATTCGCTAGCTAGGCTACGATTTGGGGCAAGGAGTGAGGTACACACATTCTGGTTTTGAGTTGGACTCAAGACCGGACCTCACGAATAAAGCAAGAATCGTCTTGGAGATGATTGGACACCGTCCTACCCGACGTGACGTATTTTCTGAGTGGTTGGCCATAGTCACCTTAGAAATACGTTAAATAGGGATCTTGTCCATTATGAGATTTAAGGTATCAAATCTCCGTTTCAATAGTGGGGGCCATTTGAAATGATAAAATAATGGGTATTTCAAGTTATTTCAAATGAATTTTAATATATGAAAGACCACGTTATTAATTACATTATTTTTCAAAATTGTAGAACACATGGCTTTACCAAGTAATAACCGCTTTAGTTTGCGTTCCATTTTGGAAAGGGAACGAATGAACGGAAAGAATTTTCTCGACTGGCAGAGGAATCTGGGATTCGTTCTGAAACAGGAAGGAAATGCACATGTCTTGGAGACGCCTATCCCTCCTGTGCCAGGGGATAAAGCAACTGAGGATGAGACATTCGAATATACGACCATGATGGACGATTCGAATGATGTCACATGCCTCATGTTGGCTACTATGACTCCTGAATATCAAATCCAATTTGAGAAACAGGATGCATACGAGATAATGAAACAGCTCAGGGAGATGTTTCAGGTTCAAGCAAGGGTGGAGAAGTATCAAGCTCTTGGCAATGCGACGCAATGCAAGATGCAAGATGGTATGCCTGTTAGCTCGCACCTTCTCAAGATGAAAGGATATTTCGATCATCTTGATAGGCTTGGCATCAAATTCGAGGTGGAGTTACAAACTGATTTGATCATGTTATCGCTGCCACCGAGTTTCGATTCGTTCATTTCGCATTTCCAAATGTCAGACATGAAAAGGACCATTCCCCAGCTTATCGGAATGCTCAGAACATTCGAAGCTGACATGAAACCGCGGTACATGAAGTCTAGGACTTCGGAAGTATTGGTGGTTGAAGGGAAGAGTCCAAGCAAAGGGAACAAAAACAAGAAGAGGAAGGCAAAGGGCAACAAGGTTGCGCCTAAGTCTGTGGGCAAGAAAGCCAAGGATGACAAGAAGTGTTTGCACTGCCTCAAGGAGGGGCATTGGAAGCGTGATTGCGAGATCTTCCTGAGGGAGAGCAAGCAAAATACCGCTTCCTTGGACACACCGGCATCAGGTATTTTTGTTATCGAATCTTATTTCTTTACTTCATTATCATGGGTGTTGGACACTGGATGTGGGACTCATATTTGTAATAATATGCAGGGCCTAAGAAGTAGAAGATCTTTGATTCGTGGCGAAGTTGATTTACGCGTCGGGAATGGAGCTAGAGTAGCAGCATTAGCCGAAGGGACGTATGATTTAACTTTGCCAAATGGACTTATTTTAGTTTTGGATAATTGTTGTTATGTACCTACTTTGAGTAGGAGTATTATTTCTGTTTCTAGACTTATTGCGGATGGATATGAATTAGTTATTGGTACTAATGATTGTTTTATTCGCAAGAATGGCATTTTCTTTAGTAATGTTCTAGTTGAAAATGGTCTATATGTCTTGGATTTAGATAATAACAACAATAATCAGTCCATTTATAACATAAATACTACTCAAACTAATGAAACATACTCATGGCATTGTCGTCTCGGACACATAAACGAGAAACGCATTGCTAGACTCCAAAAGGATGGAGTGCTAGATTCTTTTGACTTAGAGTCAATAGAAAATTGCGAATCTTGTTTGATGGGTAAGATGACAAAGACACCTTTTTCCAAGAAAGGAGAAAGATCGAAAGATGTGTTGGCCCTCATACATTCCGATGTATGTGGACCGATGAGTGTCGAGGCTAGAAATGGGTATCGCTATTTCGTGACTTTTACTGACGATTATAGTAGATATGGATATCTATACTTAATGCGTCACAAAAGTGAAACTTTTGAGAAATTCAAAGAGTTTCAACACGAAGTAGAACTTCAACTGGGCAAGAAAGTAAAAGCCATTCGATCGGATCGAGGTGGTGAATACTTGAGCTATGAGTTTGAGGACTATCTTCAAGATTGTGGTATAGTATCACAATGGACTCCACCCGGTACACCCCAATGGAATGGAGTGTCCGAGAGGAGGAATCGGACCTTGTTGGACATGGTTTGCTCGATGATGAGTCGAACGGATTTGCCAAAGTCATTTTGGGGTTTCGCGCTTCAAACGGCCGCTCATATACTGAATAGAGTTCCGACCAAATCAGTTGACAAGACACCATATGAGATATGGCATGGCAAGGTGCCATCATTGTCTTATCTAAAGATTTGGGATTGCGAGGCATACGTCAAAAGGTTATTGACGGAAAAACTCGAGCCAAGATCAGACAAGTGTTTATTTGTGGGGTATCCTCAAGAAACCAAAGGATACTACTTTTGCTTGCCAAGCGAAAACAAAGTTTTCGTGGCTCGACGAGGACACTTCTTAGAGAAGGAATTCCTAGATCGTCAAGCCAGTGGGAGTAAAATTGATCTCGAAGAAATTCGAGAACCACAAAGTGAACAAGTTGATCTGGAACAAGATTCTGAGTTACCATTGGATGGTGAACCAGAATCTAGTACACAAGCTATACGTAGATCTAGTAGGCATCGTCAAGAACCTGAGAGATATGGATTTCTCATTAGTAATGACGATGATGAGTTGACTCTAGATGACGAGCCAACTTCCTACAAAGGTGCTATGTCTAGCCTGGATTCCTCGAAATGGCATGACGCCATGAAAACCGAGATCCAGTCCATGTATGATAATAAGGTTTGGAATCTTATTGATCTACCTAATGGTGCTAAGACCGTTGGGTGCAAATGGGTTTTCAAGAAGAAAACCGACATGGATGGTAATGTACACACTTTTAAAGCAAGACTGGTGGCGAAAGGTTTCAAGCAAATCCATGGTATAGACTATGATGAAACGTTTTCTCCAGTAGCCATGTTTAAAAGTATTCGCATTCTTCTAGCAATAGCTGCATATCACGATTATGAGATATGGCAGATGGATGTCAAAACCGCTTTCCTTAACGGGAACCTTACCGAGGATGTGTATATGACAACCCGAGGGTTTTGTCGATCCAAAGAATACGAATAAAGTGTGCAAGCTTGTGAGATCCATTTATGGATTAAAGCAAGCATCTCGTGCGTGGAACATACGATTCGATGAGGTCATCGCAAAGTATGGTTTCATTCAAAATATCGAGGAACCTTGTGTATACAAGAAATTCAGTGGGAGTTCGGTCGTATTCCTCATCTTGTACGTGGACGACATCTTACTCATTGGAAATGACATCCCAATGCTTAACCAGGTTAAGGCATATTTGGGTAGTCAATTCGCAATGAAGAACTTAGGAGAAGCCGCCTATATTTTAGGCGTGAAGATCTATAGAGATAGATCGAGGAGACTTCTCGGACTAAGTCAAAGTACATATATTGACAAAGTGATCACTAGGTTTCACATGGAGCAATCCAAGAAAGGATTTCTGCCAATGTCACATGGCATTTCTCTCACAAAGGATCAGTGTCCTTCAACAGACGCTGAACGTGAGCGAATGAGTCGGATCCCATATGCTTCGGCTATAGGATCGATCATGTATGCCATGATATGTACTAGACCAGATGTCGCATATGCGTTGAGTGTGACTTCCCGCTATCAGTCTGATCCCGGGGAAGTTCACTGGTCCGCAGTCAAGAGCATTCTTAAGTATCTCAGGAATACTAAAGATATGTTTCTTGTCTATGGTGGTTCGGAAAGAGATCTGATTATCCAAGGATATACAGATGCTAGTTTCCAAACTTGCCCGGACGATTTCCAATCTCAAAGTGGTTATGTCTTCACGCTTAATGGCGGAGCTGTTGTTTGGAAAAGCTCCAAGCAGAAGACAGTGGCTGATTCTACAACTGAAGCGGAATACATCGCGGCTTCGGAAGCCGCAAAGGAGGCTGTCTGGCTACGACAGTTCGTGATGGAACTTGGCGTTGTGCCAAGCATCTCGGGTCCCATGGATGTATATTGTGACAATAACGGAGCGATAGCACAATCCAAGGAACCGCGAGCGCATCACAGGTCCAAGCATGTACTCCGGCGTTACCACTTGATTCGTGAGATTACGAAGAGAGGTGACGTGAGAATAATGAAGATACCTACTGATGATAACGTGGCCGATCCATTTACGAATCCACTATCACGTGCCAAGCATGAGCAGCATGCTAGGGCGATAGGATTGGGATATCTATCGCAGTGTTAGATTGGGTGTTTTATTTATGTTTCTTATTGTATAAGGAGATTCGATCTGCCTAGTGCAAGTGGGAGAACATTTATTATGCCCTAGGCGTGTTATTTGGATTGTATTTGTTTATGAGACAGATATTTATATTATTATTCTTCATATGACCTAAACCTAACCTTCATATTTCAAAAATTTAAATAACAAGAAAGTGTGTGAGGTTATTCGATTATAATAATCGGATAGACCTTGAATTTTATTCTAGTTTAGTGCATCGAGTCAGTTGAGAATAATATGTTGCATGGCCATAGTCTGGCATATTGATTCGTCAATTGAATGATAGTAAAACCACTAAACGGAATGAATATAATTCTAAAACGTCCCTGGTGTATAAAGTTGTTCATAGGTTTGAACCAGGTAGTCCATTCACTGAATGGAAACTTTTACATACACTGGCATATTCGTAGATGAGATGATCAGGTTTTACTGATCTGGGACGGTACCGTCGATTCTAGAATATGGATATACGCGGCGTCGTATATTGGACTGACCATTATATGAGTTTGTAACATGGTCAGAGTCATTGGAGACGAACTCATATCCAGATAGTGCGTTTTGGTTCTTCATACTTGAGTGGTCTCATGGATACCTAGTATGTGAAAAGGCAATGCTTTGATATAATTAACCCTACGCGTAACTGTGTAGCCGTGATTACTATTGAGTATTGTTTTTAGCATAGGCAAAGGATGTGAGGTTGCAAGATAGGAATTGTTCCTTTCTAACCTTGAAAAAGGATAGAGGGAGATATCTCTCGGGCCCCTCGATTGAATTGAGATTGATGAAATGCTTCGCCAAGCTCGATGGAACTCAGTAGAGTTCGCATTGTTATTATCAATCTAATTCTTATCGAGAAAGAGTATATCTGATCAAAAAGAAAAGAGAATGACTTGAAGTCTTAGGCTTCACCGTGACTCTTTTGATCAGAAGATATCGCGAACAAGAGGACTAGTAACATTTATCTGAGCTAGGTATGAAGATGTACTGCATCTTCATAAAGGTGTTCTCCACCTTTTTCGTGCTAATTATGGGTAGGTATTAACGGCAGTCTAGTGCTCGCAATACCTTGTGGAATGATGCCATGTCCACTGCCAGTCTTAGACGAACCTACAAGGTCACACCAAGATTTCGTAATATATCGGATTCTCAAGATATTGCTCACCAATACGTTTGTTGGACAAACAAAATGGAATCACGTGAGATTAGATCTCACGACATATGTTGGACATATGGCCAAGTTGATTAAGTCTTAATCCAAGAGGGAGTTTGAAAGAAAATATGGCTTAAGAATTAACTTGGAAGAATTTATATAAATAGGCAATTCTGCAGTCAGAATAAGGTTCGTTCGAACTAACTATATCAGTGCGTTCGAACGGACTTATTCGTGATAAACAGAAGTGGGTTCGTTCGAACGAACATTTATGTGCGTTCGAACGAACTGGGTTCGTTCGAACGAACTATGTTAAGTTCGTTCGAACTGACCTGTTTCCTATATATATAAAGTTATGATTCCGGAATTTGACCTAAGTTTTCTAGGGTTTTGAGCCGTCGTTTCTCTTCTTCTTCCACAGAATTCAGATTAGATCTGAGAGATTGAGAGGGAGATTCGAGCAAGGATCTTGAGAGATTTAATCGTGACGGCGACTAGAACGGCGTTGGCGATTTCCGATCGGACGAAATCGAGGTGGACACGAGTAGAGGGATTGCACGAGCGATTCTTGGAGAAGGTTCACGGATTTGGAGAAGTAATCGACACGTACTAACTTGTACGAGGTAATTATTTCCAGCTCTTCCTTTTTCGTTGGTTTTAGGGCGTGATCCAGGGTAGAATTAGGTTACGCATGCGTGAATAATTCCGCTGCACACTATGATAATCGTGTGCGTAATCCTACATAATGAGGATTAATGAGTATCTTAACAAAAAAATGCTATTCCAGAATTCGGACTACAGTCCGTCATGACGCACCATAGTCCGTCACGACGGACTTATCACATTTACTGTAATAGTCGTTACTACTCAGCTTCGTCATGACGGACCAGCTTGTCCGTCGTGACGCAGCTCCTTCATGACGGACAAAACAGTCCGTCACGACGCTATACTCACATATTGGTGCTTAGAAATACTCTATGGTCCGTCACGACATACCAACCAGTCCGTCCTGACGGACTATGTATTATCCGTCAATTCTGTCAGAAAACCCCTTTGGTCCGTTACGACGGACCAACTAGTCCGTCATGACGGACTATGTGTTTTCTGTTAGATTTGCATAATCTCATTATGCATCCAATCGTTTCAACGAACGCGTACGTTTATCTATCCTCATGTGTACAATCTACTAGTTGATATGTAATTGTATTTCCTCCACAAATTGAATATGAATCTTCGCTGAAGTTGTAGATAATCTAATTATCTTTCCAATCCAATTTGGTCCAACCCAATTGGAGTTCAGACACGAAAGTTGTGATGATTTAACTAATTGTGTGTAAAACTGTCACACCTTTCCGGTTTTTCATCAAAACAAAAATGATAAATCACTCAAATGTAAAATTGTCACACCTTTTTGTTGTCAGAATGCATCTTTTTTTCATTGATACTCATCTCATTTTCATTTACGGATTCATCTACACAAGACTTGTGACGATATCATCAATATTCTTGTCATGTTCAACAAAGACGTTCCTCAAATGTCGGTTTGGAGCAACTTCTTGGGAAGACTTGAGGATGTTCCTATTGGTAACTCGTCATAGGGCCGGCCCAATCATATTAAAGACCCAAAGCTAATTTTGTAAAATATTCCTTAAATTAATTATTAAAGGAGATTAAAATTTTACATGTGATTGTGTGATTTCTTGATTAAGCTTCTTGATTTTTTGATATAGATCCAATGTTCAAATCTCTCCAGATTAATTTTTTCTCATAGTTTCCTTGTATTTGAAAAAAAAAATTAATATAATTGTTTGTAGGGGTTCGAACTAATGATCTCTCATTAAATAGTTAATTGTTGTACCAATTAACCAAGAGAATTCTTGTGATATGTGTTAATTTTATTTTAATTATACTTTTTCTTAACTGGATAAATTATATTTTTCGAAAATTTTGGAACCCTTAAAATTTTGAACCCGAAGCTCGGGCTTCTTTGGCCTTACGTATGGGCCGGACCTGCTCATCAGCTTCATCCTCGGGTAGTTCCAATTTCGGACACGTTTTCGTAAGAATCCACCACAAGTGTGTCTTCCAAGGGTCACGCAGATACGACGTATAATAAACTTGTGTGGCTTGATGGCCAACAATATACCGTCCTTCCTCTCTGCAAACCACCTGACAATAATCTAATAGTGGCTATTACCGAATAAATAAATAAAATCGAACGAACATATATAATGAATTTAAAAAAAGTAATTCTAAAATACAGTCAATTATTTTAGTGACGTGACTCAACAAATTTAGTAGAAGTTATTTTTGTCATATTTATGTTAAATAATTGTTAATTGTTAAAAATATGAATGTGGGGCTATTTAGAGAGGACATGTATAATTTATATGTTGCACGTATCTGGATACATGTATCGTATTTGATACGATACGATACAAATATGATAGTTTTCTAAAAATATAGGATACGATACATGTGTTGTATATAATATTTTGGTTAATTTCGTTAATTATAATTTATATATTTAATATTTATAAATTTTTATATTATATGTGGGACATAAAATATATTAAAAGTTTGTTATTCCATAAATAATTTCAGATTAAGTAAATATGTATTATATTTATTTATTAATTACTCATTTATTTCGATTTCAAATTTATTCGATTTCAAATTTATATATTTATTATATATAAGTACGTTTATTAATACGTTAGAAATCTCCGACAAATATCCGAAAATATGCGAGACTTAAACTCTGTCTTATACCATGACCAATCCAAAATTGGTCAAGTAATTAGCCGCTAATACTCGCACACCTAAGACTTAAACTCAGTCTTCTACCATAAGTATTCCAAAATTGGTCAAGTAATTAACCGCTAATACTCGCACGCCTAAGACTTAAACTATGTCTTATACCACAACCATTCCAAAATTGATCATATAATTAACCGCTAATACTCGCACCTAAGACTTAAACTCAGTCTTATATCATAACCATTCCAAAATGGGTCAATAATTTAACTGCTAATACTCGCACCTAAGACTTAAACTCAGTTTTCTACCATAAGTATTCCAAAATTAGTCAAATAACTAACCGGTAATACTCGCACCTAAAACTTAAACTCAGTCTTATAACATAAACATTCCAAAATTAGTCAAGTAGTTAACAGCTAATACTCGCACCTAAGACTTACATGTAACCGTCTTACCATTCCACAATACTACATAAGTGACATGAACCAGAGAAGAAAGAAACCATAAACATAGTTAAAGAAGAAGAATATCTAATTAAGACTCCCTTGATTTTCTTTTTGCTAATTTCCCGGTACATCTTCGGCCATCTTTCTTCCTGACGAAAATGCCTGGAGTGATTCGCCGTGCCATCAACGCTGTCAAGGACCAAGCAAGCATAAGTTTGGCTAAAATAAATGCTGGATCATATAACCTCGATGTAGCCATCCTTAAAGCAACCTCGCACGAAGAGGACATGCTTGACGAACGTCATATGGAAGAGGTTATTGCTCTGGTTGCCTCCTCGTCCAGATTGGCTGCAGATGGTGTTCGTGCCATCTCACGCCGTATTTCAAGGACACGTGATTATACTGTTGCCCTAAAGCCCCTCGTTCTCACCTTCCATGCACTTCGTAAGGGAGGTAAGTACTTTTCCCTCGAAGCAGTAGAGCTAGCCGGTCATCATGGTCGTTCGCGGTTTTTAGATTTATCGAGCTTCTCTACTTCTCCTTCCATTTCCCATAGCCCGTGGGACTATACAGCGTATGTACGGACTTTTGCAAGGTATTTGGACTGCCGTTTGGAGTCTGGTATCGAAGGAAAGGTCTGTAACCTCAATTTACGTGGACATATGGCTATTAACCTGGTGAACACTATGACTCCATCTGTGGCCCTTGTTCATGTCAGGCATTGGCAACGCCTATTAGATCGTGCGATAGGCATGAAGCCAACTGGACCGGCACGCAATGCGCGCCTTGTTCAAATTTCTCTCTACATGGTTTTGCGTGAGACTTTTGAACTTTATCGAGATATTTCAGCAGCACTAATCCTACTTCTCGACAAATTCTTCAGTCTTGATAAATCATGTCGCATGAAGACGGTCGATGCTTGCAAAATGGCAATGAAACAATTCAAGGAACTTGATTTATTATACTCGATGTGCATCAAGATGGGTGTTGGAAGGTTCCACGAATATCCGCGCGTGCAATTGATATCTGAAACGCTAGTTCAGTATTTGGATGCATATATACATGAAGGTCGTGCGAAATGCTCGGAACCAAAGTCGAAGAGATGGGAGCTTCTTTTGCTCGAGACGGCAAGTGAAATTTCGAATAGCCAGCACGGAAGCTCCTATAGCCAAGACTTCAAAAATTCTGATAACCGTAATCGAGAACTGGCTGACAACTACAACAATCCATTCTTACAAGCATCTTTAAAAAATGTTGATAAGATAAATCAGGTAAATGGAAGAACAAAAAGCCCAATTATGAGATCGGGATATGCTAGTTCTACCAATTCATCGCGAACAGCCGGTGCTACAAGGCAGCAACTCATTACACTAGAGCAAAGGTGGTGGAGGGAGCAACAAGAGGATGTCAAGAAAGTTATGTCGTCATTTGAATGATTTGTATGTATCAAGGAAAGAAGAACCCAATTCTCCATATGTGCTAATGCTGTATTGGTATTAGACTTCGCCCACGAGAGGGAAATTTATAGTAGGGACACGTAATTAATATTTTTAGTTGTTAATTAGAAATTGTTAATTAAGGATGAATGTTAATTATATGAACTCTTCTTTCGTACACCAAAAGAATTCTTTCCTTTTTTTGATAGATTGAATGTTGACCCTTCATTCCGAGAAGGTATTCTTGGAACATAAGTACCACCAGGTCAATGTATCGTCCAATAAAGTTATACACCCCGCAAGAAATACCCCGCAATCATCCCGCACACTGAAGTGGCAGTGCGTTCATGCCACGTGAGCGTGTAAACAAGCCAAATATTACTTCTAAACCATCTAACATCCGGATCCGCTAAGGGAAATTCGACCCGGGTGTAAGTTGGGAATTAATAGAGCTCCGCATAAAATATCTCCTGCGATTTCCTACCCTTTCTCCAGTTCCCCCTTGCCGCCTCAACCTCTCTCTCCGTCTCTCCTGGCCGCCTACTCTCTCTCTGCTCACTTATGGCATGCAACCAACGATCACTAATTTCTCTACTTCTTTTTCTCTAGGTTGTGCAACATGAGGTGTTCGAGTTTAGAAACATTGTGAACAAAGAATTTCTCGAAACCGTTGGGAAGATAGTGGCAGGTCGCGTGTGGGGGCTATCTATTTGTTAATGTTCAAGTACGCTTGTCAGACCCATATTCATTATTGGATATCAATGTGACTCCCTTGAACTTTCTCCCGACTGGCGAGTCGATATCCCTTGGCATCCTCCAGCTATGGGCTGTAATACCTATTTGACCAAGTAATTCAATTTTACATCAGACTCAACAGTGTTTTCGACATTCTTGCGTTGGACAGGGTCAACAAGCGACCTTCATAAGCTTTCGAAATTTGACATTAAAATCATATTTAAGGAATATAAGATTAAAATTAATAATAAGTAACGAATAATTAATTGAAGTACCTATCCGGACATGTTTTCTAAGCTCTGGAAAATTGGGACCATAGGCGTTGGCCCGTTTTGCCATTGTCTTTCTTTATCGAGGTATAAGCTCAATGAATAATTAGCGAAACATTATCAATTGTAATGAATTAGTGGAAAAAATTGGTGCTTTGAAAGATTAGTTCTAGTCTAATTCAGCCTGTAGGAATTGTATTATGGCAAAGTCAGAACCAAAACTAACTTATCTTGGAAAAACATGTATATATCTAAGAATTCAATACTTGATGAGATTCAAAAAATCGACAATCATGCGATTCAATACTTAATCTCTGTAGAATATACTCGATATAGGCAGATTTAGAAACAGTAGAACAAAAAAAGACTAATTTCATACCAGAGAGAAACTGATTTCATAGTTATATTCAAGTGGACGATATCTAGATCTGAAGAATTCTCTCTATCCGAGTTATTTCTTTTCGAGGCGGTGAGGCCGAGTTACTAGTGGCGTTGATCTTCTCTGGCTTCGACGATTTGAGACTTGAGAGGCATGGATTGCGAAATCTAGAAACTGATTTGAGACTTGAGAGAAAGAGCAGCAGGTTTTTTTTTCTTTTTCTTTTTGCTTCATTTGTTATCGTGAGAAAAAGAAAAAGAAAAAGAGAAAGACAATACCTTTCTTAACGGGTTGAGAAATTAGTTTGCCATCCGCTAAGGAAGATGATGTGGCATGGGGCACCCGCAATATCAGCATGCGGTATGGGTGCGGGGCAGTAAGTGCGTGGTGCCTAATACTATTGATTTATCGTCCCCATCATAATCTTCGTCTCGTTTTTAGCACTCATTTAGGGGCTGTTTGATATGCAAGAATCTGTGGGAAAATTACCAATTTCCTGGAAAATGAGGAATATCTTTTGTTTGATGTTCAAGAATTGGTGAGAATCCATTTTCTTCCGGACATCATTTGAGTCATTTTTGCAAGAAAATATTTTCCCACAAAAATAAGTAGAAAACAATTTCCATCAACACTGTTTGTTGATTAAAAAAGTGAAATTATTAATTATATATGTTTATACACAAATATTGAATGGTCTATATTTATAACAGTGATAATATGTTGTTTCATGTAAACTCGGTTAGCAAACTTCTCCAAAGTGAAGATATGGATATAGAAGTTGCCGTCGATCAACTCGGTATTCTTGTTAATTTTTTTGAGAATTATAGAGAAAATGATTTCATGGAAGCAATGGATGAAGCCAAAGAGTTAGCAAATGAAATTGGAGTTGACCCTATATTTGTTGAAAACTATCTCGTCGTAGAAAACGGCAACACGATGAGATTGTTAGTGAAGAAATAACTCACTCGGCCGAAGTAGATTTTATGATTAATTATTTCTTGAATATTGTTAATGTGGCTCTTTCTTCACTTAAAAATTGGTTCAAACAATTCAAAATTTATGAGACCAATTTTGGATTTTTATTTAAATTGAAGAATTCTCCCGACCAATCATTGATGACACGTTGTGTCAACCTTGAAAAGTTTCTAAAATTAAAAGGGATTTCGGATATTGATGGAGGAGAATTATATATGGAATTGAAAGTTTTGAAGAATGGGTTGCCGAGAGAAGTGAACAAACCAATCGAAATTCTCAATTATTTAGAAGCTAGAAAATTCCCGTTACGGTTGCATCGGGAGAAAGAAGTTTTTCTAAATTAAAATTAATAAAAAATTATCTTCGATCAAGCATGTCACTAGAAAGGCTAAATGGATTAGCGATTCTATCAATTGAAAATGATTTTGCCGAAAATCTAGATTATTCAAATTTAATCGATGTATTCGCTTCAAAAAATGCAAAGAGAGTTATTTTTAAGTGATAATGGTTAATTATGTAATACTTTGAATATATATTGAATTAGCTTTAATTGATATTTTATGTTTTGTTAATACAAGATTATTTTTTAGTTAATCACGTTATAATTTGTCAAATGCCTCCAAAATCGACAGGCCGACCCTGACTACAGAGGGTGCTTTCTGTATAATTATGTATTTAGATTCTCACAATATACTAATTAACAAATTACAAACAATGCATAATTAACATACAAATTATATTGACTTACACTTGATAATTGGTCCATATGTTAACTATTGTCGCATTAATTAATTAACTAGTTAATAATTAAATATGCATCATAATTCATATGCCAATTAACATGTTAATTAGTATACAGAGGGTGTTGTGTAGAAATTTGAGTTCAGAATAAAATTTTCCATTCCATAATTCCTCTATTCCTACACTTGGCAAACGGGCTAAAACGAGGTTTTGCCAAATATCAAGGGCCAGTTTGAAAAATTGCCATCTCTTCCGAATGAGCGTATTTGGAGGAGATAGCTGGGCGAGGGAGAGGGACAATCGGAAACGAAAGGTCGACGATCTCCTGCTCCAGTCCTCTTCCTCTTCTTCTTTGTCTTCGTTTAAGAAGCTCTCCAGTGGAAAATTCTCGTGCCTCATTTGCCCTCACAATCCCGTCCTAGACTCCCCTCTCATGCTCTCTGTAAGTTCTTGACTAATTACTAAACCATTGCAGTTTAAATTTCAGAACAACAACGACGTATTTAAAAAAAATGCTTAATTTTGAAATCCTGAATTATATGATAGCACAATTTGGAATGCATGCTCATAAATTGAGTCAATTTGAGAATTAATTGCACCATTGGAGCTTAATTGGGACCAATTTTGTCAAGTATAATATGGATTTTGGATTATTTTTTTTTGACTAACTATTAAAATCATTTCACAGATGCATAACAAAGGTTCTCGCCACATCGAATCAGCAAAAAAGTTGAAGGAGAAAGAACTGTTAAGACCACAAGAATTTGATAAAAGAATTGCTCTTTACTCCAAAACCACTATTAAAACTAGCAAACCAAATAATTCCATTTACAAACCGAAGGACTCTACTAATAAGGATAATTCCTCAGTTGAAGAATCAAGAAGCAAGATTTTGGAATTGCAATCCAACAAATTTGAAGATTTGAGTTCAAAAGATCGGAATGATAAACAATCGAGAAATTTTAGTTATTTGGAACCGCATGAGAGGAGAGAGAAAGAACTCAATTTTTTTGCTGCTGGTTGGAAGCGTGATGGTCATGGAAATTGGTACCGAGATGAAAATGTGAGTTATTTTATCATTATTATACTGTTTGGTTATTTTATCATAGTGAGCACAAGTATCTCGTTTAAAAAATACCAATATATTTACAAATTGGATTTGATATTTGCTTTATGTATGATTAAAAACTAATAATTCTATCAATGGGCTGGTGGGATTCCAAAATTAAAGAATTTTAAGATATGTAATTATTAATTAATACTTTAAAATTTTGTTTCCTCAGGTTGAATTCGACTCTGACGAAGAAGATCCTAACACTTGCCTTGGATAAAAAGAGTTGTCAAGATTTAAGAACAAGAATCACAAATTTGGTATATGATTATTCTAGATTCTCTAGTTTCCCACAAAAAGTTTTGATGTTAAACAACTTTTATTCAATTCTTAAGTTAGGTTAAATTGTATTGATGAGGAAACTCGTAAAAAAAAAAAAAAAAAAAAAAAAAAAATCCAAATTTGGCTTCAAACAAGTATAATAGGGTTGGAAATACATGCACTTGTCCCTTTTGCCAATTTGATTGGCAAAACTGACTTAATTAATTTTTATTCCAGTTAAACATGTAAAAATCATGTTTAATTATTCTCGCCGAACTGTCTGGTGAAAATAATTTTTTTTCGCCAAGCAGTTTTAACGAAAGTGTTAGATCTGCAAATTTGAACATATTGATTTTACGAATGGTTTTTTGTATGTTATATATAAAAAAATTCGAATAAATAATATGTTTGTATTGAGATAAGATTCTGTAGTAAAGGGTCCTAATTTGGTAAGTAGTATGGTCCGAAATAAAGGTTGAAAAATGTAGGCCAGGCCCATATGATCTTCGGCCCCTACCTTTCATGAGATTGATTGTCGACTTAATATATGCTTTCTAATAACTTGATTGGAAATTATTTAAAGGGTATTTGGGTCATTTATTCTCACACACATGATCATATTAATCACAATTGATGGCAAATTGGGTTGTGGGTTCATTGTACAAAACCCTAATTTTGAGGAATTGAACATTAACATTAGAAACTTGAAGGCGCCCCCTCAAACTATGATAGATTATAATGAATTTATACACATTGTGTTAATAATAGTAGGACCTAATTTAGAGTTGGTACAATGAACGAGTTTGCTTGACCAAAGTGGAGAATTTAAATCGATGCATCACATGGATAAGTTATTGTTAGGTGCTTGTAGGACATGTATACTTTATTGGGGGGCAACAATCAATATTGTGCATGTACTTGTCCAATAACGCAAAGCTACACTTAGTGCAAGAGCATTTAGAACTTCAAAGTTATTAATTTTGATCAAAGAATTTTGAAGGGTATTTTTATTTCATAATCAAATCAAATTTCAGCATAAAATAGTGAATATATTGCACAACTTATGTTATATATAATCCGAGAGTCCGAAGAATTTGATAGATTTTATCTCTATATATTTATCTGACTAATTCTAAACAACACACCCTCGTTGCATAATTTGTTGCAGGATCATGCAACGAGAGGATGTTGCGTAGAATTACTCATATATATATATATATATATATAGTTGTATCTGTCTTATGTCATTATTTACTACATGACTTACTCAATAATGATTGACTAATCACCGTCTATAGTACGCAAAAAATAGTAAAACGAAACTTTCAAGTGGATTTTTGGATTTTTTTTGTGAGATTTCTTTTCATACTAGAGTTTTCAAACCAATCATTTTTTTTTTGCTTCTATATAATTCTTTTAAAATCAATCATCAGGGCAAAAAAGTAGTGTCATCTATATCTCAAGAATCCATGCCTATTTTCCCATGTGCAATGGTATTGGATATATATCTGCTTTGTATGATTATTAATAAGTTTGTTAACCTAACTTCGAGGAAGATTCACATAGCTGTGCACAAAAAAAATATATTGACCTCTAACTAACTATAGTTAGAATTAGGTTGGTACAATTTAAAAATAGAAATAAGCCATACATAAAGAAAAAAAAGAATTTTAAAGTTAAATAATATATTTTTTTTTTTTTGAAAGAAACCTAATCCACGAATCGTGGACATATTTGATTTCATATATTTTTATTGATAATACCAACGGGACTCGAACCCATGACCTATGATATTTGTGTCAAGTACCTCACCACTAGGCCATGAGACCGTTGGTAAAGTTAAATAATATTAATGGTTCTTATAACATAAGCATTGTATTTTATTTATCAATTTGCAATTATTGGATCAAGTAAGTAAGATTATCAGATTAACGTGAAGTAGTGATTAAACATTTGAGAAAGCATATTCAATATATTGTCACCAAAATCATTCACAATCAATTTATTGAAAAACATCTCATCCTATTTGATATTCACATCCCACCTCCCAAATCATTGATTGTCGACGAAAAAACTCCACCCTATACAATGCAATTAAATTATTCATGACCTATAATTTCCTTGCTCTAAATTTCAAAAAAAGAAAAAAAAGAAAAAAAAAAAGAAAAAAAAAGAAAGATATTATCTTCCCAAACCTATCAACACAAAAGCCTAAAACACATTCCATAATATATGTGTCATTTTACTCTAACCAGAAATATACTCAATTCTGGTGCGCCACCATCGGCATTACCATTACCATAACCAGGATTGATCATGTAAAATGCCTCCGAATCTTTCGACCCGGAAACCCGTTCAAACCGGGCCCGCATGTAAGTCAATTCTCCATCCAAAGCCATCTCTTTTTCTGATGCACATGGTAAAACTCCAGCCCCCATTGACACTCCTCTCAGCATTTGCAACACATACCTGTTAATTTCCCCCGAAAAAAATATTTACAACTTTTCTAAAACCTAATTTTGAGCTGACAAATATTATTCGAATTGCGACTAGTTAGGTCTCATTTTCATTCTTAATTAACAATTAATGCTAGGACCAAACAGATACATATTCAAAATTTTAATTTGAATTAATTTTGTAACATGTAGTACCTCTCACTGTCGCTTTGTTCTTTCCTCCTTATGCTATAGCCCGATTTTCTACCGTTGCAATACACAGCCCAAACATATTCTTCGACGAGCTTTCTTCTGTGAGTTCTCGTGTCGCTTTCTAAGGCGAGTTTCACGAGCCCCGTAGACATTTCCTTGTGAAAAAATGTGGTCTGCATGGGGAGTTCGATGAAAAAGATAGGAGGAGATCTCGTGTCTTCTTGAATGGCGAGAGTTAGACGGCCTTTTCTGTGGCCAAATAACGTGATTGTCGTGGCTCGATCCGTTAACATGGCACGGTTTTGCCGGCCCAACAGAGCGACCATCTTACAACCTGACGAAGAGATTTCTTTGGTTTCGAATCAAATTGTTGAAGAGATGATAAAAGAAAAAGAAGAAGGAATACCTGTGGAGAGCATGGGGAGGAGCTTGAACATTTTGAAGAAGCTGGTACCGCTTTTGGTACGCCGGTCGTGGTCGTTTGTAGGGCGGAGAAGGGAGACTAAGGATGGTGTCTCTGCAAGAGGTGGCATTGTGGATTTTGAATTTCTTGGTTGATTCTTGGTTTGTTTGTTTCTTCTTGATTAATTGGTTTAAGAGTGGATTGAAAGCGTGAAGAGAGGTTATATAGGGGGGAAAGATGGAGGGTGGTTGAAACGGGCCTTTCGATGGAATCTAATGGGCCTGTTTGTGTTGGGACTCGGTAAGGAGGGACTAGTTATCCGTGGTAATGGTAAATGGGTCGTTACACTCATCTGTTTTGGAGACTGGTTTCGATGTTCAGGTTTTTGGGTTGCGGATATTTGGGATTGAAGTCAGTTCAGAAGTCTCAGATAAAAGATAGGAGTTTTTTTTTTATTCTATTGGAGAGGTGAACTTATTTAAGATTGATTTTGTGTGACCCAAATTAATACCAACATTTTATTTTTACTTTGGTTTTGTATGTTTCAAGATGATACTTTATGATATTATTAAAATAAATTCACAATTGTTCGTATAAATGATTGCAATACATTAGGATCCATTATATAGGGATAACAAACTTGACGGCAAAGGAATCGTAAATACATTAAGATACCGTTTCATGAAATTGTTTTTGTAAATCCAAATAAAATCCATAATTTCCTTAAAATAATTTCTCTAATATAAAATTTACTAAATATTTGTCTTGAAACTATTTTCTGGTAATTGTTTTGCGTTGTCAAAAGATTTAGTACCATGATATTCATTTTATAATTAGAATCACCTCCTTGAATGTCTTTATTTTGTACTTATCAGTAAAGTTATCTCATTAAAACCCTTGGCAGAAAATATTCATTAGGATACAAACCACGACTTTATAGTTTGAAGATCATGTGTCGAAAATAATTTTGGTGAAATATGTTTGGTTCGGACGATACATGTATCATTATCTTATATATTACAACTAGAAATATACTCGCGTTGCGCGGCGAGAATCTTAATTATGTTTTCCGTTGTAATACAAACTACCAATTTATATGATAATATTGATAATATCATTTCTTGATAAAATTATCTACAATTATGTATATGTTTTGTAATTATTTTACAATACGATATCAAAAAATCTTATTTTTTTAATCAATTAATAACACTTATATTTGTGTCATTGTATATTAATATATGAGGTATAATATAATTTTACGATAAAAACATAATAACAAAGATTATATCATTATTGTTCACAATATTCCACACAATATTAATATAAAAATAATAAATCAAACATATGTAATAAAAAAATACTAATATTTTTTTATTGATTCAAACTGCATTGAAAATTATAAATAATAATATCAAGATTAATAGTGAAAGTAATTTAATAAATAATATAAAAAATCAATTTAGCATAAAAATAAATATAAATTATTTTACATCATATATTTTTTTAATTTATATTTTTAAGAATACTAATACTATTTGATAGGTGTTTATCTAATTTAAGAAGTTATTTAGATAAACTATTTTTTTTAATTCCTATTGAATTATTAAAATTTTAATATTAAATATGTTTGATTAGAATACAAATATAATCAATTTAGTATTATATGAGATTTTTATAGTTATAATTTAAAATAAATAGATAATAATATTTAAAATTCAATTATGTAAATAAAATAGTTAAAATTATATGGAGCCATGACAAGAGCTCAAAGCAGCCTTTCAATACATACACAATTTTCCAGGTAATTTGCTTCTAATTATAAAACAAGAGAAGTTTTTTTCTTCTGTAACAGCTTACCTCCCCTCGGTAAGTTAGAGAAATGGACCCATACCCTTTATTTTACATCATGTTTATCCCAGGGAGAAACTAATTCTAATGTTGAGACCGACAGTTTGGAATCGGATGAGAAATACCATACACCTTATTTTCCCGAGTATGGACATTTTTTGCATCGTAGGTTTCTTACATAATATTGTTACAAATTCAAATTATGAAAAACGATATGTATGAACCATGTTAATATGGAGGTCAAAATAAAGAAAACAATAAAAACGAATATATTTGATGGATTTTTAAAATTAAATTTCTAAAAATAATACGAATATAAAGTTATTAGTATGAACTATGTTAATATTTGTTGTATGTTTTATAATATTACATATAAAGTTATTAGTATTTCATATATAAATTTTTCATCTCTCATTGTATTCACATTTGATAATGTAATCTTACGTGGAATGATAAACAACTGAATATATTTATTCTAACATGAACCTAACAAATAATAATAGCCCACAACATTAATGTATGATAATGTGACTTTATAAGATTTTTTAAAACATTATGTAAAAGAACGCACACTTAAATGGTTATAAAGAAATTATGATCATAAAAAATTAATAATTAATCAATGGTCTAAATTTTGTCACATATCATGATCTAATGATTGAAATGAATGTGGTGACGTGCCACAAAAAATGCTCAAAGTTATTATTATTTCGTATATAAATTTTTCATCTTTCACTGTATTCACATTTGATCATGTAATCTTATGTGAAATGATAATGTGGCTGTATAATAATGCTTAAAACATGATGTAAAATAATGCTTAAAACATGATGTAAAACATGATGAAAAATCAAGAATAAATCAATGGTATAAATTTTGTCACATTTCATAATCTAGTGGTTGAAAAGAATGTGATGACGTGCACAAAAAAATGGACAAAGTTAAGTCCAAAATAAGGGTGTAGATAAATTGCCTCCCCTTTAATCGTTTTTATACCAAATGATTCTTGTATGTGTTGAATCAACCTTAATCACACACATTCTCTCCGTGTTTCAAGAAGTGCTATAATTTCACAATGGACGAGTTTCATCTTTAGTGCATCAATTGCACTTAAATATGATATTCCGGGATGAAGAAGTTCTTCATTATCTTCTCTAGGATGAAAATAGTTTTTTTTTATATCAAGGGATCAGATCACCACATATGAGTTTAATGGACGATATTTGTCCATATTAAAATGTTTCAAGATATTTTGTACATAAGTAGATTGATGAACAAATATCTTATTTCATATATACTTGATTTACATACCAATATTTTTTTTAGATCTTTGATTTTGAATTCTCTTTTTAAATATGTTGCAGTATTTTCAAGTTCTTTATGAGTTCCAATGATATTCAAATTGTCGACGTATATGCAATAATAACAAATCAAGAATTTGATCTCTTGATAAAGACACATGCATGGACTAATGAGATTATTTTGACATATGCCTTTTGTAAGGTATTTATTTAGACAATCGTACTACATTCTTCTAGATTGTTTCATCCCTTACAAAAACTTTTTCATTTTATAGAATACATATTTTGATGTATTTTGTTGCATGTTTCAAATAATTTTAATCCTTTAGGGCCTGTTTGGCACACAAGAATTTTAACCGGAATTGGATTTTGAAATGAGGCAAACACAAAATTCTTTGTTTGGATGATAGATTTAACTAGAATTTACTTTTACCGGAATCTTTTTACTACCTATAGATGCCGCAGACTTGCACTCCAAAAAAAGCTGGAGCGCCAAAGTGGAGACAAATTTTTAGCGCCAAAAAATATCTCCTCTCTCGTAAGTCCTCGTTCTCACTCCATTTCGCTTCTTTCTCTCTCTCCCTCTTGCTCTCTCTTCCTCTCTAACTCTTGGTTGTGGGCAGAGGTTGATAGTACAACTTTACCTTTTCTCAGCCAAGTTTGATCGTTAACTTTTCTTCTTCTATTTGTTGCGAAAATAACATTGGATTTTTTGTTAAATCTTCCTTTTGTTAAACCTATCTAATAGATTAAGGATCATTATACTTTTTCATTATTTGGTTCTCAATCGTTGTTATGTTTTTGTAATCACAACGTGTTCGATGAAATGTCTAATCGAATGATTTGGTATCTATATATATTTTAAGCAAGTGTTTGTGCAACTAAGCAATTAACTAATATATTTTCAGCAAGTTTTTTGAGTAATTAATCAATTAACATAAGAAAATATTTGTATGATTAATAGTTTATTCAATCCCTATTCTCGGACAGCAAGTGTTTGTTGGAATGACAAGTTGAGGGCTAATTATGACTAGTAATATGCTTTGAAGGGTTAGTTCCTGAGATATATTACTTCAATGGTTAATTATGACTAGTTGAGGACTAATAGAATAGCTCCTTAAATGATACCGTGATACCACTTCAAATGATGTGAGAATAATTTTCTAAAATTTGATGAGGTAGATTATAACATTTTGTTCAATTTTGTTTCTTTATCTACTCGGTTAATCAGAATTGAACCGATGGTACCAGTTGGCTGCAAACTTTAGTGGAGCAATTGTTCGATGGTGTTAGGTATCCGTAAGGTCTTCTTTTTCGTCATAATTTTAACACCTATTTGTTTGGATGACTACTAATACGATGTTCATTTCTGAGATATAGTAGGTCTTGTAGTTAAATTTGAGATTGAAGAACTATATCTTTTGGAGAGTTCAATTTCTTATTTTTTGGAAAGTATTTCAGGGTGGTAGGCCACAGCATAATCAAGCTAGACACCCCTCTTGTATTTTAAAACAATACGAAATGTAAGAGCATGCTAGATATATAATTATCTTCACCATATATTGTGGTTTTAGTTTGAATTTACTTGTAACATATCAAAATTTTGTGATTTTAGTGTGAAACAAAAAATATTGTGAATGTTCACATAATTCCCTGTAACGTCCTTCACCAAATATTTATAATACTTCAATTTTATTTTCATTTTGACTATTAACATTTTAATTTCATGATTTTTGTTAATTACATTATAATACTTAATATTTTACTAATTGAAATAAATATCATTCTAATATTCACATAACATAATTCCAGAATTTTTTAAACAACCAAACAAAGAATTAAACTTTCCAGCATTTTATAATTTAGACATCCAAACAAACTGTGGAATTAATAATTTCAGAATTTTTTTCTCCTCCACCTTATAATTCGATTCCATTCTACTAATTCCACCTGCCAAACGGCCCCTTAGAGATTTTTATGTAAATACAATTATCAAGTGATACATTTAAATATTTTGTAACAACGTCCATGAGACACATCTGGAGTCCTCCAAAAATTTCTAAGCTAATAAAAAAATATGAATGTAATTGCATCTAAGAGTGAAAAATATGTTTCTACGTAATATATTCTAGATTTTCGAGTAAACATTGAGCTACAAATTTTGCTTTGTATTGTACAATTTTATGTTTTCTCATCGTGTTTTCTTTCACACACCCACTTGTAGCCATTAGGTGTATACATTAGGCTACAAGTTGTATACCATTAGGAGTTGAGATCCAAAAAATCACGTTTTTCAAGTGAATTTAATTATTCTTGAATTGCTTGCTTCCGTTTTGTCCATTTAAATGTGATTGGAGAACCGATTACGAAATTTCTCTTTGAATGTCTATATCGTAAAAATATGTCTCGCTAAAATTTTACTAGGTAAAATTCAGTGGGGGCAAAAATCCTAATGAAGAAAAAAACAATATAATATTATTATGTTTCATACGCATCATAATGCACATCATTAAAAATCTTGCAAGAAAAATCCAACATTATAACTCGCTATGTAAACAAACATGATTAAAGAAATAATTAAGAAGATAAAAATAACACAAAATTATCTTCATGGTTCACGGTTTATATGTCAGATTCCATCACGTTTATATGTCAGATTCCGTCAAACTTTGGTTTTTAAAATAGTCATGTAAACAAAAAATATTTCCCAAAAAGAAATTTTTTTTATATTAATTTTATAATAAGTAAATATCTGATCTTCTTTTCTCATTAAAAAAATATCATAATGGTGCAATTCTTCGTTCCTTGTTTTTTACAAACGCAAATAA
The DNA here is from genome assembly GCA_946800325.1 of Luzula sylvatica. Taxonomy (NCBI): domain Eukaryota; kingdom Viridiplantae; phylum Streptophyta; class Magnoliopsida; order Poales; family Juncaceae; genus Luzula; species Luzula sylvatica. The sequence goes on along the minus strand of OX326961.1, from coordinate 30,211,847 downwards.
AATCTCTCATTGAAATTATGCAAGTACATAAATCATAGGGGAGTTCTATCATACACCCTTTCAAAAGGATATTTTGAGTATTTAGAAGGGTGTATCATAAATTATATTTTTTATAGATAATTTTTCTTTCATGAATAATTCAAATTTCCTATTTAGCATATCATTTATTAATAAATACACATGAAAAATTACTTTAAATACTCATTAATTGATAATTGCACAAAATATCCTTGAAAATGAGTGTATCATAAGCAAAAGGGGTGTATGATAGAACTCCCCTAAATCATAATTTCTTTTATAACTGAAATAATATATTGAAATCAAAAGTAAGTTTTCATGTTTTATACAAAACATATATGATGTGGTTATTACATGCTTGCCACGTATATATATATATATATATATATATATATATATATATATATATATATATATATATATATATATATATATAGGCCTAGGCTCAATGGCCAACACTCTTACTTGGTCAACGCGGCCAACAACGCTTATTTCTCAAAATATATAAATAAAAATTGAATTTCAACCATATAGATTTATATATATATATATATATATATATATATATATATATATATATATATATATATATATATATATATATATATATATATATTGATTTATTTCAAAGTTATAAAACAAGTTATTATTTATTATGTTATCATGTACAACTATATAACTCTCGAATTATATATGCAAAAAAAATCTTTTTTTGAATACTATGTTCTTCGAGTGGAAAAAATATTCAAACCTATTATGCATCATTAAAAGAAATATTCTCATATATATCAATATATTTCTGAATGGAATTTTTCAATGAAATAAAAATAAAATATGAATCACTTATTTACGTATTTTCAAAATAAAATTAAAATAAAATAATTTTCCCGAGGCGAGGCCGAGCGAGGGTAACTACTAGTTTCTCTTAAAACTTTTCTAAGTTTTTTCCTGAAGAACCAAGTTGATATACATGTACCATATAGTTAAGCATCTAGAAAGGGACCCCAACCCACCCTCCCTTAGTTCCTGTTAAAATCCGGCACACTGCTCATGGTAGTTTTCATTAATGTTGGTGGAACAGGCAAAGAGAGAGAGAGAGAGAGAGAGGGGCGCACTATTGCCTATTGGCATGTGGGGTGTTTGAAGTGACCTAGTCATGCATACAATGAAGATGATGGATTAATGGGAAGACCGGACCACTCGGCACAAGAGTTGTTGGTATGATGGCAAAAAAGCGAGTTGCTTTATATTTGGGTATGGGTAGCTTGCAAAATCATGATGTGTCCTGGCCGATCATTGCAGAATCGTAGTTTTCACAAACAAGTTATATATATTATTTTTTTTTTGAAAAAAAAGTTATATATATTATATTAATGATCCCCATTAAAATTGCATATTGTTGCAATTGACCAAATTCTTTAGGACATGGGACCAATGTTATAAAATACGAAAAACGGTACGGAACGGTCGGGGACCGTTTTACGGAAATACCGTAAAACGGTTGTAAAACGATAAAAAAGGTGAAAAAACGGTCACAGAAACCGATAACAATTTAATTAAAATTTATAGATAAAACAAAAAAATTATAATAATTCAATTTTTTAATAGTAAAAAAATAACATAAACAATATCCAACATAAACGTAACATCAAAACGAATGTCCAATATAAACGTAACATCAAAATATAAATTCAAATCCAAACAAAAACTAAAGCGTAAAATCATTAACATCATTTGAATCAACTTAGCACTCACAATCAAAATTTATGGAGAAGAGATTAGCCTTTGTTGTGAAGAAGAAGAGAGCAGTCATTGTCGCAAATTAAACCGAGCCGTCGTCGTCCTTTTGTCAATCGTGAAGAAGAACTGAAGAATGAAACATCCCAACAAGTGTCGTAAAGATGAAGAATAACTAAAACGGAGACTCGGTGAAGAAGAAATATTATGCCGAGATAAATAACTAGCCCAAAAAATTAGAAAAATCCGGACCCAAAATAATTAGAAGAAAAAACCGGTATGTAAAACGGGTTAAAAACGTTTTTCGGTCAAAAAAATGGTCAAACACGGTAAAAAAACGTTTGACCGTTTTTTGAAACGTTACGGCAAAAAACGGTACGGTTTTCTACCGTAACACTATTTTTCGGTGTTTTTTACAACATTGCATGGGACTATGATGGACGTAGCCATGAATGTGCCTCGGGCCATTACTGCTTTTGCATATCACCTATCGAATGGACCTCTGCAATTATTGTTGCTTCTCTTCCTTCATTCACATTGTATCATTCATTCATCATTTATTTTTGGATAATGCCTCCCATCTTTTGCTAATTACTTTTGCCCAAAGCTAGTCACGCCCTAGCCATTAGCATCCCAGGTAGATTTATTTCAGATCACTAGAAGCGGCACGACCCATCGCTTCCTAGCTCCGCTCATCTTCAATCTGATTCTTTTTCCGAACACGTAGATTGCGTCCTGCCGGGGATTGTGATTTAAGTCATTGGTCGATAGGAAGATTATTCAAAAGCAAATCCGGGCAGAGGGGAGTCTATACAAGAGTTAGAGGAAGTCGAATATATTGATAATATTCTACCAAATTAATAAATTCGCTAATAAAGATAAATATGTTCTTTTTCTAAATATATCTTATTGTACACTTTCGGTATAAATATGCACTTTTCATTGTAAATATGTTTTTTCCTCCAACTCCCGCTGAATCTTATCATCGGACTCTGCTAGCTCAAAGATGGCTAACTTCCCACATTCAATGAATCTCATCTTCTGAATATATTGGCTTAATGTGAGCTAACTTCGTTTGAGCAATTTGGGTGTTCTGATCGAATGGACAGAAGTTTCGCTTAAACCGATGGGAACAAAATCCTAATTCTCAAATTCACATCATGTATCTCATACATAATTTCCAAAATTAGTTTGATGAATTGGATGAAAATCATACATTTGAAAACTCAAAATTCCAACAATACATATAACACTTATATGCGTAATCCGATGATTATATCGAAAATGATCACTCATGAACCATTGTTAGGAAATCAGCATCCTTGTACGTTACAAGCGCAGAGGAATACACATATTCCTTAGCCCTATAAGGCTAGACCCAACGTTTTTTATTGAAAAGTACAAAAGAAAGAGTTCGAGAATTATACCTCGGTTTGTACAAAACCATTGACGTTTTATCTTTCCGCTTTGCTCTTCCCGTGGATTGGTACTCGCTAATAATATTTCCCGGTTCCATCACAAGAGTCCTACTTGAAAAATCTTCTACAAGAAATCCACCTTGAGTTTATTTATCTCAGAAGTACCAACACGTCCAAGTCGTTTTGGCATTTTACTTGCATAAAAATCTACAAGATCAAATCCTAGTTTTTGATAAAAGAGATACAATATTTTGGACTAAAAACTCTTAATTTTATTGGACTAAAATCTTTTCTTTCTCCCTCTTATATATTTTGAAACTACATACTAACAGGGCTTATATAGTGCATGTTATACCTATTACATTAAATAATAAAAACCTTTCTCATACCCCCACTAATATCACTACACCCTCTAATTTCATTAACTCTAATAATAATACCCACTAACTCCATTATTCTAACCATTCAAATTACCCTAATTATAACTCCTATTTGTGACCATACAAATTCTTATTAAATAAATATTATCCTAATTAAGTTTATCTTTCAACATCCTCCCTTCAACTTAATATTTTATCGCCACCTCGCATTCCAAACACATTCTTGAACTTCTCAAATAATTCCACTGTAAGAGGTTTCGTAAAGATATCCGCTACTTGTTTTTTACTCGCAACATGAATTAATTCGACTTCACCATGTTTCACATGCTCGTGAATGAAATGAAATCTGACATCGATATGCTTACTCCTTTCATGATGAACTGGATTTTTCGCCAATGCAATTGCCGACTTGTTATCAACACAATTTTTTTGTCGTTTCACCTTGAGTTAAATTCATCTCGCTTAACAACCTCCTTAACCAGATTGCATGGCTACGGAATTTGAGGTTGTAGCTAATAGTATAATATATGTTTTTCTTTTAAATTCTAAAAATCAGAAAATTAAATTAAAAAATCAGAAATTGAAATAAAAATTTCAAAAACAACAAGTATACAAATCTGAAATTTACTCACACATAATTTGAAAATCTGAAACTAACTAATACATATTTAAATCACACATAAAACTATCACAAAAAACACATACAAATTCAAGCATAAATCACACATAATTTGAATTTTGTTATAAAATAAAGCATAAACAAGAAGAAGTGACGAGAAAAAGAAACTTTTCTATTCAATGGATCACACAATACAGTGGCTATTATTCTCTTTATATAGTAGAGGGTATGGTTAGGTCAAAAGGAAAGTTACAATACAAGGAATTAATACTATAGTAATTACACTAATATAATTACAATGACATCCATATTATTATGTTCATAACACTCTCATTTGGATATTCATATTTCATACACATAAGAGTCTACCTCATTAAAAACTTTGTCAGGAAAAACCCTATGGGATAAAATCCTGGCCAAAGAAAAGAGTGCAGAAAAGGGAAGGATGCGAACAAACAAGTTCTGTTGAATGGGTGTGATGAGAAAGAGAGAAAAGAGAAAAGGGGTTTTTTCATATTAGAGAATCAAACGCAATCAAACATGTTCGTCGGTGCATCGTCTAGACAGGTGCATCCAGGACTCACGGTGGATACGAGTAGAGGAGCGACACATGTGGCTCTTAGTTGTGATCAAACCAGAGGCGTTAATGGAGTCCAAACGGTGGGAGACGTGTGGTATGGGCCGCACGGGCTAGTCACCAACGTGATACCGAAGAAGAGAAGGATGCGAGCGATCAACCCGTCGTGCGTGATCAATTTCACGCTGGTAATTGTCTATCCTCCTTTGCATCGTACCCTCGATATCGAAGCGTGATCTCGGGATTTGGGAACCGGACTGGACCTTCATATTCGCTGCGTGGGCCCGGGGACGGAATAATTGAAGGAAATACAGTTTTGGATCATCGCTAAAATGGTACGTAGGACAAACGAACGTACGCGTTCGTGGGCATACGAAACAGATTAGTAAACCTGGTATACCTTTCAGTAGGAAACTCCGATTTGAATGGTTCAAATTGGGTTAGTTAGATAATGAGATTATCTAGAACTTTCATGTTGTAATATATTTCATTTGAGCGAAGTATCAGTATCGTTCTAATGAAATACCGAAAGGATGCGACAGTTTGACATACAGTCAGTAAAACGGCCGTAACTTTCGGGTCCGAACTCCAATTGGGCTGGGCCAAATTGGGTTGGAAAGATAATTAGATTATCTACAACTTTCGTAAATGTTCAAAGTCGGTGGGAACGATTTAATATTTTCGTTCTGACAGATTACTGAAAGGGTGTATGCAGTTTTCTGTTTGAAAAGGTGTATAAAACAGGATTGGAACGATTTAATATTTTTTGTTGAATAATTAGATTAGTTCAGCCAGAAAATTAATGGAGTTAATTTAGAATTAATCCAGAAATTAAGAGACTCTAGTCACTTGATGAAAGAGTGCGAAGAGATTGAGAGAGAAGGAGAAAAGAATTTTCTCCGTCTAGAGAATCGAAACGCAATCATGCAAGTTCGCCGGTGCATCATCTAGGCAGGTGCATCCGCGACCGAGGTGCTACGACTCACGGTGGATACGGGTAGAGGAGCGACACATGTGGCTCTTCGTTGTGATCAAACTGGAGAAGTAATCGAGTAACGGGCTGTGGAATCATGCGGGCATGGAACGCACGAAGACAACCCGAGGCGTGTCGAAACGGTGGGAGACGTGCGGTATGGGACGTACGGGCTAGTCACCAATGTGACACCGAAGGAAATAGAAGGCGGCGATCAACCCTTCGTGTGCCATCAATTTGGCACTGGTATGAATCTGTCCTTCTATTCGCATCGTACCCTCGAAGTCGTGGCGTGATCTCGGGAATCGGGGAATCGAACCGGGCCTACATATCCGCTGCGCGGGCCCGGGGTCGAGGATATTTCCCAACAATAATTCCCTTCATGATATTCCTTGGAACTTCTTTGCCTTCTCTAATCCAAGCTTTAAGATTGGTTTCTTTCATTTAATGCATTCCTCTTTCATCAATTACTAGCTTTTTCTCCCGCGCAATTGCGCGGGAGCTGTAAGTTTATTCTCAAGTTTTTATTATCTTTTTTTATATATTGATTTTAATTTTATTTCATTATTTTATTTTATTTTTGGTCATATTTTATTTTTTATTTAAAGTTGTAATTTATTATAATTTGTCTAATTGAAACGAATATATCATATGTGGTTATTACGCACATGTTACGAACGAATTAAACATATCATATGTGGTTATTACGCGCATGTTACAAACGAATTATTAATACATAGTATGTAACATAAAGGAATATAAACACAAAATGTAAATATTTCGCAACAAAAAAACTGACAATATTAAACAACACATAATATTAAATAGCTTATAATAAAAAAGAAACAAAAGAATTACAACAATATCAAGTTTTAATTAGTTGTGTTATTAGAAAGTCACACAATTAAATACATCACAACAAATAAACGTTTCCATTCAAGAATAAAATAGGTAAGTATTATATGTTTGCCTCAGTAAATCATGATATCTATAAATTTTATGACAAATAATATTTGAATTGTTCGAGAGCCGGCTTTCTTGAACAATTCAAACATTTTTTGTTGCAAAATTTGTTTATATTTTATACATCATTAGCAAAATCGAGGGAACAATGATGATGATGATGATGATGATGATGATGAGGATGATGATTTGGTGACGGCCATGCTCTATTGTTTAGATTTTCATATTGCATTTGCAAAGACGGTAAATGATGATTTTTATAAATATCAAAGCAAGAAGCACTTGAGTTGTTTAATAGCCAGATTTCTTGAACAAATAAAACATACATACAACGAGTAATTTATTTGTTACATAAAGTCGTGATTCCGATTATTATTTTGTATTGTCATGTACTATGCTTTACTGAGCATACATACACACAATGAGTCTCATTTTTTTTACACTGTTACGATTCAAATCGATGTTTTGTATTGTTCTATTCGAATGTTATATCGAAGTCTTGTTTTGTTTTGACACAAACTCTAGTTTATTTTTCATATGTGTATTTGTAATCGTAATTGAATCTCGTATTTGTATTCTTATTATTATCCTCGTTCTTGTTGACATTTTTCTTTCGTTTTTGGCTATTCATGCACTTTACGCAAGAAAACAAATTGTAGAATTGATTTTGTCATGCCAAGTATCTAAAAAAACCTTTTAGCATTTGAAATTTGATAGCAAAAAATTCTCAGTATTTCAATCTCCATGGCTCATGAGTACAAAACACACATACTTTACTCAAGAAAGCAAATTGTACAATTGATTCTGTCATGCCAAGCATCTTAAAAAACTTTTTAGCATTTGAAATTTTATAGGCTCACGAGTGCGAAAATTACATAAGAAACAGAATCATAAAACAATTACAATTGATTGGTCGTTATTTCGAACATAGTATTCGTCATGGTATTTGTTATTCATGAATGCATTTGTGTCATGTCATATAGAGCTTGCAATATAATAACAAATTTGAATTACAATTTCAAAATAATTACATGGATTATTATTATTGAATTATCATGACAATTTGTTTCAAACATAGTATTTGTCATGGTATTTGTTATTCATGAATGCAATTGTGTCATGTCATATAGAGCTTGCAATATAATAACAAATTTGAGTTACCATTTCAAAATAATTACATGGATTATTATTATTGAATTATCATGACAATTTGTTTCGAACATAGTATTCGTCATGGTATTTGTTATTCATTAATGCGTTTGTGTCATGTCATATAGAGTTTGCGATATGATTACAAATTTGAATTACAATTTGAAAATAATTACATGGATCATTTTTTTACACAACACCACGATTTGGATCGATGTTTGATATTGTCCTGAATTTCTTTTTACACAAATCATACATACACACATACATTGAGTCTCATTTTTTTGTTAAACAATGCCATGATTCGGATCAATGTCTTGAGTCAATGCTTTCATTTTCATTCCGTATTTTTCAAATAATGATGATGATAAATGAGGATGAATGAGGATGATGAGGATGATGAATGATGATGAATGATGCATGATATTTGAACTAACTAAGAAATAAAAAAAATATATGGCTTCAAAGATCTTGGCTTCCGAAATAGCTGCTCTACCCAGTTGAGTACTCCGAGATCTCGGCACGAAAAATAGCTCCCATAGCCGATTAATTATCCAATTCCTGAAATTGAAATAAAAAAAGGATTGATTGGTATAAATAGTTACTAATTAATATTAAAAAGGCAAATACCTAATTAATATTAAAATGGTAAATAGATGCTGCAAAAATTGCAAGAATACATTTTTAAGAACTTTGCAAATTAGTCACCACTTAGGGCTTACCATAGTTGTTCAATTCGCGAATAATACGCGTATAATTTAAGAATAATTACGTATAGCGAATAATATACGTATTGACGTTCGCGTACCCAACCTGATGAATAATTCGCGTATTTTAAAATTGTTTTAAAAAAACACGAATAATACACGTATTTCAGTATAATACGTTTCTTTAGAAGAAAAAAGTATAATTTTTAAATAAATAAAAAAGCATAGATTAAGAAAATCAAAATATCAATAATAATATATAAATTTATGATTTTGAACTAAAATAAATATTGTTTAATAAAATAATTATAATTATGAATTATTTATGAGTAAACAAATGCACATTTATATACTTTTATATACCAAATTATTGCATCCGTATTATGTAAAATAAACATAATTATAGACGAATAACCGAATTGACGAATTATTAGCGTATTGCGTTTTATTTGACCGGATATTTGACCGACTTGAAAAACGTTTGATCCGAATTATACACGAACGTATTACGTACCGTATTATTCGCGTATCACAAATGACTAACTATGGGGCTTACGCGACTGAATTGAGAGTCGTGTTCAGAAAAACGAAACAGTTGAAGAAAAATGCAGGCACACACGATAGGCACATCACAACCTATACAAAAAAAAAGAATTGAAATATGGAGAATGTATGAAATGGTAGACCTTCAGAATTTTGGAAGAAATACCAGAAATCCAGGGGAGAAAAGATGGGGGGTATTTATGGCAAATTGTAAATCGACCCTTATAAATCTCCAAAAAAGCAATATTGCCCCACAAACCAATACTAAAAAAATAATGAAATTTATTTAGAAACCAGCAAATATTAATAAAAATGAATAAAATAGGTTATGAATTTTATTAATTGATTTCTCACCATTGCACGACATGAGGGCAAAGCTGTTCAAATCGCTCAATTTTCCTGCAAGAAAGAAAGATAAATGAAAAGAAACAAAAAAAAGGTACGCAAGAAATTTTGAGGTTTTGCAAAGATACCCCTAAAATAGTGGAAGTTGCAAATATAAAAACATACCAATTCGATTAATGAAGGTAAACAGCAGGGATAATATTGCCTAAAAAACATGCTATATCAATATACCTCGAAAGACAGGTCCTCAACCCACACAATAATTGCTCGAACAACAATCAGGACTCCAATGATAAAATCCACTGGTCATTTTACCATTTTACCCCTCCATTTCACAATCTCCAATTTGCTAAATCCTAACAAATAACCTGAAATTATTTTAAAACTATATGTCATTTTCATCAGGATAAAAGAAGGAAGAATGAAACGGTACGTACCAGTGATATCGTATTATTTGAGAAAGAAAAGAGCCTGTGCTTATTTGATTTGGTCTCGATTCAAAAGAAAAGAGCCTGTGCTTTCGAACAAATTTAATATCGTAAGCTACAACCTATTAAAATAGAAAAATCTAATTAAATTCATATTTCTGCAAGGGTCCAAAATCTTATGAAAGTAAAGCCTGAAATCACATGGATTTTCTGCGACGGGTCGTTTGATCGAGAAAAAGAAAGAACACATTCACGGAATCTGCAAAACTACCCAACAAACGAATCAAAGAACAAAAGAAAGAAAAATCGGCACAAAAAACATTCAAAAAAGAAATAATCATGCCTGATTTTGCTTGTGTGTGTGACAAAATCGTCGCTACATGAGTCGCCCATTTCCCTTTTCTCTTTTCTTTGTTGGCCAGTCAGCAAAAAACGCGAAAGTCGTCAATAGTCAGTAGCAAAACCATGGAGAGAACGGCAGTCGTCATCACCTCTTTTCGGCTCTCGCCATGAGCCGGCAGTTCGTCGCTTTCACCATGAATCGGCAGGGTTAGGGTTAGGGTTAGGGTTAGAGTTAGGTTTTCTGTCGCGGGCGCGCGCGCGCGCGAGAGAGAGAGAGAGAGAGAGAGAGAGAGAGAGAGAGAGAGAGAGAGATGTGATATTTATTATTAATACTTAACTAGCGTGTTACTCGCGCAATTGCGCGAGTTCGTTGTAAAAGAAAAATTCCGTACTTTCTTTTGATTTTTAGGTTTTGTGTGAGTATTTCTTAAATAAATTATCATTAAATAAATTAAACTCCCATTGTTCACTGAATTCGAATTTGAAATTGTTGGTGAGAGAAGCATTACAATTGGTTCACCCTTTTCAATGCCACTTATAACCTGTTAATTATTTCAAAAATAAGTATTTCAAAAAATATATATTGTCCAAAATGTAGTTAATAAAATTTTGACAACCCAGCTTTGAAAGCCTGACTCTTTTCACTGTCAACAATTAGGAACAAAGGGCTCAGTGTAAATGAAATTATATGTTCAGGGTATAGAATATTCCCTCCTAATTTCAATAATGACAAATCACAAATATTAACAAAAATAAAATACAATGCAGGAATTTTTTGAAAATTTCTCAAATGAATAATGTACCTCCACCATTTACTCTTGGTCCGAACCCTATTGAGCATTCAGAAGAGCCCAGCAAGTCCTCGCATATCGTTGCAATAACCTGCCAAATATTCCATTTTAATTTAACAATGCACCAAAATTATGAACAAAATACAATATCTAAATTTTGGATGAAAAACTTACTGAAATTAGAAGGGAGACTTTCGGATGATAAATAACGGCTTTTCTAGGGTTTTCAGGCAAATTTAGATCTGACAATTCAGAGGCGAGATGTATGTCTATTACTCCAGCCACGGGTCCGCGCCACTATGATCTATACCGTTTTCATTATTGGTATAGTTACTATCATATTCTTTAGTTTCAGAATTTTGGCGGGACCCACTTGGCTTGATCGGGTGCTCTGTCTCCTTTCTGGTCAAATCTGCCCAGCCCGTTCGTTTCTCCACCCCTGATCCAACGGTTTCCATTACCTTCATCATATTCCCAGTCACTCTGACGGCTTTGATTATCCTCCTAAACGTCTTGAAATCGTCATCACATTTCTCCAATGCGCTCATTAAGCGTCTTTTTTTTTCCGCAGGCAACTCTGGTGCGGCCGTGGATCGGAACATTTGGAGAAGTAAGCACTGTCGAAAAAATGGTTACTATTTGAAATTCCATATCGGCACACTTGAAAGTATGCATCAAGACCCTCGTGTTACTTGCAATTTTCATTTCTGGCCCTTTCGAAGATGAATTATCCAATTGATCATCATCATCATCATCATCAAGATAATCATCGTTATTATCAGAGTCTCCTAAAACCCCAGCTACGATCGCATCATTCTGTCACGAATTAAATATTTTAAAATAAAAAATTTATATCAGTTGTTTATTATTACGAACGAATTCGAAACAAAAAAAATTGAAATATTAAATCAATACCTCTGCTTGATCATAAGGAGCAGCGAGCGAAATCCTTCCCTTCTTCTTACATGCATATCTGACATGTACCCGACATATGTAGCCGTAACAGATACCCCAAACCGGTACCAGTCTCGAGTCAGAAGCCTATACTCTTCCTTTTCTTCCTCTCCATCGTTCGCCATGTCCCTATAAGCCTCGTTGGTCCACGTTAGAGACAAAGGCAGAAGCTTCGTCAATCGCCATGTTAGGCATCAGAGGAACCGATCCTTCTCGCCAAATGTCAGAGAAAACTTCTAGGGTAACATTTTGATAAATCATTTTGATGAGGCCTCTCTTGACATATCCTAGTTAAACTGGAAAAACAAACAGAAAACACCGTAATTGAACCGACTTGAAAAACTGAATTGTAATTAAACCGAAAAGCATCAAGATATTTGAAATTAGCCGTAATTGACATGGAATCAATCCAGAAAACACTGCAAATAAACTGAAATTAACGATACTCCTGAAACAATCAAACTTCATCTGGAATTAGCGCCAATTAACATGCAATTAACTCATAAAATAGTGTAATTGAATCATAATTAATTCTACACCGCATCAAAAATTGATGAATCGCCACAACTGGTTAGCTTTGAAATGCAACCATGAAAAATCCACATAAATAAAGATCCAAAACGCGTAATAATCTCAGTAAAAGGACTCAACTGGTTAGCTTTCGTCGCCTGAAGAATAGAATGACGAATCGCCACTTCTGTCCTCTCGTCAGCGCTTAGATTTTGCTTTTAGGACGATGCAGAGGAAGTTCAACCGTGCGCGAGGGTGGTAGGGTTTCCGTCGCCATCAAGGTACGCCATTTTTGTCTTCTTTATGTCTTTTGAGTGTGAATGAGTCTCTCTTTCTCTCGGTGGTAGGAGGTATTGTAGGTATTAGGTGTTTTAGATCCAACGGCAGGAAAAGAAGCCATCAGAGTGAAAAAACATGACACGTGGAAGGCTGGGTGAAAGGTTCAATGTTTAGCATTAGTACTATAGTAAGATAAGTTGATTAAGCGTGGTGCACTGTGAGCGGACAGTAGGTGATGTTATGGATGTATCCAGGTGCATGTGAGCCTTGTTTACGTGATTAACAAAAGGAACCACATATCAAACGGTGCAAAACAATCCATCACAGAATCATATCAGATGGCTGAGGAATAAGTAAGACGAAACTGCACGAAATAATTCACACAATCTTTCAAAAAAAAGAAATAATTCACAGAAAATCCAATGCCAAAAAAAAGGAAAAGCAGCTTATGTGGCTGCATTGGAGAGGGCTTTTTCGTTTAAAAATATACACAACAATAAATATGCAATTTAAAATTGAAAATTTTGATATCATGCTTTTGATTTCTTCAGGATAACATAGGGCATTTGGAATTCTTCTGAGGGTGATCTTGACTGGCTTCGTACACAGTGGATTGGCTCTAGCATTTCTTTGATTTAAGACCTGATCATTTGCAATTTGATAAGTTGTATAAGCTGACACGTAATTATTCTTTGTGTTGCTTGTTTTTTTTTGGGCAAAATTTTGCTATATGTCCCCGGTTTCTACAGATCATGCATTGTATAGGATCTCAGCGGTCCTTCTGAATATGATATGGACCGAGACACTTATAACACTCTCTCTTACCCTTCTTTTTCCTTTCCACCTTGATCCAATCTCCATCCGTTGGATCATTGATTAAGACTTGAGCGCAAGTTCTTCTATCATTCTATGATGACATGGTCGGTCTGAGAACACCACGAAAACGATTTTTAGTGTGAGATAGAGGTGAAAGAGAGTAGATCTAAGTTTTAGTTGTAAGAATAGGTGAAAGAGTATTTTAATGTGAGAAGAGGGTGAGAGTTAGGAAGATCCACAGATCCAAAGGATCTAGTGGTATACAGATCCAGTTTTCACCGGAGGGGATCACCGGAGAAACCGTCGTCTTTTTCCTTCCTCAGATCGCCTTCAGATCACCTTGTCGCCTATAGATTCGAAAATCATTTTCGCGTAAAAAGATTCCTATGAATCGAAAAACAAACTTTCTTAGTGCTTGTAAAATTTTGTGAAAGATTTGATACAAACGATCTCAAAAACTCGTTATTTGAACTCCTTAAAGCGTAAAAAAAATTGCTATGAATCGACAAGCAAACTTTCTTAGTTTTTGTACAATTTGATGTAAAGTTACGTAGTAAAAAATTCGATCCAAAAAATACAAAAACACGTTATTTGTACTCCTCAAAGCCTCAATAAATTGTCAATGCTGCCTATAGCAAAAACAAACTTCTGTAATGTTTGTACAATTTGGTGAAAATTTTCGAAGTAAACGATCTAAAAATCACGTTATTAGGACTCCTCAAAGCGTAAAAAATTGCTATGAATCGAAAAACAAACTTTCTCAGTGTTTGTACAATTTGGTTAAAACTTACGTCATAAAAGATTCGACCCAAACAATCTAAAAACACATTATTTGGACTCCTCAAAACGTAAAAAGATTGCTATGAATCGAAACACAATCTTTCTTTGTGTTTGTAAAATTTGATGAAAACTTACGTAATAAAAGATTCGATCCAAACCATCTCAAAAACACGTTATTTGGACTGCTCAAAACGTAAAAAGATTGCGACGAATCAAAAGTAAAATTTCTTAGTGTTTGTACAATTTGATGAAAAGTTACGTAGTAAAAGATTCGATCCAAAATATCTCAAAAACACGTTATTTGGACTCCTCAAAGCCAAAATAGATTGTCAAGACTGCCTACAGCGAAAATAAACTTTGGTAATATTTGTACAATTTGGTGAAAACTTGTATATTAAAACTTTCGAAGTAAACGATCTAAACTACACGTTATTTGGACTCCTTAAAGCGTAAAAAGATTGCTATGAATCGAAAAACATATTTTTTTAGTGTTTGCACAGTTTGGTGAAAAGTCACGTCAAAAAAGATTCGACCCAAACAATCTAAAAACACTTTATTTGGACTCTTCAAAGCGTAAAAAGATTGTTATGAATCGAAAAATAATCTTTCTTGGTGTTTGTAAAATTTGGTGAAAACTTACGTCATAAAACATTCGATGCAAACCATTTAAAAAAGACGTTATTTGGACTCCTCAAAGCCTAAAAATATTTCTATGTATCGAAAAACAAAATTTTCTTAGTGTTTGTAAAATTTGGTGAAAAGTTATCTAGTAAAAGATTCGATACAAAAGATCCCAAAAACTCGTTATTTAAACTCCTTAAGATTGCTATGAATCGAAAAGCAAATTTTCTTAGTGTTTGTACAATTTGGTGAAAAGTTACTTAGTAAAAGATTCGATCCAAAAGATCTCAAAACACGTTATTTGGACTTCTCAAAGCCTAAATAGATTGTCAAAACTGCCTACAGCGAAAGCAAACTTTGGTAATGTTTGCCACCTGTGTGGTAAAAATTTCGAAGTAAATAATCGAAAAAACACGTTAGTTGGACTCCTCAAAGTGTAAAAAGATTGTTATGAATGGAAAAATAAAGTTTCTTAGTGTTTGTACAATTTGGTGAAAAGTTACGTCATAAAAGATCCATCTCATCCGCCGATCGAGACGAATATTTTCTTGAGATTCTTCTACCATAGGATCAACAAACATCTCTCTTCCAATATAATAATGTAAAAGTGCACATGCAGAAATAATTCTACACTGAATTTTCACATGATAAAATGATTTTCTCGTAAGAATTGCCCATCTTCCTTTAACCAAGCCAAAAAATGTTCTATGACATTTACCGCCGAGGAATGCTTATAATTGAAAAACTCTTTTGCCGTTAATGGTTTCATTCCATCTCTCCAATCATTCAATTGATACCGTTGGCATTTATATGGTGCAAGAAATCCCTCTCGATTTGGATAACCGTCATCACAAAGATAATATTGACCTACATAATAAAACAAGAAAGTAGAATATTATGGCGAACATTATTTAATTTTTTACTGCACGAATGTTCAATTTTTTGTTGAATTAAAATAACTACCACAAAATGGTTAATTAGCTAAAATTGGAATTTTTTTTTTTTTTTGCTATGTAGCACTGAGCTTTTTTTTGCAGATAAAAGAAAGCAATTTAAAGACAATTTGCACAAAAATACTATTCGGTTCCAAATAGTTATTGACTTATAAAAACAAAATTGCATAGCTTATTTAATAATTTGTAAATACTTATGAGAGACAAGACATATCTATACTTTATCTTGAGGAACTTTTAATCCATTTTTCCTCAAAATAGCATCATGAAGTACATGTGA
The DNA here is from genome assembly GCA_946800325.1 of Luzula sylvatica. NCBI lineage: Eukaryota > Viridiplantae > Streptophyta > Magnoliopsida > Poales > Juncaceae > Luzula > Luzula sylvatica. The sequence goes on along the minus strand of OX326961.1, from coordinate 30,195,664 downwards.
ATCCGCAACTGATCCTTCCTACTATTTCGGAGGAATATAAATAAACTCCATATCTTGAGAACATACTCCCAAAACATTTGTTGCCACATCTTTTTTTCTTGTGCGATATCTCGCTATATGTATAGCCTGGACATTGACATGTATATATGTACCATCTAGTGCTCCCAGAGAATTCTATATAATTCAAATATAAATTAGATTGATATTATGTTCGTTTGGAATTATGGTAAATTTAGTTTAAATGATAACAAAATTAAAATTAAAGTACCTTCAACCATTTCCATCTTTCGTCTATTGAACCTCGGGTATCGGTTTTGGTTTTTCAAGCAAGATGTGATGACAACAATAATAGCATTAAGCAAGCTACGAAATTTCCTACTTATCGATTCTCTCGATCTAACAAATTGTCTCTTTATTACTTTATTTTTTACATTATGAGTAACAATATGTAAAAACATCGCAATCGCTTCTTCAACCGATATGTTTCCATCACATTTTACTCTACCCGTGCTCGATAGCATGTTACATAAAGTATAAAATGCATTTCTATCCATAAGTGTATTTTCAACACATGCCAAATCAATATAAAAATAATTCTCTTAAAATGAATTAATCGGATACGGTGTCCCTCAAAAGAACTCTTACCACCCCATGATACTCTTCTTCTGAGTATCATATAATATAATCATAGAATTTCATAAAACCATTGTAATACATGCAACTCTCAAGTGCAATAGCATCATTTTCTTATATGGCAATGTCTTTTGATCTCCATTAAGTTATTATCCATCCCCTTTGATTTTCTGTTGAACACAATTCTGGGAAGGTGGGATGGATGGCAGGGCAGAGACAAATGGAGGAGGAGACTAAATGAGTTCTAAAAACGATATGAAGATTATAATGGGGACGATAAATTGACCTGGTGGTACTTATGTTCCAAGAATACCTTTTGGGAATGAAGGGTCAAGATTCCATGTATCAAAAAAGGAAAGAATTCATTTGATGTATGAAAGAAGAGTTCATATAATTAACATTCATCCTTAGTTAACAATTTCTAATTAACAACTAAAAATATTAATTAAGTGTCCCTACTATAAATTTCCCTCTCGTGGGCTAAGTCTAATACCAATACAGCATTAACACATATGGAGAATTCGGTTCTTCATTCCTTGATACATACAAATCATTCAAATGATGACATAACTTTCTTGACATCCTCTTGTTGCTCCCTCCACCACCTTTGCTCTAGTGTAATGAGTTGCTGCCTTGTAGCACCGGCTGTTCGGGATGAATTGGTAGAACTAGCATATCCCGATCTCATAATTGGGCTTCTTGTTCTTTCATTTACCTGATTTATCTTGTCAACATTTTTGAAAGATTCTTGTAAGAATGGATTGTTGTAGTTGTCAGCCAGTTCTCGATTACGGTCATCAGAATTTTTGAAGTCTTGGCTATAGGAGCTTCCGTGCTGGCTATTCAAAATTTCACTTGCCGTCTCGAGCAAAAGAAGCTCCCATCTCTTCGACTTTGGTTCCGAGTATTTCGCATGACCTTCATGTATATATGCGTCCAAATACTGAACTAGCGTTTCGGATATTAATTGCACGCGCGGATATTCGTGGAACCTTCCAACACCCATCTTGATGCACATCGAGTATAATAAATCGAGTTCCTTGAATTGTTTCATTGCCATTTTGCAAGCATCGACCGTCTTCATGCGACATGATTTATCAAGACTGAAGAATTTGTCGAGAAGTAGGATTAGTGCTGCTGAAATATCTCGATAAAGTTCAAAAGTCTCACGCAAAACCATGTAGAGAGAAATTTGAACAAGGCGCGCATTGCGTGCCGGTCCAGTTGGCTTCATGCCTATCGCACGATCTAATAGGCGTTGCCAATGCCTGACATGAACAAAGGCCACAGATGGAGTCATAGTGTTCACCAGGTTAATAGCCATATGTCCACGAAAATTGAGGTTACAGAGCTTTCCTTCGATACCAGACTCCAAACGGCAGTCCAAATACCGTGCAAAAGTCCATACATACGCTGTATAGTCCCACGGGCTATGGGAAATGGAAGGAGAAGTAGAGAAGCTCGATAAATCCAAAAACTGCGAACGACCATGATGACTGGCTAGCTCTACTGCTTCGAGGGAAAAGTACGTACCTCCCTTACGAAGTGCATGGAAGGTGAGAACGAGGGACTTTAGGGCAACAGTATAATCACGTGTCCTTGAAATACGGCGTGAGATGGCACGAACTGTTGGTAATACGGAATTCGAATATGGATTTCTAATAGGAATTTCTAATAAACAAAAAACTCTCTCTTATAATTCTAATAGTCTCTTACAAGTCTTTCTCTCTTTTCTAATTGATATTTGATGATTTAATTGCTAACCATCCAAGCCCTATTTATAGGCTCAATAAACTTGAGATACAAGGAATTAAACATTGCCTTAAAAACTATTTCCTAAACTAATTTCCTTATAATTAAAATCTGCCCCATAATTATTTCCTAACTTTCTTTCCTTAAAATAATCTTTCCCTAAAATTATTTGGGCTAATTAAACTTGATAAATATATGTATGGGCTTGGGCTTATTAACAAATTCCTCCCTTAAGCTCAAGCCTATTCTTCATCCCAATCATCGTCTTCAAGTTCTCAAACAGCGCTGTCGGAAGCGGCTTCGTGAAGATGTCTGCTACCTGATCCTGGCTCGCCACATGAATCATTCGCATATCGCCTTTCTTCACCTGCTCTCGAATGAAATGAAAACACACATCAATGTGCTTACTCCTCTCATGATGGACCGGATTCTTTGCTAGCTCGATTGCGGATTTATTGTCGACTCGTATCTCAGTCGCATCGTGTTGCGTCATCTTCAACTCGTGCAACAAGTTCCTTAACCATGTCGCATGGCACACACACCACGATGCTGCCACGTATTCCGCCTCGCACGTCGATAGCGTCACTATTGGCTGTTTCTTCGAAAGCCACGTAAACGCAGTATCTCCCATGTAAAACACACAACCTGCTGTGCTTTTTCGATCGTCAACATCTCCACACCAATCACTGTCCGAGTAGCCCACCAGCTTGTACTCGTCCGTCCTCGAGTAATATAGCCCGAGTGATTCTGTACCTCGAATGTACCGAAGAATCCTTTTTATCGCTTTCCAGTGTGAATGTCTCGGTTCCTCCATGAATCGACTCACCACCCCAACACTATACGCAATGTCGGGCCTAGTACAAGTAAGGTACCGCAAGCTCCCAACCAAACTTCGAAATTTGCTCGGATCAACTCTGTCTCCTCCCTCAAATTTAGAGAGTTTCGCACCGAGCTCCATCGGGGTCGCCACTGGGTTGCTGTCCTCCATCTTGTACCTCTTCAGGATATCCTTCGCGTTTGCCTCCTGCGATACAAAAATTCCTGACTCACCTTGTTTAACTTCGAGGCCAAGGAAGTATTTCATCAGACCCAAATCTGTCATCTCGAATTCTCGCGTCATCGCTTCTTTGAATTCCTTCGCCATCTTTTCATTACTCCCCATGAAAATCAGATCATCAACATAGAGAGCAACAAACAACACATCTTTTTCCTTCTTCCTCACGTACAATGCATGCTCGTATGGGCACTGTACAAATCCGGTCTTCTTGAAGTATGTGTCGATTCGGGTATTCCATGCTCGAGGTGCCTGTTTGAGCCCGTACAACGCCTTTCTCAACTTCAACACCTTTCCTTCTTTTCCAGCTTTCACGTAACCAGGTGGTTGCTCGACATAGACTTCTTCTTCGAGCACGCCATTCAGAAATGCTGATTTCACGTCCATCTGATAGATCGGCCACTTGAATTGAGCTGCTTGAGATATGAGAAGTCGGATCGTCTCCATTCTCGCAACAGGAGCGAAAACCTCGTCGTAATCAATACCGGCCTGTTGCCGATACCCCTTCGCCACCAATCGAGCCTTGTACCTTTCGATCTCGCCTTGAGCATTCATCTTCTTTTTGTACACCCACTTGACTCCTATGGGCCTGCATCCTTTTGGTAACTCGACCAAGTCCCACGTCTTGTTTTTCTCGATAGCCCCAATCTCTTCATCCATCGCGGCTTGCCATTTCTTGTTTCTCACGGCTTCTTCAAAAGAAATATTCTCCGCATCTGCCAAAAGACAAACAAGATGTACCTCACTAGTTGCATCATACAACTCTCGTAAGCTCCTCGTGCGTGTCTGTCTCGGCTCGTCTTCATCATCAGGTAATTCGGGGCTAGTCGGTACAACAATTGAGGATTCTTCTTTCTCGGACACTTCTGACTCGGCCTCCTCATTTTCCATCTCACACTTCTTATTCCAGTCCCATGCGCTCTTCTCATTCACATGGACATCTCGGCTCACCACAACTTTTCTTTCAATCGGGTCGTACAACTTGTATGCCTTCGTTTTCTCGTCATATCCAATGAACACGAACTTCTTGCTTTTATCATCGAGCTTCGTCCTCCTTTGATCTGGTACATGTGCATACGCCACACTTCCGAACACCTTGAAATGCGACACCGTCGGTTTCATGCCGCTCCACGCTTCTTGAGGTGTTTTCTCGCCTAATTTCGCATGAGGACATCGATTTTGTACATACACCGCACACTGTACCGCCTCGGCCCAAAATTCTTTTGGCACTCCTTTGCTCTTCAACATCGATCGAACCATGTCGAGAATGGTCCGGTTCTTCCTCTCGGCCACACCATTTTGCTGAGGCGAGTATGGCGCAGTCAAGAATCTCTTAATCCCTTGCTCCTCACAAAAGCTCGTAAATGCGGTTGACGTGTACTCACCGCCTCTATCTGACCGCAAAGCTTTGATGTATCGCCCGGTCATCTTCTCGACAAGCACCTTGAACCTCTTGAACACTTCGAATGCCTCGGATTTTTCCTTCAAAAAATAAACCCAGGTCCTCCTAGTGTAATCATCAACGAATGTAATAAAATACCTTTTCTCACTGAACGATTTCGGTGTGATCGGACCACAAATGTCGGTGTGCACCAGCTCGAGAGGGTTTGCTGCTTCATATTTTGCCTTCTTCTGAAATGGGACTCTTGCATGTTTACCGAGTACGCAACCTTCGCAAAATCTGCTCGTGTAGTCCATATCTGGCAGACCGTGCACCATGTCCTTCTTTGCCAACTCTCGCAAGCCTCCATAGTGCAAGTGTCCAAACCGCAAATGCCAGAGCCAAGCTTTATCCTCCATGTCGACTCGTAAGCACATTCTCTGCACACTTCTCAGGTTGAGCTTGAACATTCGATTCTTTGCCATCTCAACACGCGCAACTAATTGACCTTGCTTGTCCTTCAGCTGCATCGTTCGATCTTTCATGAAGACCGAGTATCCTTTCTCCAATAGTTGCCCCATGCTGATTATGTTGCTCTTCGTCTCAGGCACGTAATAGACATTTTCGATATGTCCTTCTTTACCATCCTTCTGATAGAATCGAATTTTACCTTTACCCTTTACTTGGACCTTTGACGCATCTCCAAATGACACGTGTCCATCGTCTAGCTCCTTCATCTCTAAGAAAAGGTGTTTGTGCCCGCACATGTGGTTGCTTGCGCCGGTGTCGAGGTACCAGATCGTATCGCTCTCCGATGTGGTGTCTTTGTGAGCCATCATGAGAACGCCATCATTTGCCTCCTTCTCTACTAGGTTGGCATTTTCTTTTACCTTTTTCTCGGACCAGCACTCCTTCGCGTAGTGTCCAGGCTTGCCGCAGTTGTAACACTCGACACTTGCTCGACTCGACCAGCTTCCTCGTCCACGACTTCGTCCTCGGCCGCGCCAATTTTGCTGATTCGGTTGCTTCTTTTCTTCGGAATTATAGTTTCCGCCTCTGCCTCGACCACCAAATCGACCTCCACGGTCGCGTCCTCTTCCTCGATTGTTCTCAGCGTACATCGCCTTGTCTTCATCTATGGTCGTCTTGACTTGCAGAGCTTCTTGGTGTGCCTCGTTCTCCTTCTTTTTCTTTCGCTGCTCGTGTGCCTCGAGTGAACCTGCCAATTCATCAACGGTCATTTGATCTAAATCTTTCGACTCTTCAATAGCGCACACCACGTTTTCGAACTTCTCGGTCAGAGATCGTAGAATCTTCTCAACAACTCTTGCGTCGGTTAGAGCTTCTCCGTTGCCCTTTAACTGATTCGCCACTGCTTGTACACGCGAGATGTAGTCGGATACTCCCTCTGATTCCTTCATCTTCATGGACTCCAATTCGTCTCGCAAAGTCTGAAGCCTTACTTGCTTCACTCGGTCGGCACCCTTGAACACCCTCTCCAAAGTGTCACATGCTTCCATCGAAGTTTTCGCGCCGACAATCTTCTGAAAACCCGACTCGTCTACAGCTTGGTACAACAGGTACATGGCGGTCTTGTCCTTCACTCGTTTCTCTTTCATTGCTTTTAATTGGTTTACCGTCTGCTCCGTTTCGGCAACCGGTTCCACGTAGCCAGCTTCGACTATCTCCCAAACATCTTGCGCACCGAGTAACGCCCGCATCTGGATACTCCATACTTCGTAATTCGTCTTCGTCAATCGCGGTAGCGGTATATGGCCAAAAACACTCCCAGAACTCGCCATCGCTCTGATGCCAATTTGTTGGTAATACGGAATTCGAATATGGATTTCTAATAGGAATTTCTAATAAACAAAAAACTCTCTCTTATAATTCTAATAGTCTCTTACAAGTCTTTCTCTCTTTTCTAATTGATATTTGATGATTTAATTGCTAACCATCCAAGCCCTATTTATAGGCTCAATAAACTTGAGATACAAGGAATTAAACATTGCCTTAAAAACTATTTCCTAAACTAATTTCCTTATAATTAAAATCTGCCCCATAATTATTTCCTAACTTTATTTCCTTAAAATAATATTTCTCTAAAATTATTTGGGTTAATTAAACTTGATAAATATATGTATGGGCTTGGGCTTATTAACACGAACACCATCTGCAGCCAATCTGGACGAGGTGGCAACCAGAGCAATAACCTCTTCCATATGACGCTCGTCAAGCATGTCCTCTTCGTGCGAGGTTGCTTTAAGGATGGCTACATCGAGGTTATATGATCCAGCATGTATTTTAGCCAAACTTATGCTTGCTTGGTCCTTGACAGCGTTGATGGCACGGCGAATCACTCCAGGCATTTTCGTCTGGAAGAAAGATGGTCGAAGATGTACCGGGAAATTAGCAAAAAGAAAATCAAGGGAGTCTTAATGGTTCATGTCACTTATGTAGTATTGTGGAATGGTAAGACGGTTACATGTAAAGTCTTAGGTGCGAGTATTAGCAGTTAACTACTTGACTAATTTTGGAATGTTTATGTTATAAGACTGAGTTTAGGTTTTAGGTGCGAGTATTACCGGTTAGTTATTTGACTAATTTTGGAATACTTATGGTAGAAAACTGAGTTTAAGTCTTAGGTGCGAGTATTGACCCATTTTGGAATGGTTATGATATAAGACTGAGTTTAAGTCTTAGGTGCAAGTATTAGCGGTTAATTATTTGATCAATTTTGGAATGGTTATGGTATAAGACATTGTTTAAGTCTTAGGTGTGCGAGTATTAGCGGTTAATTACTTGACCAATTTTGGATTGGTCATGGTATAAGGCAGAGTTTAAGTCTCGGATATTTTCGGATATTTGTAGGATATTTCTGACGTATTAATAAACGTACTTATATATAATAAATATATAAATTTGAAATCGAAATAAATGAGTAATTAATAAATAAATATTTACTGAATTTGAAATTATTTATGGAATAACAAACTTTTAATATATTTTATGTCACACATATAATATAAAACTTTATAAATATTAAATATATAAATTACAATTAACGAAATTAACCAAAATATTATATACAACACATGTATCGTATCCTATATTTTTTAAAAACTGTCATATTTGTATCGTGTCGGATACGATACAAGTATCCAGATACGTGCAACATAGAAATTATACATGTCCTCTCTAAATAGCCCCACATTCATATTTTTAACAATTAACAAATAAATTAAACAAATACGATAAAGTATGTAAAACTGCATTTTTTATTCATCTTTAACGAAAAATAATTATTTAACATAAATATGACAAAAATAACTTCTACTAAATTTGTTGAGTCAAATCACTAAAATAATTGACTGTGTTTTAGAATTACTTTTTTTAAATTCATTATATATGTTCGTTCGAATTTTTTTATTTATTCGGTAATAACTACTATTAGATTATTGTAAAGTGGTTTGCAGAGAGGAAGGAAGGTATATTGTTGGCCATCAAGCCACACAAGTTTATTATACGTCGTATCTGCGTGACACTTGGAAGACACACTTGTGGTGGATTCTTACGAAAACGTGTCAGAAACTGGAACTACCCGAGGATGAAGCTGACGAGCAGGTCCGGCCCATACGTAAGGCCAAAGAAGTCCAAGTTTCGGATCCAAAATTTTAAGGGTTTCAAAATTTTCGAAAAATATAATTTATCCAGTTAAGAATAAGTATAATTAAAATAAAATCACATATCACAAGAATTCTCTTGGTTAATTGGTACAACAATTATCTATTTAATGAGAGATCATTAGTTCGAATCCCTACAAATAATTATATTAATTTTTTTTTTCAAATACAAGGAAACTATGAGAAAAAATTAATCTTGCGAGATTTGAATCTTGGATCTATATCAAAAAATCAAGAAGCTTAATCAAGAAATCACACAATCACATGTAAAATTTTAATCTCCTTTAATAATTAATTTAAGGAATATTTTACAAAATTAGCTTTGGGTCTTTAATATGGTTGGGCCGGCCCTATGACGAGTTACCAAATAGGAACACCCTCAAGTCTTCCCAAGAAGTGGGTCCAAATCGACATTTGAGGAACGTCTTCGTTGAACATGACAAGAATATTGATGATATCGTCACAAGTCTTGTTTAGATGAACCCGTAAATGAAAATGAGATGAGTATCAATGAAAAAAAAAGATGCATTCTGACAACAAAAAGGTGTGACAATTTTACATTTGAGTGATTTATCATTTTTGTTTTGATGGAAAACCGAAAAGGTGTGACAGTTTTACACACAATTAGTAAAATCATCACAACTTTCGTGTCTGAACTCCAATTGGGTTGGACCAAATTGGATTGGAAAGATAATTAGATTATCTACAACTTCAGCGAAGATTCATATTCAATTTGTGGAGGAAATACAGTTACAGATCAACTAGTAGATTGTACACATGAGGATATATGAACGTACGCGTTCGTTGAAACGATTGGATGCATAATGAGATTATGCAAATCTGACAAAAAACACATAGTCCGTCATGACGGACTAGTTGGTCTGTCGTGACGGGCCAAAGGGGTTTTCAGACAGAATTGACAGATAATACATAGTCTGTCAGGACGGACTGGTTGGTCTGTCGTGACGGACCATAGTGTATTTCTAAGCACCAATCTGTGAGTATAGTGTCGTGACGGACTGTTTTGTCCGTCATGAAGGAGCTGCGTCACGACGGACAAGCTGGTCCGTCATGACAGAGCTGAGTAGTAACGACTATTACAGTAAATGTGATACGTCCGTCGTGACGGACTATGGTGCGTCATGACGGATTGTAGTCCGAATTCTGGAATAGCATTTTTTGTTAAGATACTCATTAATCCTCATTAATGGGGTGTTTTATTATAAGATCAAGGGTTGATCTTCCTTTCTCATGTCATATTATTCCAGAGAATACTTTGTGCTTGTGAAACAAGTTAGAAAGAGAGAAACACCATTAGAGGTTGATCTTGAACAAGTTTATGGCGATTTTAGAAGAATCGCGTGTAACCGAGAGACGAAAACTCGCGGTGGATACGAGTAGAGAGGCTGAAACCTTTCGTTGTGATCAAACGGGAGCAAGTTTGAGGGAGATTGAAGGACAAATCGGAAGCAATCCAGTTGTATTCGACAAATCGGAGGTTCGAGCAAGGTGTCGAATCGTGCGGGCGTGGGACGCACGTGTTGCCGTGATTGAAGCAAGGACAGCAACTACGTGATCAACCCGTCACCGTGATCAATTTATGTATGATTTCTCTATATATAATAGTTATATATAGGTAGTTGCATGTAGTTTAGGATTCGTACACTCGGGTCGACGACGAGGTCCTCGGGATCGGGTCAGACCGGCCCCTTCATTTCGCTGCTCGGGACTCGGTAGCGACGTCGGTACCCAACAATTTAATCGATTTATTATTTTCGTTTTACATAATAGTGAAAGCGTGCAACAAGTGTTATGTTTCGAAAGGTGTCTTTTCAGTAGGTTTTATTCATATATGTGTACATAATCAAAAACGTGTTTCTCTCTCCAATTCAATCATTCTACACTAGGAGATTTATATCGAAAACAGATCCTAGATGACGAGAATCTCACAAATCCGATGCATCATGTCGAGATATCACAACAAACAATAATATAATCATAAAATTTCATAAAACCATTGTAATGTTGGGGAATATCCCCGGCCCCGGCCCCGCGCAGCGGATATGTAGGCCCGGTCCGGTTCCCCGATTCCCCGATTCCCGAGATCACGCCACGACTTCGAGGGTACGATGCAAATAGAAGGTTAGATCCATACCAGTTCCAAATTGATGGAACACGAAGGGTTGATCGCTGCCTCCTACTCCTCCGGTCACGTTGGTGACTTTACGCGCGTCCCACACCGTGCGTCCTTCACCGTTCGTTCCCGTTCTTCGATCCTTCGGTTCGATCACAACGGAGAGCCCCAAGTGTTGCTCCTCCACACGTATCCACCTTGAGTCGGAAGACGCCGAACACGGATACACCTGCCTAGACGATGTATCGGTGCACTTGCTTGATCTCGATCGATTCTCTATTAATCTCTCTTCGTGCCTTTTCACTCACAAAAGATCAAATCTGAATTTGCTCTTTTTCTTGTGTCTTGGACAGAATATTGCTTTGAATTACTTCTGAATTCCTTAGTGAAGATGAGAGAGAAAATCCTATTTATACCTAATAGGATAAGGATTAGCCAAAAGACATGTATATCCAATATACACCCTTTCACACAGAAAACTGTATGAACCTGATCAGTATTCTGTCCAGACGAAATTGATAAATTTCTCTGACAGAAAATAAACCAACACGAAAGTTGTAGATAATCTTATTATCTACTCAACCCAATTTGGCCCAGCCCAATTGGAGTTCGTATGCAAACGTTATGACTGTTGTACTAACTGTATGTCATACTGTTGCACCCTTTCGGTATTTCACAGAAACGACACTTATACTTCGTTCATATGAAATATATTTCTATATGAAGGTTGTAGATAATCTCATTATCTATCTAACCCAATTTGAACCATTCTAATTGGATTTTTCCCACTGAAAGTTATGGCCACGAATGTACGACTACATTCGTTTATCCTTGTGTACACTTTTACGGTTGATCCGAAACTGTATTTCTTTCAGTCTCCCACTCAATTTCAGATCTACCTAAAAGGTACTCATGCATATCCAATACGCCTGATTTTAGAGAATATAGCTCGCGTATCAAATACCAAGCTATGCACATCCAATGTGCCGATTTTATGATCAAGCCCGACTTAGTACGACTCGTTGTGTGACCATGTAGGTTCGACTTAACGATGGCAGTAGGTTGTTTCCAATGCCTACAAGCTCATGAGCGGGATCTAGTCACTCCATCATAGCTACCCATGTTAAACGAAAAATGATTGTGATCATTGTGCCTATCTCGAATAGCGGTTACTAGTTCTCTTGTTTACGATATCCGTTAATCAAAAGGCACGGTAATAGTCATCCTTATAATTTGATTAACTATACTTATCCCCGATTCCGAGTTGAGTTAACAAATTTCAATCGATATTAACCATTAATATCATTGACTGTGGCCACAGTTTTCGTTAATCGACTCATCGAGCGGCGCCTAAGAGATATCTCTTCCTTTCGGAATAAACAATTCCTATCTTGGAGACTCACATTGAATTCCGTGTTTCGGACAATACCCAATGATGACCCTTTTAACTCCCTGTTACGGTGAGCGTAAGATCATATCAAAGCATTGTGTTACGCACGTAACGCAATCAATGATCCCCTCAAGTATGAAGAATCTAAAACCCCATCCGTCGCAAGTCCATCTATAATGACTAAACCATGTCATGGTCTCGCGGCTTCGGTCATATCCAATATATGTAACCTAACATATATCTACGTTCCCGATTCGACAAACTCCTTTGTCCCATGATTAGCAAAACATAATCATCTCCTCGGCAAACGTACTAGTGTACGCGTTCAGTCTATTATCCAATAATAGAAATGCTTCTCTCTTAAGCAAGCTGATTCGCGACTAGGGATGTTTAGAAATGACACTTTAAGTGTGACGGTTTCGCTGCACATGGTCCTCAACCATGTCGACGTCCACACAAGTTCAAATCAAGGTTCATGTAACAATCATATTACACAACCCAGCACACAGTTTTCATATAAGATAGATGCAAAATGAAAAATTTTAAAATTCTGAAATTGCATTACTATAAGATAAGTTTGGGGTGATACAACGTTTACTAATCTATTAGACTAATCTCGTCCTACGATACTATCGTTTTAGATAACTAACTACTCTCTTCCTCCTCTAGGTATCTCAAACCTATAGCTTTCGCATGATAATCGTGCTTAGCTTGCGAGAGTGGCTTAGTAAACGGGTCCGCAACAATCCTGTCAGTATCAATCTTCTCAATGATCACATCATTCCTTTGCAAAATCTCACGGATCAAGTGAAATTTTCTGAGTATGTGCTTGGAGCGGTGATGTGCCCTCGGTTCCTTGGACTATGCTATTGCGCCCGTATTGTCGCAATACACAACTACAGGTTCCGAGATGCTCGGGACTACACCAAGCTCCGACACAAACTTCTTGATCCAAATCGCCTCCTTTGCCGCTTCGGAAGCCGCAATATACTCCGATTCAGTTGTAGAGTCTGCTATCGTGGGTTGTTTGGAACTTTTCCAAACTACCGCTCCACCATTTAGACAAAACACGTATCCGCTTTGTGATCGAAAGTCATCGACACATGTTTGGAAACTGGCGTCGGTATATCCATTGATGACCAACCCGGATGTCTTTCCACCATAAATTAGAAATTGATCCTTAGTTCTTCGTAAGTACTTAAGGATGTTCTTAACTGCGATCCAATCCATATCCCCTGGATTAGATTGGTAACGCGAAACGACGCTCAATGCATACGACACATCGGAGCGCGTACAAATCATGGCATACATAATTGATCCAACCGCCAAAGCGTATGGAACAATACTCATCGCATTCTTATCTTCGCTCGATGTCGGACATTGAGCTTTAGAATACGATATGCCACTCGACATTGGAAGAAGTCCTTTCTTCGAATTTTGCATTGAAAACCGTTTCAACACTTTGTCGATGTACGTGCTTTGACTCAAGCCGAGTAACTTCTTGGATCTATCTCTATAAATCCTCACGCCTAATATATAGGCGGCCTCGCCCAAATCTTTCATAGCGAAACGAGTATTTAAATACTTCTTAACATCCGTAAGCATCGGAATGTCGTTTCCTATGATCAAGATGTCGTCTACATATAGTACAAGAAATACTACGCGGCTCCCACTAACCTTCTTGTATACACAAGGTTCTTCTACGTTTTTCATGAAATTATATTCTCGTATAACTTCATCGAAACGTATGTTCCAACTCCGAGAAGCTTGCTTCAATCCATAAATGGATCGTTGCAACTTGCACACTTTATTCGGACTCTTCGAATCGACAAAACCCTCGGGCTGTGTCATGTACACATCCTCTTCTAAGTTCCCGTTAAGGAATGCGGTTTTGACATCCATTTGCCAAATCTCGTAGTCATAATACGCAGAGATAGCAAGTAAGATCCGTATGGATTTAAGCATAGCTACTGGTGAAAACGTTTCTTCATAGTCGACACTATGAATTTGTTTGAAACCTTTCGCCACAAGCCGTGCTTTATAAGTGTTCACATTCCCATCCATGTCGGTCTTCTTCTTGAAAACCCACTTACATCCCACTGGTTTAACCCCGGGAGGTGGATCAATCAAGTTCCAAACTTGATTATCGTACATGGATTGAATCTCGGATTTCATGGCAGTTTGCCACTTATCGGAATCCTCGCTTTTCATAGCCTCGCGATAAGATGTCGGTTCATCATCTATGAATTCGACTTCATCGTCATTTGCCACGATAAAACCATATCGTATAGGCTCTTGACGAATCCTACCCGATCTACGAATTGCGCCTTGTGCACTTGACTCCGGATCCTCAACATTTGAGGAAACCGGATCAACGTTCATCGGTTCAACGTTTGTTTGCGGTTCTCGAATTTCTTCGAGATCTATTTCATATCCATCCATTCTTTTAGATATAAATTCCTCCTCTAAGAAGGTACCTCCACGAGCAACAAACACTTTGTTCTCGTATGGATGATAGAAATAATATCCCTTTGTTTCCTTGGGATAACCTACAAATAAACATTTTTCAGATTTGGGATCGAGTTTATCCGCGATTAATCTGCGGACATAAGCTTCACATCCCCAAATCTTAACGTAAGACAATTTCGGAACTTTTCCGGTCCATATCTCATATGGTGTCTTAGGTACCGATTTAGAAGGTATGCGGTTTAATAAGTAACCCGCTGTCTCTAGGGCATATCCCCAAAACGATTTTGGAAGGGAAGTTTGACTCATCATGGATCGAACCATGTCCAACAAGGTTCGATTCCTCCTCTCGGACACGCCATTCCATTGTGGCGTTCCTGCCGGAGTCCATTGTGGAACTATTCCACAATCTTTTAGATGATCTTCAAACTCATAGCTCAAATATTCGCCACCTCGATCCGATCGAATGGCTTTAATTTTCTTGCCAAGCTGATTTTCAACTTCGTTTTGAAACTCTTTGAACTTTTCAAAGGTCTCCGCTTTCGTACGCATCAAATAAATATATCCATATCTACTATGATCGTCCGTAAACGTAACAAAGTATCGATAGCCTCCTCTTGCCTCGATGCTCATCGGTCCACACACATCGGAATGTATGAGTTCCAATAGATCGTTGGACCGCTCTCCGACCTTGGAGAACGGCGCCTTAGTCATCTTGCCAAGCAAACAAGATTCACAATTCCCAAATGAATCCAATTCAAATGAGTCTAGCATTCCATCTTTATGGAGTCTAGCAATGCGTTTCTCATTCACATGACCGAGACGACAATGCCAAAAGAAAGTCCGATTATCAACTTTAGGTTTAATCCTTTTTGCATTAACGTTATATATGGACTTATTATTTCCGTGATCGAAATCCAACACATAAAGACCATTTTCTAACAGAACATTTCCATAGATAATAGAATCCTTACATATCGAAAACTCATTATTCCTAATAACGAATTCATAGCCATCATTGGCCAGTTTCGACACATTTATTATGTTCTTACATAATGTCGGTACATAATAACAATTATTTAGTACTAAAATAAGTCCACTAGGTAAAGTCAAATTAACTACTCCTACGGCAAACGCAGCAACTCTTGCTCCATTCCCGACGCGTAGATCGACTTCACCCTTTTCCAACCTTCGACTATTTTGAAGAACCTGCATATTTCGACAAATATGAGTCCCACAACCGGTATCCAATACCCAATTAGTCATAGTTGAAATATTAACTTCAATAACGTTAATACCTGAGAGGCCGGTCGCTGAAACCGCCTTGCCCTTCTTCACCTCCTCGAGGTAAGACTTGCAATCGCGCTTCCAATGTCCAGCCTTGTGACAATGAAAGCACGTCTCATCCTTGGATTTCTCCTTTCCCCTTTTATTCGGCTTCGAACGTTTCTTAGCCGAACCGCCCTTGGACTTTGATCTCTTACGATCCTTATTCTGAATTGTGAGAACATTTCCGGCAACTCTTGCCCTGTTCTCTCCGGACGACTTTAACGTCTCCGATTCAAAATTCTTGAGCATTCCGTGAAGCTCAGGGATCGTCTTATCCATCGAATGCATGTGATAGTTAGTCACGAACGGAGAAAACATTGGAGGAAGTGCACACAAGATCAAATCTTGTTGCATAATCTTCGACAATTTCTCTCCTAGCTTCTCAAGACGGTCTATGAGAGCTTGCACCTTCAAAACGTGAGAGCTAACCGAAGACCCCGAAGGCATCTTGCAGTTTACCAACTCTTTGAGCGTACTGAACCGTTCAATACGCTCCTGCTCTTGGAACATTTCCTTGAGCACAACGTCTATGATGTGCGCATCCGAGTCCTCAAACTGCTTTTGAAGACTAGCGTCCATACATGCCAACATGAGGCACGTAACATCATTTGAGTCCTTCTTAAGTTTCTCAAACGCGGCCTTTTCTTCGGCCGTAGCATCGGGGCCCGGTTCCACTAGTTTCGTATCCAATACGTGACTCTTGCCCTCTTGCCTGAGAACTATTCTCAGGTTTCGGTGCCAGTCAAAGTAGTTCCGACCCACTAGCTTATCCTTTTCTAAAGTCGATCTAATCGACATGGTGTTGGTGTTACTAGAAGACATATTCTACAAATGAAATAAAAGATTGATTACTAACGTTGCGTACTTATCTTATAGGGCTTATATGATGATTATATAATAGTGTTATTTTATCGAATCGATAACCCTCATACCGATACGGGACTCCAAGTCCATAACACTCAAGACCCATATTTTACGATCCTCCCACAAGTTGCTTTGGCAGACGAATGGGATCTCGCTATTTAGGTAGGATTATATCCAATCACATCCAATGCGACTCTTGAACCTTTATAGGATTTCGGTGATAGATCGTATCCAATACAATCCCAGTTCCGTGTGTGCATCCTATCTATGCCCCGAACTTCCAATCAAGTCGGCTTTGGCCTCAACCCTTACTGGCTAGAACGGTTAAGTCACAACCATACTCATCGTATCGTTCAAATAAACTACTAATAAGTCGGCTTTGGCCTTAACCCTTATCAGTCCCTATTTAACGCTTGCCACCCCGTCGATGACTACAATAACCCATGTCGGCTTTGGCCTTAACCCATGTGAGACGTAGTACCGATCATAGTGGTTGTGAATATGGAAGGCATTTCCATGACTTAAATATTATGAGGGATCATGCCATTGCATGTTTCTAAATCCGTGACATAATCCAATTATATCACTATCACAAGATTTTCATAAATGCATATGTATTTATTTGGGAGTCTAATTATTCTAAATAATTATCTAATTATATGCTAGTATGATTGATGCCGATCAAATCGATATAAAGAACTCAAAATTCCAAGTTGTGTAGCCAAAGTTATCACGAAAACAAAATCAGCAACCAGAAACCAGTCCGTTGCAACGCAACATAGTCCGTTGCAACGGACCTCCTGTATACTTGGCACTCCGTTACAACGGAATACCAGTCCGTTACAACGCTATTTATTCCGGAGTTTGGCCAAAATTGCCAGAAACATGTCCGTTGCAACGCAATCTTGGTCCGTTACGACGCTATTTTCTGCAAACCTTGGTCCAAATTTCCAGAAACCTGTCCGTTACAACGCAACATATAGTCCGTTGCAACGGACAAAAACTGCGTAGACATCCGTTATAACGGACCCAGTCCGTTACCACGGACTCCAATAGACACCATTGGCATCCCCGCAACCTCGTATCTGATACAGGTTCCGTTACAACGGACTCCAAGTCCGTTGCAACGGAATATGCGTTTTTCACAGTTCTCTTCACACCCCCGCATCCTATACAGGGTCCGTTGCAACGGACTCCAAGTCCGTTACAACGGAATATGTGTTTTTTCAAAAAATTCTCAATTTCCTGTATCTGCTACAGTGTCCGTTACAACGGAATATGCAGTTTTCACGGTTCTCTTCACACCCCCGCATCCTATACAGGGTCCGTTGCAACGGACTCCAAGTCCGTTATAACGGACTATGCGATTTTTGAACTGCTGTTTTCGCTCGTTTCCAAAACGATCAATCATGAAACCTTTTCACGATTATTCCTAGATACTCTCAATCAACTATTGATCGATCTCTAGCGAATTTCACTTGTGATTTTAATGGAATTTGACATTCTAAATATGTAACATCATGCAAACGGGTACGAACTTTGATAACCCGTGCGTATATCTAATATACGACTATGATTCGACCCTCGAATCGATGGCGATCGCTCTGATACCACTGTTGGGGAATATCCCCGGCCCCGGGCCCGCGCAGCGGATATGTAGGCCCGGTCCGGTTCCCCGATTCCCGAGATCACGCCACGACTTCGAGGGTACGATGCAAATAGAAGGTTAGATCCATACCAGTTCCAAATTGATGGAACACGAAGGGTTGATCGCTGCCTCCTACTCCTCCGGTCACGTTGGTGACTTTACGCGCGTCCCACACCGTGCGTCCTTCACCGTTCGTTCCCGTTCTTCGATCCTTCGGTTCGATCACAACGGAGAGCCCCAAGTGTTGCTCCTCCACACGTATCCACCTTGAGTCGGAAGACGCCGGACACGGATACACCTGCCTAGACGATGTATCGGTGCACTTGCTTGATCTCGATCGATTCTCTATTAATCTCTCTTCGTGCCTTTTCACTCACAAAAGATCAAATCTGAATTTGATCTTTTTCTTGTGTCTTGGACAGAATATTGCTTTGAATTACTTCTGAATTCCTTAGTGAAGATGAGAGAGAAAATCCTATTTATACCTAATAGGATAAGGATTAGCCAAAAGGCATGTATATCCAATATACACCCTTTCACACAGAAAACTGTATGAACCTGTTCAGTATTCTGTCCAGACGAAATTGATAAATTTCTCTGACAGAAAATCAACCAACACGAAAGTTGTAGATAATCTTATTATCTACTCAACCCAATTTGGCCCAGCCCAATTGGAGTTCGTATGCAAACGTTATGACTGTTGTACTAACTGTATGTCATACTGTTGCACCCTTTCGGTATTTCACAGAAACGACACTTATACTTCGTTCATATGAAATATATTTCTATATGAAGGTTGTAGATAATCTCATTATCTATCTAACCCAATTTGAACCATTCTAATTGGATTTTCCCACTGAAAGTTATGGCCACGAATGTACGACTACATTCGTTTATCCTTGTGTACACTTTTACGGTTGATCCGAAACTGTATTTCTTTCATGTAATACATGCAACTCTAAGTGCATAGCGTCATTTTCTTATATGGCAATG
Source organism: Luzula sylvatica (assembly GCA_946800325.1). Taxonomy (NCBI): domain Eukaryota; kingdom Viridiplantae; phylum Streptophyta; class Magnoliopsida; order Poales; family Juncaceae; genus Luzula; species Luzula sylvatica. The sequence continues at coordinate 30,176,337 of OX326961.1, read as the reverse complement.
TCTATTCTCATTAAAATTATAAACTTGAGGAACCATGAATCATTCATTTCTGCATCTTTTCATCAATACAATTTTTTATCTTGGGCTCATTAAAATCTTTCCCAATCTCCATTTCTTGATCCATTTGTTTCTTAAATTCCATTCCATCAAACACAATTTCAATCGAAAGCACCTCAAAGCCCTTAATCCTTTTTCATTATCTTCGACCTTAGCTCGCCCTTTGACCTTATCCATAATAAAAAAATTATGAATATTGGAGAAATAAATTTTAAAAAAATTATCCAATGGAAACAGAATAATCATATTTTTTGTATGAAAATAAGAAAAGAAAAAAAAGGCTAATTCTCATGGTTCGTAATTTCATATATTGTAAAATTAGCACAAAAACATCCCTAATTACTTCAATTTCAGCACTTATTTTCGAAATTAACCTAATTCAACGAAAATTACCACGAACTTTATCATTCAAAGTTGTTCAACAATAGATGAAATGAATCCACTATCAATATCATCCGAGAAGGAAACATCTTTATTCTCTTTTCATTTTGATATCTCTGTTAGGGTTTTCATACGACTGATCCGGCGACAATGGGATCTTCTTTTTCCTTGGAGACTGGACTCATGCTTTATGCCATAGTCTTCCTCTCACTCGACTTGTTTGAAGCGCGGCGGATCTTGAGATACAGAGGTGTGCGGCGGTCTCCTTGTTGCCCTCTCTTTCTCTTTCTTTTTCCCTCGAGAAGTGCGAGATGAAAAGAAAAAAAGAAAATTTCAAAAAAAATCCTAACGTTTTTGGATATTGTAAAAAACTTCATATTGTTTTGAAGACTCAAAAAAATTCCCTCTGTCAAATTTTTATTTTCAATTATCCCTATAGGGTTTAAAATTAATATTGAATGATATTAAAAAAATACCAAAAAATCCTTTTATATATATATATATGAGTTGGGCTATGGTGCTTTTAAAAGCACCAAGAGGGTTCATGCTCCCACTTTTATAACCGTTAGATGTGTTTAAAGATTCGTGCATGATTTGATGGGATGCACGCTAACGGACCGTTTGGCTTTATTTTCCTCCGTTTCTAAACGTTCTCTCCAGTGGAAACTCTTCCACTCCCGCTCTCTCTACGAATTTCCTCCTTTTTTTGAAAGAAATACAGTTTCGGATCAACCGTAAAAGTGTACACAAGGATAAACGAATGTAGTCGTACATTCGTGGCCATAACTTTCAGTGGGAAAATCCAATTAGAATGGTTCAAATTGGGTTAGATAGATAATGAGATTATCTACAACCTTCATATAGAAATATATTTCATATGAACGAAGTATAAGTGTCGTTTCTGTGAAATACCGAAAGGGTGCAACAGTATGACATATAGTTAGTAAAACAGTCATAACTTTTGCGTACGAACTCCAATTGGGCTGGGCCAAATTGGGTTGAGTAGATAATAAGATTATCTACAACTTTCGTGTTGGTTGATTTTCTGTCAGAGAAATTTATCAATTTCGTCTGGACAGAATACTGAACAGGTTCATACAGTTTTCTGTGTGAAAGGGTGTATATTGGATATACATGCCTTTTGGCTAATCCTTATCCTATTAGGTATAAATAGGATTTTCTCTCTCATCTTCACTAAGGAATTCAGAAGTAATTCAAAGCAATATTCTGCCCAAGACACAAGAAAAGAGCAAATTCAGATTTGATCTTTTGTGAGTGAAAAGGCACGAAGAGAGATTAATAGAGAATCGATCGAGATCAAGCAAGTGCATCGATACATCGTCTAGGCAGGTGTATCCGTGTCCGGCGTCTTCCGACTCAAGGTGGATACGTGTGGAGGAGCAACACTTGGGGCTCTCCGTTGTGATCGAACCGAAGGATCGAAGAACGGGAACGAACGGTGAAGGACGCACGGTGTGGGACGCGCGTAAAGTCACCAACGTGACCGGAGGAATAGGAGGCAGCGATCAACCCTTCGTGTTCCATCAATTTGGAACTGGTATGGATCTAACCTTCTATTTGCATCGTACCCTCGAAGTCGTGGCGTGATCTCGGGAATCGGGGAATCGGACCGGGCCTACATATCCGCTGCGCGGGCCCGGGGTCGGGGATATTCCCCAACAGTGGTATCAGAGCGATCGCCATCGATTCGAGGGTCGAATCATAGTCGTATATTAGATATACGCACGGGTTATCAAAGTTCGTACCCGTTTGCATGATGTTACATATTTAGAATGTCAAATTCCATTAAAATCACAAGTGAAATTCGCTAGAGATCGATCAATAGTTGATTGAGAGTATCTAGGAATAATCGTGAAAAGATTTCATGATTGATCGTTTTGGAAACGAGCGAAAACAACAGTTCAAAAATCGCATAGTCCGTTATAACGGACTTGGAGTCCGTTGCAACGGACCCTGTATAGGATGCGGGGGTGTGAAGAGAACTGTGAAAAACGCATATTCCGTTGCAACGGACTTGGAGTCCGTTGTAACGGAACCTGTATCAGATACGAGGTTGCGGGGATGCCAATGGTGTCTATTGGAGTCCGTGGTAACGGACTGGGTCCGTTATAACGGATGTCTTCGCAGTTTTGTCCGTTGCAACGGACTATATGTTGCGTTGTAACGGACAGGTTTCTGGAAATTTGGACAAAGGTTTGCAGAAAATAGCGTTGTAACGGACCAAGGTTGCGTTGCAACGGACATGTTTCTGGCAATTTTGGCCAAACTCCGGAATAAATAGCGTTGTAACGGACTGGTATTCCGTTGTAACGGAGTGCCAAGTATACAGGAGGTCCGTTGCAACGGACTATGTTGCGTTGCAACGGACTGGTTTCTGGTTGCTGATTTTGTTTTCGTGATAACTTTGGCTACACAACTTGGAATTTTGAGTTCTTTATATCGATTTGATCGGCATCAATCATACTAGCATATAATTAGATAATTATTTAGAATAATTAGACTCCCAAATAAATACATATGCATTTATGAAAATCTTGTGATAGTGATATAATTGGATTATGTCACGAATTTAGAAACATGCAATGGCATGATCCCTCATAATATTTAAGTCATGGAAATGCCTTCCATATCCACAACCATCGAGATTGATATGACATAGTGCGTGGTTTCAGTCCATAGTCGGGCACGTACTATTGTATATATTGGTGCGGGTGGTAAGCGTTAATTGGGGACTCACGTGGTTTCAGGCCATAGTCGGGCACGTGAGTAGTTCAATTGAACGATACGATGGATATGGTTATGACTTAACCGTCCAAGCCAATCCGATTGGAGTTCGGGGCATAGATAGGATGCACACACGGAACTGGGATTGTATTGGATACGATCCATCACCGAAATCCTATAAAGGTTCAAGAGTCGTATTGGATACGATTGGATTTAATCCTACCTAAAATATCGAGATCTCATTTGTCGGCCATAGTCACTTATGGGAGGATCGTAAAATATGGGTCTTGAGTGTTATGGACTTGGAGTCCCGTATCGGTATGAGGGTTATCGATTCGATAAAATAACACTATCATATAATCATCATATAAGCCCTATAAGATAAGTACGCAACGTTAGTAATCAATCTTTCACTTCATTTGTAGATCATGTCTTCTAGTAACACCAACACCATGTCGATTAGATCGACTTTAGAAAAGGATAAGCTAGTGGGTCGGAACTACTTTGACTGGCACCGAAACCTGAGAATAGTTCTCAGGCAAGAGGGCAAGAGTCACGTATTGGATACGGAACTAGTGGAACCGGGCCCCGATGCTTCGGCCGAAGAAAGGGCCGCGTTTGAGAAACTTAAGAAGGACTCAAATGATGTTACGTGCCTCATGTTGGCATGTATGGACGCTAGTCTTCAAAAGCAGTTTGAGGACTCGGATGCGCACATCATAGACGTTGTGCTCAAGGAAATGTTCCAAGAGCAGGAGCGTATTGAACGGTTCAGTACGCTCAAAGAGTTGGTAAACTGCAAGATGCCTTCGGGGTCTTCGGTTAGCTCTCACGTTTTGAAGGTGCAAGCTCTCATAGACCGTCTTGAGAAGCTAGGAGAGAAATTGTCGAAGATTATGCAACAAGATTTGATCTTGTGTGCACTTCCTCCAATGTTTTCTCCGTTCGTGACTAACTATCACATGCATTCGATGGATAAGACGATCCCTGAGCTTCACGGAATGCTCAAGAATTTTGAATCGGAGACGTTAAAGTCGTCCGGAGAGAACAGGGCAAGAGTTGCCGGAAATGTTCTCACAATTCAGAATAAGGATCGTAAGAGATCAAAGTCCAAGGGCGGTTCGGCTAAGAAACGTTCGAAGCCGAATAAAAGGGGAAAGGAGAAATCCAAGGATGAGACGTGCTTTCATTGTCACAAGGCTGGACATTGGAAGCGCGATTGCAAGTCTTACCTCGAGGAGGTGAAGAAGGGCAAGGCGGTTTCAGCGACCGGCCTCTCAGGTATTAACGTTATTGAAGTTAATATTTCAACTATGACTAATTGGGTATTGGATACCGGTTGTGGGACTCATATTTGTCGAAATATGCAGGTTCTTCAAAATAGTCGAAGGTTGGAAAAGGGTGAAGTCGATCTACGCGTCGGGAATGGAGCAAGAGTTGCTGCGTTTGCCGTAGGAGTAGTTAATTTGACTTTACCTAGTGGACTTATTTTAGTACTAAATAATTGTTATTATGTACCGACATTATGTAAGAACATAATAAATGTGTCGAAACTGGCCAATGATGGCTATGAATTCGTTATTAGGAATAATGAGTTTTCGATATGTAAGGATTCTATTATCTATGGAAATGTTCTGTTAGAAAATGGTCTTTATGTGTTGGATTTCGATCACGGAAATAATAAGTCCATATATAACGTTAATGCAAAAAGGATTAAACCTAAAGTTGATAATCGGACTTTCTTTTGGCATTGTCGTCTCGGTCATGTGAATGAGAAACGCATTGCTAGACTCCATAAAGATGGAATGCTAGACTCATTTGAATTGGATTCATTTGGGAATTGGGAATCTTGTTTGCTTGGCAAGATGACTAAGGCGCCGTTCTCCAAGGTCGGAGAGCGGTCCAACGATCTATTGGAACTCATACATTCCGATGTGTGTGGACCGATGAGCATCGAGGCAAGAGGAGGCTATCGATACTTTGTTACGTTTACGGACGATCATAGTAGATATGGATATATCTATTTGATGCGTACTAAAGCGGAGACCTTTGAAAAGTTCAAAGAGTTTCAAAACGAAGTTGAAAATCAACTTGGCAAGAAAATTAAAGCCATTCGATCGGATCGAGGTGGCGAATATTTGAGCTATGAGTTTGAAGATCATCTAAAAGATTGTGGAATAGTTCCACAATGGACTCCGGCAGGAACGCCACAATGGAATGGCGTGTCCGAGAGGAGGAATCGGACCTTGTTGGACATGGTTCGATCTATGATGAGTCAAACTTCCCTTCCAAAATCGTTTTGGGGATTTGCCCTTGAGACAGCGGCTTTCTTGTTGAACCGCATACCTTCTAAATCGGTACATAAGACGCCATATGAGATGTGGTTTGGAAATTCTCCAAAGTTGTCTTTTGTTAAGATTTGGGGTTGTGAAGCATATGTTCGAAAATTGATTTCGGATAAGCTCGAACCCAAATCTGAAAAATGTTTATTTGTCGGGTATCCTAAGGAAACAAAAGGATATTATTTCTATCTTCCAATCGAAAATAAAGTTTTCGTAGCTCGAAGAGGAGTCTTCCTTGAGGAGGATTTTATCTCTAGACGAGTTAATGGGACTGAAATAGATCTTGAAGAAATTCGAGACCCGCAAACGAATGTTGAACCGATGAACGCTGATCCGATTTCCTCAAATGTTGAGGATCCGGAGTCAAGTGCACAAGGCGCAGTTCGTAGATCGGGTAGGATTCGTCAAGAGCCTATACGATATGGTTTTATCGTGGCGAATGACGATGAAGTCGAATTCATAGATGATGAACCGACATCTTATCGCGAGGCTATGAAAAGCGAAGATTCCGATAAGTGGCAAACTGCCATGAAATCCGAGATTCAATCCATGTACGATAATCAAGTTTGGAACTTGATTGATCCACCTCCCGGGGTTAAACCAGTGGGATGTAAATGGGTCTTCAAGAAGAAGACCGACATGGATGGGAATGTAAACACTTATAAAGCACGGCTTGTGGCGAAAGGTTTCAAACAAATTCATGGTGTAGACTATGAAGAAACGTTTTCTCCAGTAGCAATGCTTAAATCCATACGGATTTTACTTGCTATTTCTGCGTATTATGATTACGAGATTTGGCAAATGGATGTCAAAACCGCATTCCTTAACGGGAACTTAGAAGAGGATGTGTACATGACACAGCCCGAGGGTTTTGTCGATTCGAAGAGTCCGAATAAAGTGTGCAAGTTGCAACGATCCATTTATGGATTGAAGCAAGCTTCTCGGAGTTGGAATATACGTTTCGATGAAGTTATACGAGATTATAATTTCGTGAAAAACGTAGAAGAACCTTGTGTATACAAGAAGGTTAGTGGGAGCCGCGTAGTATTTCTTGTACTATATGTAGACGACATCTTGATCATAGGAAACGACATTCCGATGCTTACGGATGTTAAGAAGTATTTAAATACTCGTTTCGCTATGAAAGATTTGGGCGAGGCCGCTTATATATTAGGCGTGAGGATTTATAGAGATAGATCCAAGAAGTTACTCGGCTTGAGTCAAAGCACGTACATCGACAAAGTGTTGAAACGGTTTTCAATGCAAAATTCGAAGAAAGGACTTCTTCCAATGTCGAGTGGCATATCGTATTCTAAAGCTCAATGTCCGACATCGAGCGAAGATAAGAATGCGATGAGTATTGTTCCATACGCTTCGGCGGTTGGATCAATTATGTATGCCATGATTTGTACGCGCCCCGATGTGTCGTATGCATTGAGCGTCGTTTCGCGTTACCAATCTAATCCAGGGGATATGCATTGGATCGCGGTTAAGAACATCCTTAAGTACTTACGAAGAACTAAGGATCAATTTCTAATTTATGGTGGAAAGACATCCGGGTTGGTCATCAATGGATATACCGACGCCAGTTTCCAAACATGTGTCGATGACTTTCGATCACAAAGCGGATACGTGTTTTGTCTAAATGGTGGAGCGGTAGTTTGGAAGAGTTCCAAACAACCCACGATAGCAGACTCTACAACTGAATCGGAGTATATTGCGGCTTCCGAAGCAGCAAAGGAGGCGGTTTGGATCAAGAAATTTGTGTCGGAGTTTGGTGTAGTCCCGAGCATCTCGGAACCTGTAGTTGTGTATTGCGACAATACGGGCGCAATAGCACAATCCAAGGAACCGAGGGCACATCACCGCTCCAAGCACATACTCAGAAAATTTCACTTGATCCGTGAGATTTTGCAAAGAAAGGATGTGATCATTGAGAAGATTGATACTGACAGGAATGTTGCGGACCCGTTTACTAAGCCACTCTCGCAAGCTAAGCACGATTATCATGCGAAAGCTATAGGTTTGAGATACCTAGAGGAGGAAGAGAGTAGTTAGTTATCTAAAACGATAGTTTCGTAGGACGAGATTAGTCTAATAGATTAGTAAACGTTTCGTTTTAGAACGAGATTAGTCTAATAGATTAGTAAACGTTGTATCACCCCAAACTTATCTTATAGTAATGCAATTTCAGAATTTTAAAATTTTTCATTTTTGCATCTATCTTATATGAAAATTGTGTGCTGGGTTGTGTAATATGATTGTTACATGAACCTTGATTTGAACTTGTGTGGACGTCGACATGGTTGAGGACCATGTGCAGCGAAACCGTCACACTTAAAGTGTCATTTCTAAACATCCCTAGTCGCGGATCAACTTGCTTAAGAGAGAAGCATTTCTATTATTAGATAATAGACTGAACGCGTACACTAGTACGTTTGCCGAGGAGATGATTATGTTTTGCTAATCATGGGACAAAGGAGTTTGTCGAATCGGGAACGTAGATATATGTTAGGTTACATGTATTGGATATGACCGAAGCCGCGAGACCATGACATGGTTTAGTCATTATAGATGGACTTGCGACGGATGGGGTTTTAGATTCTTCATACTTGAGGGGATCATTGATTGCGTTACGTGCGTAACACAATGCTTTGATATGATCTTACGCTCACCGTAACAGGGAGTTAAAAGGGTCATCATTGGGTATTGTCCGAAACACGGAATTCAATGTGAGTCTCCAAGATAGGAATTGTTTATTCCGAAAGGAAGATATATCTCTTAGGCGCCGCTCGATGAGTCGATTAACGAAAACTGTGGCCACAGTCAATGATATTAATGGTTAATATCGATTGAAATTTGTTAACTCAACTCGGAATCGGGGAATAAGTATAGTTAATCAAATTATAAGGATGACTATTACCGTGCCTTTTGATTAACGGATATCGTAAACAAGAGAACTAGTAACCGCTATTCGAGATAGGCACAATGATCACAATCATTTTTTGTTTAACATGGGTAGCTATGATGGAGTGACTAGATCCCGCTCATGAGCTTGTAGGCATTGGAAACAACCTACTGCCATCGTTAAGTCGAACCTACATTGATGTGCATAGCTTGGTATTTGATACGCGAGCTATATTCTCTAAAATCGTGCGTATTGGATATGCATGAGTACCTTTTAGGTAGATCTGAAATTGAGTGGGAGACTGAAAGAAATACAGTTTCGGATCAACCGTAAAAGTGTACACAAGAATAAACGAATGTAGTCGTACATTCGTGGCCATAACTTTCAGTGGGAAAATCCAATTAGAATGGTTCAAATTGGGTTAGATAGATAATGAGATTATCTACAACCTTCATATAGAAATATATTTCATATGAACGAAGTATAAGTGTCGTTTCTGTGAAATACCGAAAGGGTGCAACAGTATGACATATAGTTAGTAAAACAGTCATAACTTTTGCGTACGAACTCCAATTGGGCTGGGCCAAATTGGGTTGAGTAGATAATAAGATTATCTACAACTTTCGTGTTGGTTGATTTTCTGTCAGAGAAATTTATCAATTTCGTCTGGACAGAATACTGAACAGGTTCATACAGTTTTCTGTGTGAAAGGGTGTATATTGGATATACATGCCTTTTGGCTAATCCTTATCCTATTAGGTATAAATAGGATTTTCTCTCTCATCTTCACTAAGGAATTCAGAAGTAATTCAAAGCAATATTCTGCCCAAGACACAAGAAAAGAGCAAATTCAGATTTGATCTTTTGTGAGTGAAAAGGCACGAAGAGAGATTAATAGAGAATCGATCGAGATCAAGCAAGTGCATCGATACATCGTCTAGGCAGGTGTATCCGTGTCCGGCGTCTTCCGACTCAAGGTGGATACGTGTGGAGGAGCAACACTTGGGGCTCTCCGTTGTGATCGAACCGAAGGATCGAAGAACGGGAACGAACGGTGAAGGACGCACGGTGTGGGACGCGCGTAAAGTCACCAACGTGACCGGAGGAATAGGAGGCAGCGATCAACCCTTCGTGTTCCATCAATTTGGAACTGGTATGGATCTAACCTTCTATTTGCATCGTACCCTCGAAGTCGTGGCGTGATCTCGGGAATCGGGGAATCGGACCGGGCCTACATATTCGCTGCGCGGGCCCGGGGTCGGGGATATTCCCCAACATTTTTCTCATCTACTTTTCTGACCAAGGTCTGATATTTGCTTTTTTTCCTCTCCCTCTCTTAAGCTCTCATGGCTTCTCTCCAAAAAATCGATCTTGTGTGCCTCTTTTCACTGGAGATCTCGTCTGGCTCTTCTCTTTTGAGTTCTGAAGGTTTTGTCCGAACCCATGTTCTTGTCAAATTATCTCGACCAAGTCCCCCCCTTTCCATGGTTCCATCTAAGGTTAGCAGGACCGGCCCCGACAATTCGGTTGCCCTAGCCCACAATGTGGACGGTCCAATATATTAATTTGAGATGTTGCCCTTGCCTTTGCCGGCACCTTTGTATTTTTGAACAAGCTTAATTCTTATTCCCGTCTTTGATTCTTTCTGTCTTTGTTTCGTGGGGAGAGACCCATGTAGAGAATGAAATAACAATAAAAAAAAATACAAGGAAAAAATACATAAAATAAACATTTAGCTTCTAAAATATTTTTTACATTCATTACAACAAAAAATAAGAAAATTAACTGACTTGAGATGAAGAAAACATCCAGATAAGCACATCAGAGGCAAGTGAAAAAAATGAAGAAAACATTGACAACAGATTGCTAAAAATGCGTATGTTTTATATTATTTCAAAAGAATTTTCTTATAAATAAGAAGATAAGAGTTCCACCCCATATTATTCGATAATGAATAAACAATTCCAAATTACAAAAATAAATTTGTAAATCTAATATAATAGTAATATTTTTTTGCATAAATATATTTCATCATTTTAATGACCCATGATTGAAAAAATAAACTTCTTCAATTTTGTAAAATATGTTTTCTTAATTAATTCATCATACTTAAATTTATCTAAAATTCATTTCAATTTAAATCATAAACATTGAAATAATTTATCTTGAGATATGAAAATTTGCAAATAAATTTTAATGTTATTTTAATTAAATAAATTATGTATTTGCATACTAATATTTCAATATTTTTAAGAGGAAAAAGATGGATATTAACATGATTGTTTTTTTCTTTTTCAACAAGAATATTTTATGTTTTATCTTGAAAATAGTATATGCTTTGATAATATTAATTGTCCATATTTAATTGAATCAGATATTATACAACTATATAATGTACAATGTGTGTGTTTTTTTACATATAACAACAAGTACTAGAAATTTAACTACTTATACATAACACAATATAACTTTATGTCTACATAAAATCTTACTTATAACTTTTTTCTTCATCATAATTTCCTGTACAACAAACCAAGACCCTTCTTTCTTCAACAGTTTCTTCTTCCCCCCAACTGTTTTTTTCCATTGATACTTAGATTTCCATTTTCTAGCTTACCAAGATATACTACTAGATCTCAATAATAGTTGCCCCTACTCAAGTCGTTGCTCTAGTCCGGGGGCTTGCGGGGCTTGCCCCGGGGCCGACCCAGCGACCCTGAAGGTTAGTATGTTTTTATTTCATTATTTTGATCCTTTTTATTTTCTCAATTTTTTTTATCCTTTCGAAGATTTGGATTTGATGTGAGAATTAAGATTCTGTCACGGTGAATGGTATTCCCTTTCCACTTCACCCGAAAATTATCTAAATTAAGTTGCCCCCAGTTACACTCATTGAAAATATGTTAGTATTCAATTGAAACAAGAGTATCATATGAGTATTTCTTACGTGATTATTTTGGGCAGAGCTCAAAATATGAAGTGTACTCGAAATGTGAAATAGAATATATTGAGGGCCTTGGTGAGCCTTGAAATAAATGAAGGATTATGATAATAACAAAGGAATTAATGAGGAACTAGACTAAGGAATTACCTGTCAAAAATTAAATTAGTTTTGTCATCTTCAAATTTGTGATTTTTGATTTAGCAACGATGACATTCAAACTCTGCACAGAATAGTAAAAGAGGTAGCGAGGAAAATTGACATGACTTAGGAACAGGTTAACTTACTTTTCAAGAGATTTTTACTAATTTTGTCAAAAACAAATAAAATTATGTGTCCCTCATTGGTGTTTGTACGTAAGGTATCCTGCCTTTTCTCTTCAGCATCTTCCTATCGATGCCTCGGAGCTTAGTGGCACCACTGTAAGCTTCAGCTTCCTCGAGGTATCCACGTCGATGCCTTTCTGTTACTACGCCAACGTTGACACTCTCAAGGATGTGATGGACGAGATTACGATCGAAGAGAGAATACATGAGTTCAGAAACTGAAATGTGTGATCAAGGAAATCTGATGTAATTTACAGAGTTGTATAAAATTGGTAAAACCATAAATGGTTCAAATGGTACATAGTGTGTAATTCAAATTTATGAAAAACTACTAATGGCTCAAATAGTACATTCGGAAAATAAGAAATGTTCGTAATTCAAATTTAAATACATGAAACATAAATTGATACTGCTTTAATTAAATCACATTATAATTCATCACACGATTAAATATAACATATAATTCATAATCATAACACAAATAAACATCAAATATAATTCATACCATTGCCATTGGGGAAATAAACATCAAATATAACATAATCGTAACACAAATAAACATTCATAATCATCACACGAATGAAGTAACTTTGCATAAATCCCTCTTCAGATGAAGTAATTTACAGACCTATCTATAGATAAACTTCTTGTTGCAGCCTACAAAAAGAGAAATAAGGCTCTCAATTAGTGCTAATCCCCTAATTTCAAAACATAATTAGTTCAATTTGGTGGGCCGATTGGTGTACCATTGCCATTGGGGAAAATCGTTACTAGGGAAGGCAAATTTGTAAAATAGCATTAGAATGGTGCTAGGGTTCTGAACCGGCAAATTATGTAAAATAGCTTACCTCTTAATGGCAAGATTTGCAAGATTTGTTCATCTCAAAAAATATCGCGAAGATATCCAGTTACAATATGATTAGAGAGAGAAAGGGATGGAGATCACACTGAAAGAGGAAGAATCATTGGCAAGACAGAATCTCAGTTGCACTGTGCGTTTGACGATTAAAGAGAGGTCGACCATCTCTTTTGAGAGAGAGTTCATCACTGTAGCTTCAGAGGAGAGAAAAGAGCATTAGAACAAGAGCTAAGAAGGTTACGAGTGAGAAAGAAGGGAGACGGAGCAAATAAAAGACAAAACTGAAAAGTTAGCGTGTGACCTTAGGGCCTGTTTGGACGATCGCAATAGATTTTACAAGTGCATCTAGAACTTCTGTTTTATTTGGCCCTTCCGTCAAATACCTCCTGTCCCCCGGGTTAAAATACCGTTACACCATGTTATTTTATACTATTTTTCTATCCGACCCAAAATGATTTAACCCGACCCAATATTTTTCTACCCGATCCGTTTATTAACTCTATTTGGCCCCTCTCTCTCACAGCTCTCTCTCTCTCTCTCTCTCTCTCTCTCTCTCTCTCTCTCTCTCTCACAACAGCACTCAGACCCTTCTCTGGCTCCGCTCACACCACTCGCAGGGCTATCTGTCGCTCACATCTGTCGCTCACAACAGCACTCTCGTGGTTTCTCCATCTCCATCTCGACCATCTCCATCTCCCACAGCCATCAGGTCAATTTGTGTTTTGTTGAATCGTTTTTTAGGGTTTTGTTGAATCGTTTTTTCTGTTTTGTTGAATCGTTTTTTGTTGAATCGTTTTTTTTGCTGGTTACCCCATTTGTTGAATCGTTTTCTCCATCTCCATCTGGACCATTTGCTGGTTACGCCAATTTGTGTTTCTATGAAATTTGGTTCAATTCTGGTTTCAATTTATGCGAAATTAGAAGGTTATATTTGTCGATTTAGCCAATTTAGGATTTGAATTAAGCCAATCTAGCCAATTTAGGGTTTGAATTAAGCCAATTCAGCCAATTAGGGTTTGAATTTAGGGTTTGAATTAGGACTTGAAATTTAGGGTTTGAAATTTAGGGTTTGAATTAAGCCAATTAGGGTTCCAATTTAGGGTTTGAAATTTAGGGTTTGAATTAGGGTTTGAATTAGGGTTTGAAATTTAGGGTTTGAATTAGGGTTTGATTAAGCCAATTAGGGTTCCAATTTAATCATGTTTATTTTTGCCAATTAATCATGCTATTCTTTGTTTTTCAGATTTAAGATTATGGCAAAAGAAGGCTTCTACGTCGTTTTTGTTGGAAAAAGACCCGGTATATACGACAATTGCGTGTCATGCAACGCTCAAGTTTGTGGTTTTTCGCGATCGACGTTCAAAAAATATTCGTCGATTGAAGAAGCCGAGGATATTTGGATGAGGTACTCAATTCTCGACAATTGGGCGTCGAAGAAAGAAGCCATCGAGAAAGAAGTCGTCGAGAAAGAAGCCGTCCAGAAAAAATGGTGAGAGAATTTGGCGATAGAATTAGCGAGAGAGATTGAGCGAGAGAGATTGAGCGAGCGAGAGAGATTGAGCAAGCGAGAGAGAGAGAGAGAGAGAGAGAGAGAGAGAGAGAGAGAGAGAGAGAGAGAGAGAGAGGGCGGCGTTGGAGAGCGAGAGAGGGTAGCGTTGGAGAGCGAGAGAGATTGACCACCTTCGAGCGTTGGAGCAGCGATGGAGATGGAGATTTTAGGTTGAAGCCAGCGCGTGAGAGAGAAAGGGGAGCGTGTGGGAGAGAAGGGTCTTAACGGGTAGGGTTAATGACGGGTCGGGTAACTAATGGGTCGGGTAGAATATAAGTATAAAATAAAGAGGTTAACGGTTAGATAACTGGCGGGGCAGCACTATTTTAACGGAGGGGGCAATTTGAACAAAAATAACAAGTTTAGGAGGCAAAATGAACAAAAAAAAAAGTCAGGGGGCAAGCTGAACATTTCGGTATTTGTTAGAGACCAAAAACAGACTTTTTGCTATAAGAAACTCTAACCACTGTAGTAGTGTTGGATCCAAAAAACTATGATCAAATAAAGTTCTAATAGATGTTAATTAAAGCCCTACAAATCATAATATCATGATTATATTTGGCTAAATTGTTATCTAAATGACAGTTTTATCGCTTTCATCACAATTTGTTCAAGGTAATATATTTACTGTTTTCATACCCTCGTCATTTTTTTCAAAATGTATGTTCTCTCAACAACTCGTTCAATTGATTTCATATCTTCTGATTTTTCTTTCGACTTTAGAAAAATAATATTGAAAATCTAAAATTGGTCAACTTGATTGTTCCAATTCTTTCCGATTCGAGATATTTAAATACCCAAATTAAAGTACTATGAAAAATATGAAAATTTCATGTAAAGGTTTTTAGATAGGCATGAAAATTAGCAAATCGAGTTTAATATTAGCAAATTAAATTAAGAACCTGAAATGAGATCAAATACTATTTACACGATTTAAAGCTCTAGCACTTAAGAAATCGAGTTTAATATCTAACGAAAATGCGAAATTTGTCTTTGTGGCATAGATTGTCTATGCAAAATTTGTTTATGTAACGGTTTAAAGGTCCGACAAGGAATCTGGACATAGATTATCTTTGTGAAACTTTTGTTGGATGTTTTTTTTTCTCTTCTTAGTTGAGTAGGTGGTAGTGGTCATGGCGTGAAACAATAAGAATACAACAAAATTAAGAGAGAGAGAGAGAGAGAGAGAGAGAGAGTAGAAGAAACTAGTCTAATTTTGCAAAGAATGGAGCTCACAGTAAAGAGATGGAGAATAAATCACAAAGCTTTTGACCGTAAGAAAAGTTATGAGAAACTGAGAAAAATCAAAGAGGCAAAATAAACCAAGTGGCGGTGAATAGCAGTGAAGGTGAAAGAGAAGGGAGAGGACTGTTAATTTTTCCCGCCAAAATTTTCTATTGCTGTTTTAGTGATTCTGGGAATTTCCATGAGTGTTGTGAATGTGGTAATAAGATGATGGAAGGAAGATACAACTGCAGTAATACTTCAATTATTACAATCCAAACATAAGTATTAGACTAATTGCAGCAATTAATATTACTAACTGTCCTAATTACACTCATCCAAACAAGCCCTTAATCTATCACGAACTCATCTCGATGCACATCTAGCGGTGATATAAGTATGAGCACGGAACTCTTTGGTGCTTTTGAAAGCATCATAGTCCATCTCTCTCTCTCTCTCTCTCATATATATATAATAATAATAATAATAATTTTTTAAAACTCTTACAAGAATTTGTGGATATACTTCTTGGGAGGCGTGGCGGAGCGAGGGGGAGTCGGTAGTGGATCGATGCTCTCTGAATTAGTCATTTATCGATGTTTAATTATTATATGATAAAAAATTTGAACTTTTTTAAAATTAATAATAATATAATTTTTTAATTATTACATATGTAAATAGAAGGGTATTTTGGTCTAAAAAAATAACGTTATCCATGGTGAGTTTTAATCCCTTAGGGGGGTATTTGAAAATGAAAGTTCGGTAGAACGATATTTTTGGAGTTTCCAAAAAAATAGGGGGTTTTAAACAATATCCAAAAAAATTAAAAGTTCCTTTTTTTTAATTTACCTAAGAAAAATATATGGAAGGAGAAGAGAACATGACAATGTACGTAGATATGGTCTATATGTATTATTCATTGTTATTGTTTCAATTTCTTTGATGCATAAAAATCATGTCTATTTAAATTTAAATACATAAAATACTATCTTTTATTTGGACCATTGGATTTTTAATTCAATGGCCTAAATTATACCAAGTGGCTTAATGTGGGACTTAATGTGGGTAGAACAAGAAAATGTGTTTAGGATTATCATACAGTATAAATTATTTTATTCTGTTTTAAATCTTCATGCAAAAAATTGTCACATTTCGCCATTACAATATTACAATATCAATATGCTAATTATAAATATGTGACATAATTAATTAATTTTACTTTGCTCTAATAAGCATATCAAAATTAGAGCTCGTTACTTTATTTTTTTCTTAATCTCCGTGCAAAAATTTGTGACGTTTCACCATTATTACAATATCAATATGCTAATTATAAATATGTTGTATTTATTTTTCTAACAAGCATATCAAAATTATAGGTCATTATTTTATTTTTCTTGTTTCTTCATTTTTCATGCAAACATCTATCACATTTTCGCCATTACGATATCAATATGTTAATTATAAATATGTGTCATAATTAATTAATTTTACAAATATGTTGTATTTATTTTTCTAACAAGCATATCAAAATTAGAGCTCGTTACTTTATTTTTCATGTTTTTTCATCTTCATGAAATTTTTTATCACATTTCATCATTACAATATCAATATGTTAATTATAAATATAAATATGTGACATAATTAATTAATTTTACTTTGTCCCCGCATTATATGGATGATAATTTCATAGATTATGCCCTCACATTATAGGGATGGTAATTTCATATAGAATAGATTAGTTGTGACCTCTCGCATCAATTAAAAAATGATTTTACGTTACAATTTATTTTCTTATTTTATAGAGAAAATTTCTCCTATATCCCTACTAATTTCTTAAATTACATATTTATTCCTCTTAATTCGTTAATATCATATTTGTCCTCGCTAAACACAAATAATATCAAATTTATCCCTATTAAAACTTACATAATATCAAATTTATCCATTTCGTTAAGATAATGTTAAATTAAACAGAATTTTAAATTTTAAAACTAATTAATTTATGAAGTATAAATTTTATTGACCAAAATACCCTTTAAATAAACATACTCCAAATCCATATACAATAAACACTATCCAAAACCCGCTAACTCTAAATCTCAAAGTTGAACCCGTTAACAAACCCCAACCAAACTATTACCTTCTCGCTCAGGTGAGAAATCGCAAAAATTGT
The DNA here is from genome assembly GCA_946800325.1 of Luzula sylvatica. NCBI lineage: Eukaryota > Viridiplantae > Streptophyta > Magnoliopsida > Poales > Juncaceae > Luzula > Luzula sylvatica. The sequence continues at coordinate 30,158,832 of OX326961.1, read as the reverse complement.
GAAACCCTAAACCCTCGAACTCATTGGAGCACACCCTAAACCCTCGAACTCGATCCTGGGGCTGGCACGATGAAGACCCGACGGCAGCCTCTTGACGTTGACGAATTTCCTGACGGCGACGACCTTGTTCTGAAACGACGCCCCTTATAGACTACGGATTTATTATTGGTGCTTCAGTTTTTTGGGAATTGGGTTTAATCGAATTTTGTTTTGTTCAGAATGGGAACAATTTCGAGAATTTTGCGAGGCTTTCCGTATTCCTGTTAATAAAACCCCTGTTTTTGGCGATAATGGCGCTATTCTTCAAGCTGAAATTAGAATAGGTATGTGTATCGTTGAAATTTTACTATTGGTATTATGCAATTATGCCCCTTCAAATATTCATATTATTGTTATTTTATCGTAGGAAGTCATGTGATGGCGACAATATGACGTTTAGACTTTAAAGGGTGATTTTGAAACAACATCATAGTTTGGTAGTTTGTGTTAAGGGCGGTACAAATAAGTAGTATTCAGCAATGCCAGGTTCAATTGACGAGTAATTTTGCAATTAGACCCTATGAAAATAAAAAAGCAATGGATTATCATCCCAAAATAATAATTTGTATTGGCAGCTCGTACCCTCGAGAGTTGGACTACGTGAGGTTCAGAAAAATCGCAGCTAAACGTGACGCCGGTTTTAATGTGCGACATGGCTCGCATTAGCACCATCATCGCTGCCAAAGTATAATATTGAGGTGTAATAGTAGAATATTTTTGGGCAACAATGAAGGAACGAAAGAGAAGATTGTGTAATTGACTCGGGTATCTTCAATATTTTTTGGAAGGAGAGGAATCGAAATTTTTTACATTTAAGGTCGCCGCAACGTCGATTCTAGCTACGATGATAATCGATGAAGCAACTAAATGTTCACGGAATTGTTGAGAAGCTTTCGAGGCTAAAAACCCCTACATCATTTTCCGCATACTCTCTGGATGGAGTACAAGTCAAGATATGACACAACTGCTCCCCCTCTCTCTGTTGCATTTTCTAATTATTGTTCTAACTACTCTCTAATGTAAATGTATGAACTATTCTTTTGTAATTCCGCTTTTTATCTTTTTCTTTTTTATTTCAGTAAAACAAAAAAAAAGAAAAATCTAAGTCAATAAATTTACAATGTTTGTATTTCTTTGTTGTGTTTCTAGAATTATGTGTTGTGTGTTTACTATAGTTGTACATGTGTTTTCATTGTGTGTGTTTACTATAATTAATTATGCATGTGTTTTCATCGATATGCATACTAAAATTTATACTACATGTACATCCAATTGATACACACCAACATTCAAATTACTCATAACACATTAATCATGATAACTTAAATCACATGATGATCATTTATTGATCCAACATAATACAAATTTTTAATTGGTTCCAACAAAATGCATTAAATAAAATTCATCCAATTACTAACAGATTAATGATAAATCCAATTTATACCAAAACATAATACATCCAATTAGTACAAACATGCGGCGTCACGGGTCATAACTGAGCCCCGAGTTAGATACCAGTTACGCTAGTTGAGATGGAACGAGATGATGGTACTGACAAGTTATTAACTTGGAGTAATATTAGACAAGAAAGATGAAAAGACGAGTTTGTCGAGATGGGGCTATATATATAGTTTCCTTGATTTTTTCTTTCGATAATCTGCAGAAAAGAAAAACCTATAACCGGGTCTATGGAACGTCGATCAACACCATTTTCATCATCTATTTGATGGCGTACAAGTCTCTTGTAATCAAGGACGAGTGTACCGACTATGTTCGGCTTATGACCAGCGTACTCACCACGTTGGTACGATATATTTTGCTTCTCACATAATGTACCTAGCAATCCTCCGTCCGATCCAGCCATACATCCATATGTTGCTTCTCACATGATTTAATTTACTAGTCTTTTGACTCTCGTTCAATCCGTTTCTCTGCACAATTAGCTCCATCTCTTTCCCATGATGCCTTAAAAAAACAAAATTATTAAAAAGCCCTTCAATTACGTACAATTTGCAAAATGACACCTTGAAATAAGTACTTGTTTGAGAGACCAGGCGTATTCTTCACCCACCTGACATCATGAGCATGAGAGGGTGAGGCATAACAGTGAGACCGCCACAAATTCGCGAATCAGAGAAAGAGTCGCGAACCAGCAATTAATTGGGGCTTCTTGAACCTGGCGATTGATGTCTCATGGTGGAGCCTCGCCTCCTGGTAGGTGGTCGACTCGACGAATCATGCATGGAGCTTCGTGTTCGCCTGACGGAGGACGACGATAAAAAAGAGGTGAAGAGGGTTTAGGCTTTAGGGTGTGGTTGTTATTGGGTTTAGGGTTGGGTTGAAGGGCGAATTGAGGGTAAATCAGTCATTACTTTAATGTTATGTTAAATTTAACCAAATTGCTAACTTTAGATAAATTTGATATTAGTTGGGTTTATTAGGGATAAATATGATATTAGACATTTAGGAAGGATAAATATGTAATTTAAGAGGTTAGGAGGGATATAGGAGAATTTTTCCCTATTTTATGTTACCCTTTCTTGTGACTTGTTATGTGCATAACTTTAAAAATCGCGGCGAACCGCCGCAAAATTTCCTAGTAAACTATAAATTTACCTTCATGGTGTACATTCCATGTACGCCCCAACAACAGGAGTCATGTCAGTTTGTTTTTTTTTTGCAATTTTAATCATATTTTTTACATTTCATGCATACTAAAAAACGCACGCGCTCTTTATCAAGTTTTTATATATTTTTAAATGTATGATATATTTGTATGTATTATATACTTTTGAGATGTATTTATATATTTTAGATGTATGTTAAACATTTTCTAAATACAATACATATTATGCTTTATTTGTTATATTTTTCAAATATATCGTATACTTTTTGGATGTCATGTTATTATATATATATATATATATATATATATATATATATATATATATATATATATATATATATGTACGAATGATGTACATTTTAAGATATGATTTTTTTTTACATGATTAATATATTGTATAATTTTTTTGAACTAGATTTATACAATTTGTATAATAATTTATATTTTTTGTGGCGTGAGTTTGAAGTACACAAATACTATTATGGCAATATCAGACAAATATAATGAAAAATGAAAAATGTCAAACTATCATGTATCACACTCCTACTCCTCCCTTAAAATAAAACAAACATCTACCTTGACAAACAGATTTTATAAAAACAAAATCAAAGGAAAATTACATATATACATACACGTATTATTTATTATCATAAATTACATGATTCTCTCTGTACGGTCCCGGAATAAAATAACAAAATGAAAGAAGAAAAAAAAGTTGGTCATGTGTTTTCAGTCAATTAGACAAAAAATATTTTCAAGTTATTAATGGGGTTTGAGGATTTGAAAAGAGCAAAGTAAATTGGCATCTATATGCATAAACGAACCAGCATTATTAAATTCACCGCAGTAATTCGGTGCCGAAAATATCGTCACCAGCCTTTTATCCGCAAAAAACTCGTACCCATCTTCCACCACCTATCCATTTATCATCAAACCAAATTAGACAAGCTTGTATACTCAAATTAAATTGGTATTTTAGGTATTTATTAACCTGATGAGCTCGGCAAATGAGATCGAGATTATGTTTGTCCAAGAACTTGATGAGTTCATCGGCCCCGAAAGTATGTGAAACCCCTCTTTCATTTGGCGCCCATCCTTCTATTTCCTTATCCGGATCTGCCCAGAGTAAATCGCATAACAACCCTTCGTCCGGCACATCTGTCGGCCTCTCTATCGCCCTATTTTTAAAAAAAAAAAAAAGTAAAATAAATAAAAGAAGTAACATTTGGTATTATTGCTAAAATAAAATATTCACTTGATCTGGTCGAGGGATTGGAGATCAGGAGAGATGCCGCCGTGCATGCAGAGAATCTTTTTATCGACCAACGCCGCGGCCGGCAAGCAGTTGAAGCATTCGGTGAAGATCCGCCAGAGACGCACTGAGAACCGTCTTTTACACTCATCATAAAATCCGTATATTCGGTTCACAGAAGCGCACTCATGGTTTCCCCGCAAAAGGAATATCTTATTCGGATACCTAAACAATTTTGAATTCGAAAATGTAAGAAATTGAAGTTGTTGTTTGGTTTGGACATGTGGATTGTGGATGATGAACTTACTTGACTTTGTAAGCGAGTAACAGACAGATTGTTTCGATGCTTTGTTTTCCTCGATCGACGTAATCGCCCGTGAAAAGATAGCTCGATTCTGGTAACGGTCCTCCATATTCGAAAATTCGTAGAAGATCTGAGTATTGTCCATGAATATCTCCTATATATAAAAAAAAGAAAAGTTTGGGATTGTTTGATCAATTAAAAAAAATTGGGAATGTTTGATCAATTCAAAAAATATGTCAACCCAATTCAAACACGGATGATCAGTAGAAACAACGAAACCAATGTCATGAATGTGATAAAAGAAAAGGTAAGAAATCAAATGATTGAATGAAAGAATATCTTACCGCAGACATTGATGGGAGCTTCCACTTCGAGGAGATTAGGTTGGGAGAGAAAGATTCCCTTAGCAGCCGTGCATAGATTGCGAATCTCGACCTCACTTAGCTGCACTTTCTTCGGTGCACCAGTACCACAGGATTCTTTGTTCTTTTTCCATTCCAGCAATCTCTCTATCAGATTATCCAACGCAAGTTTATCCATTGAAGAAATGCAAGCGAAAGCCTCAAGAGAGAGAGAGAGAGAGAGAGAGAGAGAGAGAGAGAGACGGAAGAGAGATGGGATGTAATCGGTAACAAGCTGAGGAAGGGAGGAAAAGGAAGGGGGGCAATAAAGATGACAGTTTCTCAGTTCCGTGGGAGCGCTGCAGAATTCCACGTTTGCCTCCTGCACAATAACATAATTACGGATATACTCCTCAAAATGTGAAATTTCATAAATACCCCTATAAAATCCTTTAAATATCAAAGATATCCCTAAATTGAACTTGTAGTTAAAATTTTGTGAATTTTTGTTCAAAATAATTTTCCGTTTTATCTCTATATAAATATAATAGTTAATTAAAAATTTAGAATAATATTGATTTGAGTAATGACTTTTGAAAGTAAATCATGAGATAAATTTGATAATATTTGATTTTTTATGTTTTTAAATATTATTGAAGAGAAAAAGTTATTCACAGTCATAGAAAAATAATTTTGAAAATTAGATAATTGATAGATTACTGACCAGAGAAGATTGATGATTTTTATTGAGGTAATAGGGGTATACCGTATACATGATTTTTTAAGAATTTTTTTGGGATAACCATGATATTTTAAAGATTTTAAAGGGATATTCAAAATATTTAAAGGATTTGCAAGAATACTCGTGAAATTTCACATTATTGAGGGGTACATGTGACATTATGATGTTTTAGAGGGGTACACGTGAGATTGCGTCTTTATTTAAAATGAAAAAAAAAATCCATTTAAAAATTTTAATCCCAAATTTCTTGAAGACTCTAACGTTTCATTTTTTAATCAAAATAATGATGTTTCTCACTATTTGAAAGAAAATTCATAGATATTTTATGAACTTGAACTAATTTAAAAAATAAAAAAGACGATTTGGTATATTTATATAATTTTAATATTTTATTTCTTATATTTCTTTCATGAAAAACTAATCTCAAATAATATATATATATATATATATATATATGGGCTAGGTTCAATGGCCAACATTCTTGTTTGGCAAACTCGGCCAACAACGTTTATTTCTCAAATTATATAAATGAAAATTAAATTTTAACCGTATAGATATAATATATATCATTTAGATATGTTGCCGAACAAATTTTGTTTCATTTGCATTTTTCTATCTAACAAAATCGATAATCTATTTCACAACCGCCTATTTCGGTATTTTTTGGATTTCGATGAAAGAAAAGTCGAAACCTTGTAAAAATTAATCTAAAGTCTATATATATAATTTAAATTAAATCCAATGAAAATTTTCGAATTTTAAAACTGATTTCATGATGAATCATGTCGTAAATATTGTCATCCGTCAATATCTTTACGTATAATGATGGAGATGATAAAAATATTTATTTTCATGAAATCAAATCTATAACATTCTCAAGTAATGTATATCACATCTATGCGGTTGGATTTTTATTTTCATGTATATATTATGAGAAATAAACGTTGTTGGCCGAATTGGCCAAACAAGGGTGTTGGCCATTGAACCTAGCCCTATATATATATATATATATATATATATATATAGAGAGAGAGAGAGAGAGAGAGAGGATGGCTAAGATACTCAATTAATTATCATGGGTTTGGTACTTAGGATTTTTTTACCATGAGTTTGGTACTTAATTAAGTATCTTAGTCATCCTCATATATATATATATATATATATATATATATATATATGGGCTAGACTCAATGGCCAACATCCTTGTATGGCCAACGCTGGCCAACGGAGCTAATTTCTCTAAATCGATAATTGAAAATCAAAATCCACCAATATAGATATGATCAATATCATATAGATACATTATAGAATAAATTTCGTGTGATTTTCATAATTTGATCTAACAAAAACAACAACATATTTTCACAACCGTTTATTTTGTTCAATTTTTCGATTCCCATGATGGAAAACTCGAAATATTATGAAATTTGATCATAATCCAATCTATATAAATTAAATTGAATCCATTGAAAAAAAATTGAATTTCGCAAGTTATTTTATGATAAATCCTGTCATAAAAAATTTCGACCGTCAATTATTTTACGTGTTATGATGAATATGATAGAAATTTTTATTTTCTATGAAATTAAATCTACAACATTTATAAGTGATAAAGAACATATCCATATGGTTGAAATTTGATTTTGATATTGAGATTTAGAGAAATTAGCTCCGTTGGCCGGCGTTGGCCATACAAGGTGTTTGGCCATTGAGCCTAGCCCTATATATATATATATATATATATATATATATATATATATATATATATATATATATATATATATATATATATATATATATATATATGTGTGTGTGTGATCTAAATTGAACGGTAGGAAATAAAAACTCATAAGTACAACACTCTTGTTTGGCCAATGTCGGCCAACAACACTTATTTCATTAAATCTAAATATTAAAATCAAATTTTAACCATATAGATATGATTTATATCATTTGAGAATGTTGTAGATTCAATTTCATGAAAAATAAAAACTTCTATCGTACTTATCATAATACTTTAAAAAATTGAACGGTAGGAAATAATTACAACATTAATCATCATTAAATAAATTTTGAAATTCGATTTTTTTGGTTTGGATGTATTTTAAATCATATAGATAGGCTCAAGATGAATTTTTACTAAGTTTCGAGTTTTCCTTCATGGAAATCTATAAATTTACCGAAATGGACTGTTGTGAAAATATGTTATCGGTTTTTTAGATACAAAAATCGAAATTATATAAAATTTATTCTACATCATATCTAAATGATATAAAACATATCTATACGGTCAAGATTCGATTATAATATTTAGATTTAGTATAATAAGTGTTGTTGGCCGACGTTGCCAAACAAGAGTGTTGCCCATTGATCCTATCCCATACATATATATATATATATATATATATATATATATATATATATATAGAGGATGGCTAAGATACTCAATTAAGTATCATTGGTTTGGTACTTAGGATATTTTAACCATTAGATTTGTTTTGAGATTTGTGTTTTTTAATGCTATATATACTCATCATTAATTATTTCCATATCAGTTTATGATAATCATTAAATGCACAAATCTCAAAGCAAATCTAATGATCAAAAAGTCTTAAGTAGCAAACTCATGATACTTAATTAAGTATCTTAGCCATCCTCATATATATATATATATATATATATATATATATATCCTTGAAAATGTCTAGGATTCAATATGACAGATAAATACTTTTTAACAATCAATTTTACTGTCCATTCACTTCTTAATATTTTCAATATATTTTTATCTTTTATATTAACTAAATATTAATTTTATGTTTGGACACTGTATAAATTAAATAGTCAATTATATTGAATTTTACGTTCCAATATATAATAAATATATGAGCTAACACACAATTAACAAAAAAATAAATAAATTTATTATTTGTTATTAACTGTGTGAATTATATGTTGATTTGTCGTGAGAAACTCGTGTGCGATGTTGCGGGAATACTTCACAAAATCAATCATACCCGTATCGGATACGGATACGGATGCAGCACGAATGCGGCTGGATAAGTGAACTGATAAGACGAGAGATATCTGATACAGTTTTTTTTCTTTTTCTTTTCTTTTCATAAGATATTCAAATAAACAATATAACATCTAGGTTCTTTCTTATAAATTATTTTTTTTAAATAATATTATATACACACACCAAAGGACATGACCAATTGGCCCAAATTATAACAGAAAATAATCGGGTCCAAATCGGCAAAAAAAAATTATCTTCAGTAAAATTAAACGTAAAAAACCCAACAAGAATGACAAAAAACATTACTTATAATTACGCCATAAACAAACTCATCTTATTCAAAATTCCATCAATAAATCATTCACAAATTCACCAACTTATTCACTCGCCATTTCAATGACATGTGGGAGTCGTCTATCAGCCAAACGAAACATCGTTTGTACCAAAATAAGTTAGGTTAAATTAATTAACCAGACATATTGTCTCCACCAAATGCACCGCGTAACGTGTCAATCCCCTCGAGATGGGATACGTCCCCCCATTTCTTGATGTACCAGCGATTACTCGTAGTAGCAATGCGAATAGTACTGAGAGACGTGTTTTGCACTTTCCCTTCGAGTCTTTTATTCGGCGCAGCTTTTCTGTGGATCTCTCTTATGAACCCGCCATGAGAAACTACTATCACTCTCTCCCCTTCAAAATTATATTCAATTATGCATCAATTTGAATTCGATTTAAAAGAGAAATTAAACACGAACAAAAACAAAAAATAGAAGAGATAGAATACCTTTGTGTTGATTGGCTATTTTTTGCAAGGAAGAAATACACCTTTTGTTTAATTGGTCCAAACTTTCTCCACCACCCTAATAATAAAACCAATAAAAATATTTTTTTAGATCCAATTAATTACGGATAGAAAAATGAAGGTCATAAATGGAAGAGAAAATTACGGGAATTTCTTCATCTCTTCTTTGAGCATTTAAAACTTTATATGCACGAGGTTTCATTTTTTGAGCATCAGATAATGTTAGGCCCTGGAGATCTCCGAGATTCCTCTCTCTCAATTCTCTCTCTAAAATAACCTGAATTTCACAAGAAACAAACTTTAGTATTATACCAAGAAATTCAATCATAGATTTACTGTCTAGTCTAAACCCTAAACCCTAAATCAATTTCAGCATCTTCTTTTGCTTGGCCATCAATAAATATTAGAAATTGGTCAAACAAGAAGACAGCAAAAGTTAATTAAAACTTCAAATTCGAATTGATTTGAAATAATGAGTTTATAAAATAATTTTGAGACAGTTCAAGTTTACCTCTTTTAAGTCACAGTGATTTGCGATAGTTTGTGCAGTTTCTGCAGCCCGTTTCAAATCAGACGAATATATAGCAGCAAATTTGGGCTCTTTTGATAATCGATTTGCAACCTTTCAAAATTACAAAAGAAGTTACAAATTAGAAGAAAATACAAATATTATTAACATATTAATCAATATCTTACCGCTCTTGCTTGCTGTCTTCCAGCCTCATTTAGTTCTGGATCCAAGTGCCCCTAAATATAACGCAATAAAGAATTTTAGACACTGCAAATTTTAACGTATTTGAACTCCAATCTCTTGATTACGAATACAAACCTGGAGAATACGAGAAGCATTCCAGGAAGTCTCGCCGTGACGAACTACGACTATCTCCGCATATCCCTCCGGTATATCAGTCTCCGTATCCATTAATAATATCCTTTCCTGCTCAAAATCATTAACCAGAGGGGTAATTCGAAACTCGTTAGATATGGACACGGCCAAAGTTCGATCGATCCTCCGCCAGTTCGCCGTCTTCTTCGTAAAAGTTCGCGTCTTTTTGAGGTTTTTGGGACAGGAAGAAATGAATGTGAAATTTCTGAGCAACATTGTCGCGTGTCTCGTGGCGCTACCTGTTACTTACAGGCTTACTATGTGTTATTTAAGAGCACCTTTATAGCTTGTCATGATCTGTTAATAACAAACTAATATCTGTCAATATTAATTTTTTTTTTTTGACATATAGCATTATCGAAAAGTCCAATTTGTAAGAAGGAAAATTCTACCGTGCGCCTGAGTTTTAGTTGAATCAACATGATGTTAGGGACATGATATTAATTCAGAGTACACTTTTGTACCAAAGTTTTCCACTCCATTAATCAAGCTTTCAATTATCAAATAATTGTAACGTAATTAATAGTTAATAAAGTCCTTTCAATTAACAAAATTAATTCAATGAATTAATTTAATTAACAAAATTAATTCAATTAACAAATATATTTTAACAATCTAATTACCTAACAACATAGTTAATAATTACAACATATGTATATAATTTTAACAGTAATTAACATATATTGAACTTAGTAATTAATTATGATTTATTAACAATTAACTTAATAACTTGATTAAATTTTGTATAGATGGTAATTAACCCAATTTTTAATGATGTCCATTAATTAACACAATTTTGAAGAATGATCATTCATTAGTAGTCATCCAGAAAAAAATATTTATTAATTATTTGTTTTTAAAATTAATATTCAATTTGTCATTAATATTCAATTTTTTTCTTCCAATTAAAAAGTCAATTAATATTAAATATTTTGCATTGATTTTTTTTTTGTTTGTAAAAAGTTACTAAATAGGACGATGACAAATCTATTCATTCATATTTCTTAGCATTAAATATGATTTTAACAATCTATTAATTAATTGACATAGATATGACATTAATTACACGATTAATTAACAATCTATACATTCTTAGTATTTATTTTTAAATCTGGCAACTAATAAGTTGCATTTTTGTGTGCTTACGAATTAACAACCAATTCAAATGCATAATCACCTCACCACAAATTCAAATTTCAAAATTCAAAATTAACTGTCATTAATAATTAATTCAAAATTCATAATTAACAGTAATTAATGATAATGATTAATACAAAGTTACATTTGAGATCAATCTTCATTTGAAACATTTCATAAAAATCAGATAATATTTACTCCATTTTGACCAATCTCCATTTTGATTCGATCTAGAAAATCTGCAAAAATATTAATTATTAAGGGCAAACCTGACTAATTAACATTTCATAAAAGCAACATTTCAGATTCAAAATCATTTCAATTTGAAACTAAAATCAGATAATACAATTTCAAACTAAAATAATATAAAACATTGAACTAGAATCCATATGGAAATAAAAAAAAATCCAATAAACACAAATGAGATAATTAAATGATTACACAAAAATACTAAAAAAAAACAGCAAAAAACTCGAAAAAAACAGCAATTAACACTAAAATCAGATCTTGAATCACCAATAAACTCGAAAAATAGCAATAAACACTAAACTCAACAAAAGTACATAATTAGTTCGAAAAACAACAAAAATTTACCGAGAATCAGATCTTGAATCGGATTTATGTACCAGATTGAGATTTTTACAAAAAATACACACGAATTAAACAAGAACTCAAATAAAAAACAGCAAACCCCCCTCCAAAAAAAAAAAACAAATCAATCCAAAATAGCAAGAACTCCAATAATAAACAACAAATCCAAAAGGGAAGTTCTATAATAGACCAATTTTCTTATCATGGACTTTTTTTTCAAAAAAATATTTTAAAAATTTTAACTATTTATTAATTAATTATACAAAATTTATGTTTTGGATAGCATTAAATGATAAACATACACTAGAATCTTACAAAAAAAATCATTATTTAACAAATATTCGAAATATATATTTTTTTAAAATAAGTCCATGATAAGAAAATTGGTCTATCATAGAACTCCCCAATCCAAAAAAAAAACAATAAATCAGTCCAAATCTCTAAGAAAATGACCAAGAAAAAGAAAACAAAATCGAAATCTGCAAAAACATCTACAAACAAACGATCCAAAGGTGTGCGTGCTTTTGTTTGTGTGTGTGTGTGTGAGAGACGGCGGCTGTTCGAATAGAAGGGATTCGAATTAGATCAATGATCTAGGATTTTATCTAGAGAAATTAATGCTCAAGATATAGGCTAAGTTTTCTCTCTTTTGTGAAAATTTAAAATTCATATCAAATAACAAATTAATATCATTGAATGGAGGAGTGTGAGTAGGGGTGTGGACTGTTCGGATACGGTTCGGATAGTGGCCATACGAGATTCATATCCATATATTTTTTCGGATTCGGATATGGTTCGGATATTAAACAGATAGGAGTAGGGATACAAATACGGATATGGATACGGGTCATATTCGGGTATTAAAATAGATAATATTATGTATTAATATAATATTATTTTAAATTTATGTCTTGATTATTTTGTAATTTGAGTATTGTATATTGAGTAAAATTAAGTTATTGACTATTAAATATTATTATTAATTAATATAAAGTTATTATCTATTGGTTATTTAATATGATTATGATCATGATTTCAACAAAATAAATACTCGTTTACAAATTTTATTCATATCCGGATAGTACCGGATCCATATCCGAATACATCGAAATTTTAGTTCCTAAATCCGAATATGTATCTGTAAAAACAGATACGATTCTTGGGATACGGTTTGGATCAGTTTGGATTGACATCCCTTAATGTGAGGTTAAAAGAAACATATATTATGAAAAGTGACCAAATTGATATGTCTCTCTAAATTCCTATTCATATCTGTATACTGAGTATACTGAGGAACAACATATACACTACTTGGCGGGCGAGCTTGGCGTTGCGTTTGTGTGTGAATTACTCGAGTCTGGACTAAACCTTTCTTTCCTCTTCGCAAACCTCAAGGCACCTCCATTGTTACCCTCTTCCCTTTCATGTCCAAGGCCAAGCATATCCTTCCTCGCATAAAACCTCTCCTCAATCACCAACCAAAAGCCTCTATTCCTCGCTCCGCGCGAGCTCTCGCCAACTCAATCGCTGAAATTCTCGTCACCCACAAAACCAATCCCCATTGGCAACAATCTCTCTCCAATCTCCTCTCCTACGACCCCACCCATTCTCTCCGTTTACTAATATCCTCTCTCCCCGATGCCGACTCAGCGTTCTTTTTCTTCAATTGGGTTCGCCATTCTCCACCGCCTTGGGTTGAAACTCCTGATTCCCTTGCTTACTCTTCACTCCTCCTTCAGTTATCAAAAGCCCATAAATTTCAACAAATTAATCTCCTTTTACAAACGATGAAAGAAGAGAAAATCATACCGAGTTATGAAGCATTGAGTGTTATCTTAGGTTTGTTCTCCAACTATGGAACGGTAGATAAAGCTATGGAAATATTTCATTTGATTAAGGAGGAATATGATTCGACTCCTTATATTGTGGATAGTAATTCCCTGCTTAAATCCCTTCTGAAAAACGAAATGTTTGATCTCGCTCGCGAGGTGTTTGATGAAATGCTTCTTACACAAAGGGGTGTAGATGATTATAGTACTTGTATCATGGTTCATGGACTTTGTAATCAAGGTAAGATAAACGAAGCAAAGAGTATTATTGAGGATAGATATGGAATTGGGTGTATACCAAATATAATTTTCTATAACACCCTAATTAATGGATATTTTAGAAATAATCTATTCACCAAAGGTTATGAGCTTTTTCTAGAGATGCAAAACAAGGGTTTTTTGCCTTCGGTCGTATCATATGGAATCGTGATCAATGGTTTATGCAAGAAAAAAGATTTCAAAGAAATCCCGAATTTGATTTTCGAAATGAGAGAAAGAGGTTTGAAACCAAACGTTCAGATTTACAACAACTTGATGGATTCTTTATCCAAACACGGCACGGTTCTCGATGCAAAATCGGTTTTGAAACAAATGATAGAGAGCAGTATCCAACCTGATAGAATCACGTTTAACATTCTAATTTCTGCATTGTGTAGAGAGAGAAGAATCAAAGAGGCTGAGAAACTTCTAGAAGAAATCACAAAAAGAGCCCTAAACCCTAATGAATTTACTTATACGCCTCTAATTCATAGTTTTTTATTAATCGGAGAAACAATTAAAGCCACAAATTTACTAAACGAAATGCTAGAAAGAGGATTTAAGCCTGATTTGGTCACATTTGGAGCCCTAATTCATGGTTTGGTAAATTTAGGCAAAGTTAACGAAGCATTAATTATCAAAGACAAAATGGTCGAAAGGAAAGTTTCATTAGATTGTAATATATACAATGTCTTAATGAATGGATTATTAAAAAAAGGGTTACTTTCATCGACTAAGAAACTTCTAGAAGATATGGTTCGAGAAAATATATTTCCTAACGAGTTTATTTACACCACACTAATCGATGGGTTTGTAAGAAACGGTGATTTTAACGAGGCCAGAAAGATTTTCGACTCGATGGGAGAAAAAGGGATTAAACGAGGACTTGTTGGATATAATGCAATGATTAAGGGCTATTGTGTAAATGGTTCAATGAAAGAAGCTCTTTTTTGCATGATTAATATGAGAAATATTGGATACAGTCCCGATGAGTTTACTTATACCACATTGATTAATGGTTTTGCAAAATTAGGGGAATTAAACGGTGCATTAAAGGTATTTTGTGATATGATTAAGAGGAAAGTAGTGCCAAATGTGGTGACTTATTCAGTTTTAATTGATATTTATTGCAAATTGGGAGAAATAAAAAAAGGGGAAGTTATTTTTAACTATATGAAATCGAATAATTTAAACCCTAATGTCGTTACGTATACGATTTTAATCGGGTCCTTTTTTAAATCTCGAGATTTTGTTAAAGGGATTGAATATTTTGACGATATGTTGAGTGATAAATTGGTACCGAATGATGCGACGTTTCATTATTTGATAAATGGGTTGGTAAATTGCGTACCGATTAAAAACCATTATGGAATTGGCTTTTTAGAAATCTTGATGAAAATGATATTTGAAGGTTGGAACCACAGAGATGCGATAAATAATTGCATTATATTTTCGTTATGTAGATTTAATATGCTAAATAAAGCTTTGGAGTTCAGAGATAAAATGGTTGGTAAAGGGTTTAAACCCGATTCTATAACTTATTTATCGTTTATTTATGGAATTTGTTTACAAGGGAGATTTAAAGAATGGGGAGACTTTGCTTATTTTGAATTTGAAAAGGGTGGAATTGAAATTGAAATCGAGACGGTTTTTAGATACAAAAGAGTTTTTGAGAGGTATTTGGGTCAATTTGTGGATTCGGAGGTAAATTTGATTTTGAATTCATTGCTTAAAGAACAAAGTGGAGATTTGCGCAAAGTGCAAAATCAATTATAAATTTGGAGATTGTTAATTTTTATTTTTTCGGAATGTAATATTTGGTATCGTGCGGATTTAATTTGTGATTGGAGGACTAATATGTAAATAAGACATTTTTGGGTTTTCTTTTTGATAATTTACAATAAATGGTTTCATTTTCTAAAAGAAAAATAAAAGCACCGATTCATTTTGATTTTGGTTCATAAACGAGGAATTGGAAAACAAACATTGAATTTATACATAGAGGATTTTGAAGTTCCTCAAATCAACCCTACCTATAGTTTGCAAAAGGATCTCAAAGTCCAAGTGAACTTTATTTATTATTTGCAATTCTAGAAGAATCATTTTTCCTTGATAATTATTAATTATGATGGGGTCATGTACATTTAGAAAAAAAAGCAATTAGTACAAAAATGTGTCAATTCAATTTCATTTTCCCTTAAAAGTGAGTGCACTTGAGTGATAATGCATCACCCCCAATTGGTCTAACATACCATTCTCCAATTGGTTGCCTTTTTTTTGAAGTATTCCTTATCTTGTCAATTATTTTCTAAGCGACATTTTTATCCTATGTTCTTTTCTTAATACAAATGTATGATGTATATTGACGAAAGGGACGTGTTATTTGTCGTCACGATTCGTCCGGTACCATACGGTGTTTTTAAAGTCTATATGATATTTAAGCAAGGTGTATTTGTATAAAATTTTATTGAAAAATATAAAAAAATATTTTTATTCCGAAAGATATAATGATTATGTTAAAAGACATATTGTTATTCAAAAAGTATATCACACATTTTAAACATTGTGTGAGACATTTTAAAAGAATATATATCATACATCTAACATCTTAAAATATATATTTTCAGAAAATAGAAAAACAAACATTTATTGTATTTCAAACATACCATACATGTAAAATGACATAACACATAATTACAAAATACATTATACTTGAAAAATATATATTGTAGCTAAAAGATCTGCATTTACTAAAAAAACAGAAAAAATAATATCTGTCGGAGAAAAACATTTCTCTTCATAAATTCCGTCAACATCGTAGGCTCGCAGATAATTGTTTTGATATTCTAATTTCTTTTGCTTAGGATTTTTTATAATTAAATTCCGTCATCGCTATCAGTCATAAATTCTAAATAGACCAATCTTTTAGTTTTTTGCAAAAATTTAGTTTTTTGTTAATGTTGTTTTTAATAAATTGGTGTTATTTCGAAAACTTCTCTTTTTCAATCACTATCAATTTGAAACCACTAGAATCTTTGCCCCTTCAAATTCGCTCAACAAAGTGGATTCTGGAACCAAGCTGTAAAGCTGTAATACCACTTGTACAGCTTTCATGACAAATTTCCAAATAACCTTATTTTCTGCCCAATTTGCTAGGAAGCCCTCTGTCTTGTTTGAAAGTTTATGTGTATCATTGAAGATCTGTCTGCAAGTCGACATAAATGAGCTGATTGAACGTTGTTCCTCATCTATATTAATATGTGTCCTTCACTCAACTTGCATTTATGTTTTCTATAATTTTAAATGTATGATATGTCTTTTCGAAATAGAATACATGTTGTAAATTTGTATATGTATTAGATATATTTATGTATTATACAGTTTTAACGCATCATATATACACATTTTAAATGTATGATAAATATTTTTAGAGTACAATATATGTTATACATTTATGTCTTATACCGTTTAAGATATATAATATAATCTTTATATACATGATATTTTATATATTTTTTACACATATGATATATTTCTTTAGATGAATCATATTTTTTTTTACATAATTGATCTTGTTTATAATTTCTTTTTACTAGATTTATATATTTTTTGTCGGGAAGTAGTTAGGATGGCTTCCGATGAACTAGCGACCAAAAACATGAGAATTTTTTGGCGTACAATAATCGGCACCTCCTGATCTCATATAGGCATATGTATATATGCATAGACACGATGCTCATTGATAAATCATGTTATTATTAAATGTGATAAAACTATTTTGTCATTATTAGCCGTGAAAGTTTTTGCTTAAATAAATAATTATCAATAACTTTATCTAATTGAAATGTGTTTAAACACCAAAGGAGAACAAATAATCTTGTGTATAATTTTTTTTATTAGATTTGTATATTTTTTGTCAGGAAGTAATTAGGCGATCAAAATTGACAAAAAAATTATTTTTTGTTAGGATGCCTTCCGATGAACTAACGACCAAAAACATGAGTAGCACAAAAAAATATACCCTAACATAAATATTAGATCATTTTTTTCTAATAATAGAGGACCTTTGTATATATTTAGACATAATCCAAGGACTTCTTTTGTAAATTTCACCACACTGGCACACTCCGTTAAAGTAAGATCCTAATTTGAGTAGCATAAAAAAAAAATCCAAATTTGAGGATACAATACAATAAGACACGACTCAACAGTTATTACCACACACCTATTCCTTATTCCTTATTCCTTCTCCCTAGCCCCACATGAATCTTTGCTAAATATTAATCCTTAACCAAAACTTTGATTACTGTTAATTCAGAATGGGTAAATATTCTATGTCCCAACAAACACAAAAAATATCATGAATTCGTCAATCGAGAAGGGATTAATTGAATTGATTAGATTTCTTAATTAAACCAATCCAACTAAACATTAATTTGAGTATTAATCAATCCAATCATTTTTTTAACCCCTCCTCGATTGACACATAAATATATTTTTTTTCAAGTTTGTGAGGTGCCCATATATAACCCCAGAATGAATCCTCCATTATTTGGACACCCATTAATTTATTCAGAATCCGTGATTAGGAGCACTTAGATCCAATTCTTGTGTCCATGCATTCTTGCTTTGAGTGTGTAAAAACCAATAACTTTGTGCTATTGAATCAGGATCTAGCAACGCTTCTGTTCTTGCTTCACCTCTCGAGGACCTATTCATTCATCATAAGAAATTTAGTTGCATGACCGAAGAAATATTTCTTTAGGAAAAAGAAAACAATAGAAACATGAATTGAATGAAAAAATGCAAATAAATTAAGAATCACAATATTTTCTTAAAAACAAATGCGAGGAGCTTTTGCATTTCCTGTATCGATTGCAAAATTTACTAACCGTGCTGTATCGATTACACCGTGAATAACTACGTGCGCTACATGGATTCCGGATCCGTAGAATTCTTTCGAAAGACATTGAGATAATCCTCTAAGTGCAAACTTACCACAACCTACAAACATCAATTATACCATTATTAATAGCAAAAACAAACATAATTTCTAATTGAATAATAAATGCCTACGGAGAAACCAAATGCATACTTAATTCGTAGAATCTTGGATGGCCAATGAGGGAAGCTGATGAACCGGTAAAGATTATCGTGCCTCTTCCTCTCTCGACCATGCCTGGTATAACCTGTTAATTTATTGTGCAGTGTAAATAGTTAGTGATTAAATGTAAAATCGAATATGTTTGATCGCATAATATGTCAATAGTCGTGATATAAAGGCTCCTTACGATCCTCGCGTTGCATTTGATAATGTGACATTTTATTATTTGTGGTTAACTGTAAAATTAAATAAGTATTTGTTAAATGAGTAAATGAAATCGATCTAACACATGAATATGTGTTAAATAAATAGTTGTTAAATAAATATACGGTAAATAATTACGTAAACCCATTTTAACACAAAGATTTTAATTTTACAGATGTTTTTATCTTATTTGTTTTGTTTACTTTAAAGTTTAAACTGTCAACACATGGGCATATTTTGAGGAGACAAGTATATTTTTCGTATGTCAATTGTTTGGAAAGTTGTCTTTTATTACGACCCCATCAATTTCTTTTCGAAAGGGAAAAAAGTGTTTTTCGTATACTCTTTGAGACATAAATAAAAAGTTTTGATAATAAATAAAATGTCCCATATATATCAATTGATATTAATAAAATTTGAACTTAAATTTTTTTACAACATATGTTTTTTTTTTTTTTTTTTGTCTCACACCCAACCGACTGGATTATAAATTCAATGGCTAAAAAAATTGCAACACGAGGACTTCCTAGGAGGTCACCCATCCTAGTACTACTCTCGCTCTCGCCCAAGCATGTTTAACTGCAGGGTTTTGATGGGATCCGGTGATTTAATGTTGGTATGATCGCATCCTAAATAAAAAGTTCAAAACGGAAAAATGGAAGTTGAAGTTACTTGTTGGGCACAAACAAAAGCGCCTAGACAAGAAGTAGAGAGAGACCGAATGAACGAATCGGCACCGACAGACATGAAATTATTCGGTATGTTCGGAACACTCTCACATGCATTATAGACCAAAACCTCGATTGGTCCAAGTGATAAAACTCCCTCGAAAGCTTCTCGCACTGATTTACAATCCGAGCAATCGATCCTGATTGCAAACACCTGAGACTTTGCTTCGCACGCGATTTCATCAGCCAACCGAGATAATTTGTCTGCATGCACGCAAAGTTCGAATTAAATGATTGAACATCTGAGTTATATATGTTGATGGAAAAAATAGTTACGAGATGAATATGCGGAATAACCGTACCGAGATCTCGAGAAAGAATGGCGATCATATAACCCTCTTGGCCGAATTTGCAAGCAAGAGAGCGGCCAAGCCTGGGACCGACGCCAACAATGGCGGCAATACCTTTAGAGTTATGGTGTGAAACGGATCTCATTTGAAGGAGAAGATAGAATGAAGAGAGGATAATGGAAGTATTGGTGAAAGAGAACAAGTTGGTACCGTTTATAAAGAGACAAGGTGAATTGAAAAGGAGGTTGACGTGGAGGCCGCGTGTAATGTTCCTACTCCTTGGTATGATGATTGCTTACTTCAGCATAAAGTATGGTATTTATTTCTGATACAAACTTGGTTATGTATACGGTATTTTTTTGTGTCGGTACCGTTTTTGCGCCGGATACAGACACGGCTAATGCTTGGCCATCGCAGGGATGATGTAAGATAAAAAAAGGCAAAATATATTCTTTCTGCATTCTTCTATGCGGACTAAGACGATTGATCATAAATCAAATGAATATATAAGTGAAATTAAATCTTTGTAAAATCTTAAATCATATATAATTATTCCTTTAACCTATATTCACCTTCACACGTCTTATATAATACTAGTTTTTTTCTCGCGCAATTGCGCGGGAGTTTTCGAGTTTATTGTGATTTAATTTTTCTTGCATGTCATTTTTTTATCTTAATTTTTTGTTTGTTTTATTTTTGAAGTATTTTTTTTTTTATACATAGTTATTGTGATTAAGTATAATTCCTCGTGTTGTCATCATGTCTTTTTAGTATTTTATTTAAATTTCTTTATTTGCTATATTGCTGATGTTATTATGAAAAATCATGCATTACACAAAAATCGAAACAATCATAATAACTCGCTCTTGTCGTCTCCATCACTTTCTTTCTATCCATAATATCACTCACATTCTTCGTCCGTCTCGATCTCGCCAGCCATTTTCTCCACGTTTGAAATTGCCTCCACCATCGATCTTATTTGTCTCGTTAGAATTAGCCGTCGAAAATAATGAAGAGAGAGAAATAGATTTGGGTGTGAAAAATTTTGAAAAAAAAACCCTAACTTTTTTGATATCATAAAAAATCCTCATCTTTTAGGAAATTCCGAAAAAATCATCTATCAAACTTTTATTTTCAAATATCTCGTATGGGGGTTAAAACTAACCATGGATGATATTAAATTTTTTTGGCCAAAATTAAAAAAATATTCTTGTTATTTTTTATTAATTTTATTAATTTTATGAAAATTCATATACATTTTTAACGTGTAGTGATCTAAAAATATTATTACATGTTATGTTTATATAATTTTAATATTTCATTTATTATTCATGAAAAAATAACATCAAATAATAATAAAATAAACACCTTGAAAACATATTGATAGAAAAATATCTCTTTAAATATCCAGGTTTTTATTTTCAGTCCCCTTTATGTATTTTTTTAATAGTTTCATGATATTATATTTCTTAAATATTTGCAAGGTGTTCTTTTAACGCGTAGTGATATTTTATTATTATTTTATGTTAATAGAAAGGTATTTTAAAAATTCTTTAGGCTTATTTTAAAATTAATATCAATAATATTTTTTTTAAGTACTACATATGTTAATAGAAAGGTATTTTGATAAACATATATAACACCATATATTGTTAGTTTTAATCCCTATAAGAGGTACTTGAAAATAAAAGTTCGCGCAATATCGGTGATCATATGTAAATTACGGTCCAAGCGCAACGGACCGCTATATCGCAATTTAAAACATTGGTACATATTAATAATTATCGATATATTTTTTGTTAATCAAATAGTGACCATTTAATTAATATTTATTATGTCAAATTATTTTTATTGAATCAATTAATGACTACTTAATCAAATAATAATTACTTAATTAATATTTAATGAATTTCATTATTTTTTGCCTATGTGGCTCATTCTCATGTCACCAATTTTGGTAACTTTATACATAAGATATAATTTATTAATTAATTAATTTATCATATATTTAGTTTAACATCCCATTTCCGACTAAATAGCAAAATACAATCTCATCAATAAATGAGAAAGTGATAAAGGACTACTTTTATTTTAATATAGGTATTTGTTTTCATAATATTTGTAGATATTGTCAAAAACTAAGAAAATTCTAATATTTTCATAAGAAAAAATATAATATATATATATATATATTTTTTTTTTTTTTTTTTTTTTTTTTTTTTGAATTAGAGCCTAGAACACAAAATGTGCTCTTTGAGATTTTATATTTTATTGAAATAAAAAGTCGGGCATACATATTACACTTCACTGTTTATCCCGTATTAAAAGTAATTTTACATTTATTGTTGTAATAAATATCTAAAATAGGGTTTTAATATTTGTAGATTATTATTTCTAAAATTTCAGAATATAAGACCCACATTAAAAATATAAATCTTCCAACGATCAAAATCGAGTTCTTATGTGTCAAAGTTTTCGAAAAGGTATAACCGTAATTTCATATTTATGGATTATTTAAATAAATATATTAGAGGGTCTTATTTGCAAAATGATCAAACCATTAATAATACTAATAATAGAGTTTGCAAAATAAATCTCATATAGATGTAAATTGAATATTTTGCAAATATGTAAGTTTGAAGGGTATGCATGTAATGTGCAATTCCACTATGTCTTATTCGGCCATATCCAGAGAAGGATTCATCTCCATCCATGGCATCCCAACACTCATGAAACCCTAAAAAAAAAAGAGAGAAAATAGAAAAATCATGGAAAACAGGAATTTTCGCAAAACGAAAGGAGCCATAATCTTCAGGAGGTTGAGTTGTGCGAGTTGGCAAAATCAAAAGAAGAACCTGAAGGAAATACAGTTTCAGGATCAACCGTAAAAGTGTACACAAGGATAAACGAATGTAGTCGTACATTCGTAGCCATATCTTTCAGTAGGAAAATCCGATTTGAATGGTTCAAATTGGGTAAGATAGATAATTAGATTATCTATAACCTTCATGTAGAAATATATTTCATATGAACGAAGTATAAGTGTCGTTTCTGTGAAATACCGAAAGGGTGCAACAGTATGACATATAGTTAGTAAAACAGTCATAACTTTTGCATACGAACTCCAATTGGGCTGGGCCAAATTGGGTCGTGTAGATAATGAGATTATCTACAACTTTCGTGTTGGTTGATTTTCTGTCAGAGAAATTTATCAATTTCGTCTGGACAGAATACTGACCAGATTCATGCAGTTTTCTGTGTGAGAGGGTGTATATTGGATATACATGCCTTTTGGCTAATCCTGATCCTATTGTATATAAATAGGATTTTCTCTCTCATCTTAACCAAGCAATTCATTCAGAATTATCCAGAAAATTGTGAGACAAATTTCTAGAGAGTGAAAAGGTGTAAAAGAGAGAAACCGTGAAAAGGTGTTTTACGGTTTAGAGAATCAATTCGATTAAGCAAGTTCACCGGTGCATCGTCTAGGCAGGTGCATCCGTGACCGACGTCTTGCGATTCAAGGTGGATACACGTAGAGGAGCAACAACTGAGGCTCTCACGATTGTGATCGATTCGGACGAGTAGATTGAGTCGGAGACGAAATCAAGCGAATCGGCGAAGTCAACGAGCGGTGAAAGACGCGTGGTGTGGGACGCGCGTATTGTCACCAACGTGACAGGAGAAAGAAGGCAGCGATCAACCCTTCGTGTGCAATCAATTTTGCACCGGTAAAGATCTAACCTTCTATTTGCATCGTACCCTCGAAGTCGTGGCGTGATCTCGGGAATCGGGGAACCGGACCGGGCCTACATATCCGCTGCGCGGGCCCGGGGCCGGGGATATTCCCCTACAGTGGTATCAGAGCGATCGCCATCGATTCGAGGGTCGAATCATAGTCGTATATTAGATATACGCACGGGTTATCAAAGTTCGTACCCGTTTGCATGATGTTACATATTTAGAATGTCAAATTCCATTAAAATCACAAGTGAAATTCGCTAGAGATCGATCAATAGTTGATTGAGAGTATCTAGGAATAATCGTGAAAAGGTTTCATGATTGATCGTTTTGGAAACGAGCGAAAACAGCAGTTCAAAAATCGCATAGTCCGTTATAACGGACTTGGTGTCCGTTGTAACGGACCCTGTATAGGATGCGGGGGTGTGAGGAGGACCGTGAAAACTGCATATTCCGTTGTAACGGACCTGGAGTCCGTTGTAACGGACCTTGTATCTGATACGAGGTTGCGGGGATGCCTAGGGTGTCTATTGGAGTCCGTTGTAACGGACTGGGTCCGTTGTAACGGAGCTCTACACAGTTTGTCCGTTGTAACGGACTGTATGTTGCGTTGTAACGGACTGGTCTCTGGAAATTTGGACGAAAGTTTGCAGAAAATAGCGTTGTAACGGACCTAGGTTGCGTTGTAACGGACATGTTTCTGGCAAAATTTGGTCAAACTCCGAAATAAATAGCGTTGTAACGGACTAGACTTCCGTTGTAACGGAGTGCCAAGTATACTGGAGGTCCGTTGTAACGGACTATGTTGCGTTACAACGGACTGGTTTCTGGTTGCTGATTTTGTTTTCGTAATAACTTTGGCTACACAACTTGGAATATTGAGTTCTTTATATCGATTTGATCGGCATCGATCATACTAGCATATAATTAGATAATTATTTAGAATAATTAGACTCCCAAATAAATACATATGCATTTATGAAAATCTTGTGATAGTGATATAATTGGATTATGTCACGGATTTAGAAACGTGCAATGGCATGATCCCTCATAATATTTAAGTCATGGAAATGCCTTCCATATTCACAACCACTATGATCGGTACTACGTCTCACATGGGTTAAGGCCAAAGCCGACATGGGTTATTGTAGTCATCGACGGGGTGGCAAGCGTTAAATAGGGACTGATAAGGGTTAAGGCCAAAGCCGACTTATTAGTAGTTTATTTGAACGATACGATGAGTATGGTTGTGACTTAACCGTTCTAGCCAGTAAGGGTTGAGGCCAAAGCCGACTTGATTGGAAGTTCGGGGCATAGATAGGATGCACACACGGAACTGGGATTGTATTGGATACGATTCATCACCGAAATCCTATAAAGGTTCAAGAGTCGCATTGGATGCGATTGGATATAATCCTACCTAAATAGCGAGATCCCATTCGTCTGCCAAAGCAACTTATGGGAGGATCGTGATATATGGATCTTGAGTGTTATGGACTTGGAGTCCCGTATCGGTATGAGGGTTATCGATTCGATAAAATAACACTATCATATAATTATCATATAAGCATATAGATTAAGTACGCACGGTTAGGAATTAATCTTCATCATCCGTTTAGAATTATGTTTTCAAGCAACACCAAATATATCGATTAGATCGATATGATAGATGGCTTTTGGGTCGGAATTACCGTTATTAACCTTGATAGTCAAAGAATAGTTCTTAGACTTAAAGGAACGTGTTGGACACGGAAATGGTAGATTCGGGGCTTGAGGCTTTGGCTTTAGAGAAAGCCGGGTTCGATAAACTTAAGAAGGAATCGAACAATATTACGTGCCTTGTGGTGGCATGTATAGACGCAAATTTCTCAAAATTGTTTTGAGAATTCGGGTGTATATGAAAGTAAAACACAACGCTCATGAAATAGTTTCAAGAGCTAGAGCGCGTTGAATGACTCAATGCGGCTCAAAGAGTAGGTTAATTTTGAGACGCCTTATGGGTCTTTGATTAACACTCGTGTGTTGATGGTACGAGATTTGATGTTCGTGACCGAATATCATATGCATTCGATAGATAAGTCGATCCCGAAATTGCATATGATGCGATTTAAATTTGAATTGGAGATGCTCAGAGTTTCCGAGGAATCCAATGCATATAGATGCGTGGATGTCCTTGTAATTCAAAAGCGGGATCGAAAGAAATGTATGTCTAAGGGTATTTTGGGAAAATGTTTTCCAAAATGGAAAGTTCGGACAAGGAGTTGTCCAAACTAGTGACTCAAAGAATGGTGAAATCCGAGGAGGATTAAACCTAGAAGTTGATTGCTTCTTTTGGCATTGCCGTCTTGGCCATATAAACGAGATACGCGTATCTAGATTCCATGTGATGGAATGCTAGAATCATTCGAATTAGATTTGATTGATTAATGCAATACTTATTTATTAGGCAAAACGACAAATGGCATCATTCTCCAAAGTATTGGAGAAAGATCCAGCGAATTATTGGAAATTATATTTACATATGATGTTCCGATAAGTTCCGAGGCAAGAGGAGGCTATCGGTATTTTGTTAAGTTTATGGACGGTTAAAGTAGATATGAAAATATCTATTTAATGCGTGCCGAAACAGAGACTTTTGAAAGATTCAAAGAGTTTCAAAAACGAAATACGAAATCAACTAAGCAAGAAAATCAAAGCTTTTCGATAGGATCGAGAAGGCGAGTATTTGAGCTAAACCTTTCGATAGGATCGAAGAGGCGATATTTGAGTTATGAATATTAATGATCATTTATGATTGTGGAATCGTTTCACGATTCCCTTTATTCGGAACATTGAGATGTGTCCGAAAAGAGGAAATGAACGCATGTTGGACATGGTTCGATAAATGATGAGTCAATAAGATCTCCCAAAAATGTTTTGGGGATACGCCCTTGAGACAGCGGCACTAATGAATGGTTGCATATAAGATGTGAACCATAAACCTTCTAATCGGTACAAAAGACGCCATATGAGATATGGATCGGAATGGTTCCGAAGTTGTCACTTGTACAGATTTGAGGACGTGAGTGTATTTCGAAATTTGTTTCGGTTAAACTCAATCCCAAATCTGGAAATTGTTCGTTTATCCTTAAGGAAACTAAAGGGTATTAGTTAAAACGTCCCGACGAAAATGAGATTTTCGTGGCTCGAAGAGATGCCTTCTTGGAGGAGGACTAGATGCGCACAAGTTTGGAAATTGGTGCCATTTCTCTCTATGCGGGCTAGTGGGAGTAGAATAAATCTCGAAAGAGTTCGTGATTTGAAAATGAACATTGTACCGATGAAAGTTGACATGGCTTCATCAAGAGTTGATGAACGCAAGTCGAACACACAAAGGAATTTTTCGTAGATCAAGTAGGCTATATCATAAGCCGGTAAATACGGATTTATCGTGGCTAATGATGATAGATTGAAATCATATGATGATTCGATATCCTACAAGGATGCTATGAAAAGTTGATTCCACATGACATGGTGTCATGAAATCTGAGATTCGATCCATGTGAATTATCAAGTTTAGAACTTGATTTCATTACTTTCTAGGTTAGACCCGTGAAATGTGAGTGGGTTTTTCAAGATGAAGAACCGACATGGATAGGAATACGCATATATGTAAAGCGAGGCTTTTTGCGAAAAGTTTCATGCAATTCATAGTCGGACTATGAAGAAACGTTTTCGCTTGTTGCCATGCTTTCCCATTCTCGAAATTCTGCTTGCCATGGTCGCGTATTATGACTATGTGATGTGGCCAAATGGATGTCAAAACCGAATTTCTTGACAGAAATTTTATGAAAGGATGTGTACTTGACACAACCTTACGGTTTTGTCGATTCATAAGAATCGGGGATCAGATATGCACGCTTTAACGATCCATATGATGGATTAGAGAAAGCTTCTCGGAATTGGAATATTCGTTTTGACAAAATTATAAACTGTTATAAAATTGTCGAAACGAATGGAAACTTTGTGTACACATGAAGGTTAGTGGGAGCTGCGTTATATTTCTTGTAACGACAAAGGATTTAGACGAGACCGCTTATGAATTAAGCGTGAAGATCTATAGGATAGATCTAAAAAGTTCCTCGTTCTATGTTATAGCACATATATCGACATATTGTTGAAAATGGTTTTCAACATGTAAACTCCTTGGAGGAGATAAATTGAAATGTCGAATGGCAGAAATTTTCAACGGCTCGATGTGAGACATTAAGCAGCGCGAAAAGTAATAATATGATGCCTTACATTTGATGTTAGGATCTATTATATCTGTCATGATATGTATGTGGCTATCTGTCATACAAATAAAGCGTCTAGTTCACCGTCAATAAAATTCGTGGGAATCACATGAGTTTCAATGTAATTCGATTACATGAGACTAACTCTTGTGATTGTATAATGGTTATACAAATATATACATAATGGTTATTTATATTTAAAACCCATCGGGATTTGTATTGATAGAGGTGAAGTTTATCCTTGAATACTTTGCGAAAGAATTCAGGATTTATTATCTATAATGGTGTGGAGGACGTGTTGGTTATAAAGAGTTATAACAAACAACAGTTTCCAAAGATGAAGCACGTCCAAATATGTAGCACGACTTTCGATCACAAAGTGTGTACATGTTTTGCTTAAATGAAAACACGGTTATGTGGAAAGGTTCCACAAGACCAATAGTTTATGATTCTATTTACGGTGGCGAGTATATTGCGGTTATTAATCGCAAAAGGAAGTGGTATGGATCAAGGATACATGACCAAACTCTAGTAGTCATGAGTTATCGGATTTGTGGTTGTTTATTGCGTGAGACGCAATAGTACAAGCCAAAAATGCCGAGGTCACAACCACTTCTAGCCAATACTCAGAAAATTTCATTTGATACATGAAATTTTGTGAAAAGATGTGATCGTAGGTATTGGAAATGTTCCAATCCTGATGATGATTAACACTAGCGGGAACGTGCGGACCCGTTTACAAAACCGCTCTCTCTAGTCGCGCGTGACTGTCATGCGATGACTATGGGTATGGAGATACCTAGAGGAGGAAGAAGAGAGTAGAGTGTAGTTATCTAATACGATGTAGTTATCTAATACGATAGTCCTCGCAGGTTATGGGTATGGAGATACCCATAGGTAAACGTTGTATCACCCAAATACTTAGTCCATATGAATGCATCCCTTTTAAAATTTTGTTTACTTAAATTAATATGCATTCACCTTATATGAAAACTGTGTGCTGGGTTGTGTAATATGATTGTTACATGAACCTTGATTTGAACTTGTGTGGACGTCGACATGGTTGAGGACCATGTGCAGCGAAACCGTCACACTTAAAGTGTCATTTCTAAACATCCCTAGTCGCGGGTCAGTTTGCTTAAGAGAGAAGCATTACTATTACAAGGGAATAGACTGAACGCGTACACTAGTACGTTTGCCGAGGAGATGATTATGTTTTGCTAATCATGGGACAAAGGAGTTTGTCGAATCGGGAACGTAGATATATGTTAGGTTACATGTATTGGATATGACCGAAGCCGCGAGCCCATGACATGGTTTAGTCATTATAGATGGACTTGCGACGGATGGGGTTTTAGATTCTTCAAACTTGAGGGGATCATTGATTGCGTTTCGTGCGTAACACAATGCTTTGATATGATCTTACGCTCACCGTAACAGGGAGTTAAAAGGGTCATCATTGGGTATTGTCCGAAACACGGAATTCAATGTGAGTCTCCAAGATAGGAATTGTTTATTCCGAAAGGAAGAGATATCTCTTAGGCGCCGCTCGATGAGTCGATTAACGAAACCTGCGGCCGCAGTCAATGATATTAATGGTTAATATCGATTGAAATTTGTTAACTCAACTCGGAATCGGGGAATAAGTGTAGTTAATCAAATTATAAGGATGACTATTACCATGCCTTTTGATTAACGGATATAGAAAATAAGAGAACTAGTAACCGCTATTCGAGATAGGCACAATGATCACAATCATTATTCGTTTAACATGGGTAGCTATGATGGAGTGACTAGATCCCGCTCATGAGCTTGTAGGTATTGGAAACAACCTACTGCCATCGTTAAGTCGAACCTACATGGTCACACAACGAGTCGTACTAAGTCGGGCTTGATCATAAAATTGGCACATAGGATGTGCATAGCTTGGTATTTGATACGCGAGCAATATTCTCTAAAATCGTGCGTATTGGATATGCATGAGTACCTTTTAGGTAGATCTGAAATTGAGTGGGAGACTGAAGGAAATACAGTTTCAGGATCAACCGTAAAAGTGTACACAAGGATAAACGAATGTAGTCGTACATTCGTAACCATATCTTTCAGTAGGAAAATCCGATTTGAATGGTTCAAATTGGGTAAGATAGATAATTAGATTATCTATAACCTTCATGTAGAAATATATTTCATATGAACGAAGTATAAGTGTCGTTTCTGTGAAATACCGAAAGGGTGCAACAGTATGACATACAGTTAGTAAAACAGTCATAACTTTTGCATACGAACTCCAATTGGGCTGGACCAAATTGGGTCGTGTAGATAATGAGATTATCTACAACTTTCGTGTTGGTTGATTTTCTGTCAGAGAAATTTATCAATTTCTTCTGGACAGAATACTGACCAGGTTCATGCAGTTTTCTGTGTGAGAGGGTGTATATTGGATATACATGCCTTTTGGCTAATCCTGATCCTATTGTATATAAATAGGATTTTCTCTCTCATCTTAACCAAGCAATTCATTCAGAATTATCCAGAAAATTGTGAGACAAATTTCTAGAGAGTGAAAAGGTGTAAAAGAGAGAAACCGTGAAAATGTGTTTTACGGTTTAGAGAATCAATTCGATTAAGCAAGTTCACCGGTGCATCGTCTAGGCAGGTGCATCCGTGACCGACGTCTTGCGATTCAAGGTGGATACACGTAGAGGAGCAACAACTGAGGCTCTCACGATTGTGATCGATTCGGACGAGTAGATTGAGTCGGAGACGAAATCAAGCGAATCGGCGAAGTCAACGAGCGGTGAAAGACGCGTGGTGTGGGACGCGCGTATTGTCACCAACGTGACAGGAGAAAGAAGGCAGCGATCAACCCTTCGTGTGCAATCAATTTTGCACCGGTAAAGATCTAACCTTCTATTTGCATCGTACCCTCGAAGTCGTGGCGTGATCTCGGGAATCGGGGAACCGGACCGGGCCTACATATCCGCTGCGCGGGCCCGGGGCCGGGGATATTCCCCTACAGAACCCCCTCCGAATTTCGAGTTGTTCCATTTTCACTCCATTTTCTGCGTGATTTCGATTAATCTCTTGTTTATCGAGTTGTTTCCATTAGGTGAGTGCTACTCTCACTTCTCTCTTATTAAGATTCGAATTACGAGCGTTTCTAGACCTTACATGCTAGTCAAGGGTTCTTGCTTTAGAAACCGTATTTTGTTTTAAAAATCGTGTTACCCACCCATAAAGTTGAATATTGTGTAGATATGAAATTATGTGGGTATGCAGATTTTGTATTTGGATAAAACGTAACAATGTGTGTATGTTTGTGATAACACGACGCGGCTCCTCCGGTGTGTTATATTTGTGATAACATGACGCGGCTCCTCCGGTATGTTATTTTTGTGATAACACGACGTGGATTTTCCGGTGTGTTATATTTGTGATAACACGACGCGGCTCCTCCGGTGTGTTATATTTGTGATAACACGACGCGGCTCCTCCGGTGTGTTATATTTGTGATAACACGACGATGTGAGGCAAATAAGGCACAAATTTAATGCTTAATTTGGGAATTTTAGCCCTTGTGAAGAACAATTCTATATACTTTATTAATCATATTTGAGATAACATGAATATTTCTTCACTAAGTGTATTTTATTGCTTAATCACAGGAATTAGAAGGAATTTCTGGGAATTTGGAGAGTGTAGTTGTCTCCAACACGTCAAGAGGAGTGAAAACGATATATTATACCGATATATTCGGTACATGAATGAGACGGGAGGCAAACAATTATCATGATGAAAACTTACACAAAAGTCTACACGAAAACCACTCAATCCTTAGCCCTTATCCTGCCCACCTACCTTTGGTGGAAATTACCTCATTACCCTCAATCCTCTTCACCAACTCGTGGCCAATAAGAAGACTCCGTGAGTGCTATAAATAAGACGAAAAGGGCCACGAGTTCGAGGACGCTCTTTTATGCCCATTCTCTCTCTCTCTCTCTCTCTCTCTCTCTCTCTCTCTCTCTCTCTCTCTCTCTCTCTCTCTCTCTCTCTCTCTCCCTCTTAAGCAAGTCCAAGAACCTTCAAGTACACACAAGAATTGCAAATACGAACGATAATTCTCTAAAATCGATCACCGAATAGAAGCTCACTTCATTCGGTGAATTGGTTTACACTTCGACGAAGATCGAGTTGTGAGGATTAAGGTGGAGCTTACTTCATCCAAATCCACGCTAGCAAGGAGTTGAGCTTACTCTAAACGATTAGGAGCTTTCTTCCAATCAATCCCTTGCAATCTCGAGTTCACTCAACCGGCACGAAGCTCTCTTCTATTGGCGGGTGGATCGATACGAAAGGAACGTGTTGTGCGAGTTGTCTAGCTCACTAAGCATCTCAAAACAACAAGGAAGGCATCCAAGACGAGACTCGGAGCTCACTTCATCTCTCTAGGTGTTTTCTTCCTTTCTTGAAATTCTTGTAGTTTAAATTTGAATTGGATTTGTGTAAAGAATTCTCGGTTTAATGAATCTTTAGTTTCTTGTTTACTTGAATCGAATCCTTGTTGGTGTTTTTACTTGATCTTTTGCTTTTAATTACTGACTTGAACTTAGTTTATATCTCCCTTAATTCAATCTCAAAACAAACCTTTAATTCAATCCTCAATCTAAAAATATAAACAGAAATCCAGAATAACTTCCGTTATAACGGAATATAACTTGCGTTACAACGGACCTTTCAGTTTGTACCTGATTTTCAGTCATTTGATACTCCGTTCTAACGCACTTTACTTCCGTTGTAACGGACCAGTGAGGAAAATCATTCAATAGCACTCATACTAGTGCGTTGTAACGGACATACGAGTTCGTTGTAACGGATCAACCAATCCGTTATAATGTTACTTCTATCCGTTATAACGGACTACCTCTTTCCGTTGTAACGGAACTATATCCGTTATAACGGACATTCATATCAATACTTGCGTTAACAATTGCCCTAATCTCCGTTGTAACGGAACCTTTTTCCGTTGTAACGGACTACCTTCTGTGAATTTTCTTTGTTATTTCTCATCTAGTTTTGATTTAATATTTGACGCACTCACTCCTCGTGGAACGAACTTGCATATTTTCCACCATACAACTATATTTTCCAACTTGTTGATTGAATCGGATTTTCGAATGCAACGATAATTTTACAAACCGAAAACCTTACCATCACACGACGCGACTCATCTGGTGTATTATTTTTGTGATAACACGACACGGCTCCTCCGGTGTGTTATATATATATATATATATATATTATGTTTGGTGTTGCTTGACACTCTATGTAGGTATCCGGATCGTCGAGGATCATACGGAGGGATAGAAATTAAGGGAGCAAAATGTCATGTGCGACGCGCTTCATCCGGTATGATGTATGTTATGTTTAGTGTTGCGTGACACTCTATGTAGGCATTCGGACCACCTAGGCTCATCTTTTGGGATAGCAATTTTGGGAGCAAAATGTTCTGTGCCACACGCTTCATCCGGTATGTTATATGTATGTTATGTTTGGTGTTACGTGAAACTCTATGTAGGTATCCGAGTCGTCGAGGTACAAATGTGAGAATAGCAGTTTCGGTACCAAAATTGTTTGTTAGCATGCCGCGGTTTCACAGATATGTTTTGTGTATGTTATGATTGAAGGTAAGTGATTTTAATTTCTAAACCTGGGGCAAGTACCTTGAGAAGTATTTCTCCATACATATGAATATTTACGAGCAAAACTTGTGACTAGCCATGTATATGATTGATCTTAATAAGCTAGGCACAAAATTCACTCACTTAGTCACTTCCGTGACTAACCATTTTATTTGAATGTTTTGAGTCTAGGTATGGTGGACATATCATTGGGGACAGCGGGTATCTAGAGTGTGAATTCGACGGTTTCGTTTTCATCGCGGAACGTCCATCTTGTTTATTTAGTGCACTTCCGTTTCTGGCCAGCGAGCCACTTTGTCGATGCGACATGTTTAGTTTTGTGTGTGTTTATGTCGCATATGTGCTTATATACTTTCGCTAGGTCTCTTTATGTTCGTTTGTATATGTTATGGCGATGCATATGTATATATGTGCGTGTGTCGTTGTTTTCGAGTTGTGGAATTTATGTTTTTGTGAAATTATCATATAAGAGCCTGTGGTATACGAGTTGTATACTGGCGGGTTGTTGCACCCCCTCCTTTATATATATTTGGGATGTGACAATTGTCATATCAGATTTTTGCTGCAATTCATGCTTTTAGGAGGTTATTGCTTGTTTCCGCAAGTAGTGGGGACATTCTGGCTTTTTTGTTGAAAATGCAGTTATTTCGTTCTTTCCAGATCGTCCACAAACAAGCCGCCCATAATCTTGTTTCGTTTCTTTTTGTTTGTTGTTGTACTTCATGAATTCGTTTCCAGTTACGTTGAAAATCGGTGGATGGCTCGTCGGGTAGTTGGCAAATCCTAAAGCAAGACTTTGTGAAGGTGCACGTGCTTGTCAGAGTATTTGTTGTTTTTGTTGGTTCTGGGCATAATGCAAAGGTGTTGTTGTGTTGCCATCTTATTTTTTGTAGATTTTTTAGGGTTAAGATGCAGTTTTGACCTGTCAGTCATAGGAATAATTTTATTTTAAGTGTTATGTGTAAATAAATATTTGGCTTGACCAGTCAACTACTAGTCAACTACTACTCCTGGGTTGCTTAATTGCTTGTAAATTTTCCTGGTGGAGAATTTAGGAGGATTGTTTGTGTTGCCTGTGTGTCGTGTGTTGGAACGCAAAAAAAAGTAGTACAAATTGTTGATAGATTTGCTAGATCTTTTATGAAATAGGAGGCCAATGTTGTTGATATACTTGTTATGTTCTAGCTGCCGGCAACGACCGACGGTCGGTCGAGAAATAACGACCGACGGTCGGTCGAGCAATAACGATCGACGGTCGGTAGTCTATTTGAAATAGTCATTTGAGTAATAAACACCCATTTTGATTTTCATTGTTTAACATTCCTAGTCCACCATTTTAAATTGGTAGGCATACTTTATTCCAGGATGCCAGGCATTTTCCTCTGTGATTGAGTTCAGTACCTCTCCAGAAAAAAGCTCTAATAATTTTGGTTATTTCCAAAATGAGCCATTTAGAAAGTAGAAATACTTGCATGTAATAACCGAGGGCCCATTTAGAACAAATGTTATCAAGGTCATTTTTCCTCCAAGTTCCATGTATTTAACCGTTTTTGTATTTTTTAGATAATATGTTGAAATGTTAATTTGGTTGGTTTTTTTTATAGAGAGTGGCAAACCAAGATAGAGGATGGGGTAGGTGTTGGTCAATTCTAACCTAGAGGGAGGTGAATAGGTAAACCTAGTAAGCAATTTTCGAACTGTGGTATACAAATTCTAAATTAATGCGGAAGCTAAAATGATATAAATTAAATTATGCAAATACCGAACAATTGACACAAGATGTTTGATGACGGAGTTCGGTAGGTGGTTGCTTTGTAGCTTTAACTCACCGTCTACTTGCTCAATCGACCGATTCGATTGAATACAAGTACCTACGTCTCCGGAGATGCCTTGCGCCTTTTTTGGCTTTCGATTGAATTCCCGAATCACTCGTACAAGGTTTTGCCTAGATCGATTTACACGTATTTCTATCGATCTATAGCGGACTTTACACTCTTTGTACTAGCGTATTACAAATATCTAATACGAACTAAACATGATCGGTCACGCAAGTTGGGAATCGTATTTGATGGTGGAGAAGAAGGAATTAATCTCTAAGAATGTTTTAGAAGATTGTAAGCTCAAGTGGATTAGCAAGAATTCTCTCTTTTGAATGTAGAAATAAGATTGTTGAAGTGAGGAGAGAGAATGAGAGAAGGGTTCTATTTATATAACACATAAATCCTTCCCAGAATTTGTTTTTTTCTGCATAGTCCGTTACAACGGACTTGTAGTCCGTTATAACGGACCACAAGTCAAACTAGCCGTTACGGCTGACATTCCTTTCAACATTGACCAATTCCCCAACTACAAAGTTGAATGAGTAAATTGAGTGAATTGTCAACACTGAGATCCTGCTGGTTGCTTGCGTGAATTGAATCAAATAACCTGTCAATGAGAGCGCTGCAGCGAGACGATTGTCAGAGAGAGAGAGAGAGAGAGAGAGAGAGAGAGAGAGAGAGAGAGCACCACAGAGACAGAGAGCACCGTGCCACTGCCACAGAGAGAGAGGGAGATCTTGCGCCATCACTACCAGACAGTGTTGCAAAAAACGGTGTAAAACGGTAAAAAAACGGTAAAACGGTGCCAGACCGTACTGTTTTTTACAAGAAAAATTCAAAAAACGGTCAACCGTTTTTTACTGTCTTTGACCGTTTTTTTTTTTCAAAAATCATTTTTTTATGTTTTTTTTTTTTTTTGGCATTACAAACCCGTAGCCGTTTCGTAGTAAATTTGGAGAGAGATCAAAGGTCCTCTTTCAAATAATAATTGTAATTAGTGATATTTTGTGTCTAATTCGTACATGAACAATGTGTTAACTTTGATCCAGCTTATCATGGTCAATTATTTTGTGTCTAATTCCGATTGACGCATCTAATTAGTTGATATTTTTGTCTAATTAGATAGCTAAGAATATTTATTCTGATATGTTTAGGTCGTTAGACATTTATTCGATATGTTTTATTAGTATTTCGTATGTTTTTTTTAATTTTGGACTTTCGTGTATATTTAAGTTGAATTATAAAAATTGAATTATTATATTTTTGTTTGTTTTATTTTTAAATTTTTATTATAATTGCTATAAAATATTGCCGATTTAAGTAACCGTTTTTAACCGTTTTTTTTACCGTTTTACGACCGTTCTACAGTAAAACATTAAAACGGTGGCCGACCATACCGTACCGTTTTCCGTCATTTGCAACATTGCTACCAGAAGAGCACTGCCATGTCGCTAGAAGAGAGAGGTTTAAAAATTCATTTTGCTTTCGAGAGAGGGAGAAAGAGAGTTCCGCAACAGTAGCACACAACAATCACCACGCGAGACCACACGAGAGAGCAAAAACAAGAAAAAATAAAATTGGGCCGGAAAAGTTTGGGCCAAAGAAAATAAAAAAATAAAAAAACCATCAATGTTGATGTAAATAACGACTGTTTTACGGACATAAAAATGTTTTTTGCAAGGAAAAATTGTCAAACACGGTAAATAAACGATTGATCGTTTTACTCCACCGTCTTGCAAAAAACGGTACGGTCTACTTTCGTAGTACCGTTTTTCAATGTTTTTCGAAATTTTTTACAACATAAGTTTGGAACAAATAGTATATATATATATATATATATATATATATATATATATTTGCAAATGGGTTCTATAAAGTAGACAAATGAGGTCGTATCTTTCAGAGGTATCAGAACGGTGCAATGCACCTAGAAATGGCATGTACTTGGTTCCACTCAATTCCAACTTCCAAGATAGTTCGTCTGAATCTGAATGCCTCTTTTTGCGGGATAACTAAAAGAGGGCATGGATTCATATCGGTCTAGCAACAAAGAACGACACGTGAATAAATACATGACATGTCAAAATTTATTTACTGTTTGTGTTGAATCATTTTTTGTTAAAACTTACTAGCCCGTAGGCAATGTTGAAACAAATATTAAAAACTTAAAATTATTTATTCATTATTAATAATAGGATTACGCTTACTATCATGACCATGTTATTGCCCACTACCATGAGTTATAATATTATTATTAGGTTGTAATCATCAATTTATTATTTGAATAACTTGTACGGTTTAAAAGAGTTATAATATTATCTAGATTATGAGTTTAGAAGAGTTTAGCACACAATCACATGATAAAATTAAATCACAAGACAATATATATATTATAGTTAAAAAAGATACACTAAAATGGAATTCAGAAGAAGAAAAAATAATAGGTGGCTTTGCCAAAAAAAAAAATGCTGGCAGGTTAAATCGTTTGTCCATTCTGATTTATATTTATATTACGTTATAATCTTTGTATTTTTGTTCTCTTCCCGTGAAGTCGCATCATTCTTTTAATCTAGATTATTCGATCAAGCAATCCAACGGTCATGATTAACATTTTCTACAATAATATTCATATAAACATGATCTACATACACCAATCTAACTAAATAAATATACATAAAATACATTTGTATGGACCACGATCATACAAATTGGTCCAGATGAACTATAATAATATTCTCTTAACTTTTTCTTGATATTATAAAAAAACCCTTACTTATTGGATACTCAAAAAAAAAAAATCCTATAACCAAATTTTTGTTTTCAAATGCCTCCTATATGGATTAAATCTAACATTGGATGGTACTATATATTTTTTGGACAAAAATGTCCTATTTTAAAATTTGAGGCCTATAACAGTTCCCCGCCACATGTTACAGCCTAAACCTCACTCATCCTCCATTACAAACCCATTCTACCATGAGGCTGGCTCCTTCGAACCTCTTACTAAACACCATGTTAACCATCCCTCAAAGAAGTGTAGACGTAGAAGATCTTGGCTGCCAAATCCACTTCGTCCAGTTTGGGCCAAGACTTGTCTACGATGCCTTCAAACTAGTCATCTCACCGAGACTTGCCAGAGGCCGAGGGCTTGTGTAAGGTGCGAGGTACATTGTTAAAGATGAGGATATGCATTAATGCGGACACGAATTAATAATGTGTATATTGGATATATAAAGTTAAATTGATAAAAAACGGTTGTATGAAAAATACAATAAAACCAAGAAAATTCAGTTGAAACACGTTTTTAGTAAAATTACCATAACTTTCACATACTAATTCCAATTTGGATTGTCCAAATTAGGTCGGATATAAAATAAAATTATTTAGAACTTTCATGAAGATTTATTTTCATATGAATGATTTATCATTTTCGTTTTAATGGAATATCGAAAAAGGTGCGATAATTTTACACACAATTAGTAAAATCGTCATAACTTTTGTGTCCGAACTGCAATTGAGTTGGACCAAATTGGGTT
Source organism: Luzula sylvatica (assembly GCA_946800325.1). Lineage (NCBI taxonomy): Eukaryota > Viridiplantae > Streptophyta > Magnoliopsida > Poales > Juncaceae > Luzula > Luzula sylvatica. The sequence continues at coordinate 30,119,607 of OX326961.1, read as the reverse complement.
GGAACAATAAATAGATTATCTACAACTTTCGTGAAGATTCGCATTCGATTTAAATGATTTATTAATTTCGGTTTTACAAAATAATGAAAGAGTGCATCCAGTTTTTGTGTTTCAAATGATGTCGTTTCACTAGATCTTATCCATATATGTGTATGTATTCCAAAAACGTATTTCTCTCTCAAATCCAATCATTCTACACCAGGAGACTGTTTAGAGGAGAGAAAAAATAAGAAAAAAAGGGGATTTGAGTTATAATCGATCCGATCAATTATGGTTCTCTGATAATAAACAACAATATAAATTCATCAACTTACTTTTATGTTTTCAAAAAATCAGAAGGAAGATCCTGAATTTGAGTTTTGAATTTGAAAAAACAAGTACCTGGTCTATAACAAGGATTGAAAGATCCTTCATTATCAGAGCAAGTTCGCCCACTGATTCCACCACCTAATTAAACACAGATATTAATCTTTTGTTGTAAAAATTAAATCATAGAAAATTGAATTATAATATTTATAATGATTAATCGCTAAATCAAAAGATTTAATTTGAAGTAATCATACCACATCAACAAATTCATTTTTAATAATGTTTACTGCAAAATCAAAACAAAAATGAAGGCAAATTGAATTATAATATTTATAATGATTAATCAACCCAAGATTGAGGCAACCAATAATTTTATCTTAAGGCTTACTACAAAATCAAAATAATAAATTGAAGTTGTTAATTATTTGAAGAATTAATAATTCAATTTTCGCTGATTTAAGCCGTACAGAAAATTGGGCGCTTTAAGTATCAAGAAGAAGTATGCATCGAATTTGACTCAATAAACCTGGAATTGGACGGATCTTCAGTGCTGAGGGGAGTACAAGATCGATTCGGATGCTGAAGAGACGTACTCGACATCTCCACTGACGGACCCGGCTCACCATTAGCATAAAGACGAAGAGACGATCGGAACCCTAACACTTTTTACGGATCCAAGCGGTTCAGGTGAGGATCCGGGTAAGAAACAACCAGTATTGACCATTAGAGTGTTGTAAAAGAGCCCTCTCTCGTTAAAAGTATAGTAGTCATGGAGAAAGCTTCTTTTTTGTCATTTTCTCAACGATCCAAATCCACCTGAAAGAGGGGGGAGAGAGCCAAAATATATTTTCTGCCTTGTTACTAAGACAAACGGAGAAGTTAAAATGAGATATCATCACAATCACTCAACAATCACTTATGATTAGATTGGACCGTCCATATATTGCATGATTGTGATATGGTCCAATGACCAACGGACCAGACTCGCCCCCATTTCCTGAACGCCAAAGCTTACTCTCCACCAAGTTTTCCTTTTCGCCAGACATTTTCGCCAATATCAGATATTTTGACGATCTCTCTTCGCCAGAAGAGAGTTTTTTTCGCCAGATCTATCTTCTGAATTTCACGAGCCAAAGTAAATTTCATTCAATTGTAGATTTAATTCTTTAATCAAGACTAAATTTCTTCTCAATTGATGATGTCTTCTCTGGATTGAGATAATTTGGTTTTCTAATTTTTGATAATTTTCTTTAATCAAGACTAAATATCAGATTGTTAGACATGATCTCAATGGCTCACCCTTAATACTGCGATTCATTTATACATTATTGCAATAAGAGCCATATTTCTTGCTCATTTAAGTATCATTAATATTCTCTTCTTAATTGGAACCTATGAAAAGAGAGAAACCGACGATTATTCCAAAACAAAAAAGGTCCCCTAAATACATCGCTACACTAGCAGGGACAGAGGCGGTTGCAAGGACGAAATTTCCTAATTAGGTAGACGCTTAGCTTTAGATCAGTAGGTATTGGCCAGATGATGCCACAAATCATCCACCAAATTTGTTTATCTCCTTTCTTTATTTATATAAAACTCACTAATGCATAGCAATTTGTTATCCTTATTTTCAAAAAAACTACTCTTCGTAATTTGTACTAGCGTTACTCTATCACACATTTATGCATATCTTAATTTTTCATATATGTAATTATGTACCTGAAATAATAATTTCAAAATTTCCAATATTATTTTATTACAAAATAAGATAGCAGATTGTTAATCTGTGCGACTTGAGTGACCATTTCCATACCGGCTTGATAAAGTCACATGAACAGAAAAACAACATCTCGTGCGAGTTCATAATAGAATCAATGACGCACTGTGTTGAACGGATACGATGCGGATACGGCGATACGATGTCGCATAATTTTTCATAAAATTTTATGGTCCATTGTGTGGAACGCCATGATATCTCTAACTTTTGGATTTTTCATTGGTGAAATGAAAAGAAAATTGGGGGCAATTGTATTGCTGCTGTATTGGGGGTTTTTCTTTCGACTTCACTTCGACTTGGACTTCAATTGCGACTTGGATTGCTGCTGTAGGAGCTTTCTTTCGACTTGAATTGCTGAATTTGGGGGCAATTTCAATTTCTACTTTTCTTTCGACTTGAATTGCTGAAATTGGACTTCGCAATTGGGGGCAATTGTATTTTGGCTGCTGATTTTGTCAGAACCGACCGAAGCTCGAAACCGATCGAAGTTCGTAATCGCATTGGACTTACCCTAACAATTAAGACGAGTGGACTTACCCTAACCGTTGAAAAATGGGATGAACAAATCCGAATGGTAACAAAAGATCGGCGGCAAGAGGTGCTGCCGAGTGGACTCACCCTAACAATTAAGTAATTCGAGCTCGATTAAGAACCGGAAAAGATCCCGAACAACGCGAGGGCGATGCAATCGGGACGAACTTTGGAAACGAATTAACGACGAATTTTGTGATCTATTGGAGACGAATTCCGAAAACAAACGATCGGAGAAATTGGATATGCTAGCTCCTTGGCGACGCAATCGGGACGGCATATGCGGTTATGGGATGCTTTTAGGCTACAACCGACCCAGCAAGACCACGAGGGAGACCGAGTCAGTGACGACGCGAGGGAAACCGAGTCAGATCTTCAAAATAGCGTAATCCTCGACCCGAGTTGCTATGAAGTGCATCTCTCTGGCGACGCGATCGATATGGCATAGGTGGTTATGGATCGTTACTAGGTTATAGCAGATCCAGCAAGACTGCGAGGCAAGTCCGACGCGAGGGAAACCGAGTCAGGCTATGACGAGAGCATTATCCTTCATAATTCCGACGACAAAGACAATGAACATCAATGGCTAGAAATATTTTAACAATTTAGATCACCTTGTATCTTTTTTCGTTTCGCATCTTTTGTATCGAAACTTTTTCTTTTAATATATCAAAACGAAAAGATCGTGCACGTATCGTGCTTGCTTTTCTTTCAAAAAAAAAAAAAAAAAAAAGAAATGAAAAGAAAATATGATATTGCCTTCATGAAGATCAAACAAATTAATCCGTCATTAATGGTGGTTTATAACCACTGGTTTTCTAAGGATTTTTTTTTTTTTTTGAAGAAAATAGAGTGGGCTCGTAGGTCCCACATCTATTGTTAAATATATTAAAATATTACAAATATTCATTACAATACTCAACTCAATCATAATAAATAAAAAAAATCAATCATAAATCAATTCCTAATTTTACTTAAAACCGGATTGATAGCAGATGAAAATCAGGAATGAAATTCCTTTTTAACATCCAAGATTGACTTTCCTTTCTAAAGAAACCAGGAAAGACTATCACTTTGAAAACCATGATTGGATTTCCTTTCTAAAAACCAGGAAAAGGAAAGATGTTTAATCACCTTCTCCCCTCCGACAAGCATGTATTCATCTTTCTCACTTTTCTTACAGCGCCCACAGAAACAACCTTCGCCCACCTCCTACTTCGCTCATACTCATCCGCAACTCCCGCCTCCTCTGAAACCCTAGCTTCATCACCCCTCCCTTTTCCACCTTCCTACCCCACTACCTCATCCCATACTCATCCTCAATTCCCGCCTCCTCTGAAACCCTAGCTTCATCAATTGTCAGATTATAAGCCTTCATAAAATCATTTCGATCCTGTATAATAATCTCAAACAACCGATTAACTGAGAAATTAGAACCTTGAAAAATTCTTCTACATCTCTCCTTCCACACATGATAAATCATCAATCCAATTATCTGCTTGATCATCAATGGAGTTTCCTGGCATAGAATTATTTTTAATGGATCTGGATTTGGTGGTATGTCAGATTTCAGGTAATTTCTAACCCTTAACCACATCAATTTCATGTAATTGCAATCCTCAAGAAGATGATTTACTGTTTCCTCTTTAATTTTGCACAAAACACATCGGTTTGCTAAAATCCATCCTTTCCTTTGCAGATTATCAATAGTTGAGATCTTATTTTGAGAAATTAACCATAGAAAAACATGGATTCTCCCAGGTAACTTAATCCTCCAAATAAATTTCAATTCTTCCCTATTAATTCCAGACAAACCCATGTAACAATTTCTGACTTCAAATTTTCCTTTTGAGGTACCCATCCAATCAACCCTATCCTCCTCATCTGGTACCAAATCAACTGCCAAACAAGACTGATACATCTCCTCAATCTGAATCTCAGCAATCATGGATATTGGTTCTCTAATCTTGAAAATGGTATGTAATTCATTCTCTTTTAATTCCAAAATTACATCCATTAGGGTTAAGTCATAAATTTGCACAAATGAATATAATTCAGGATATTTTGAACACATCCTTTCTCCCAACCAATTATCTGTCCAAAAATTTATTAATTTCCCATTTCCAATGTGAATTTGAGAATTTTGTCTAAAATATTCCAATAATTTCATAGTATCATTCCAGAAATAGGATAATTTTTGATCATAAATAGAATTTAATTTTCCAAAATTCTGAATCTGTCCCACTAATTTATTCCATTTAATATTCTCCTCTGTTAGGTTATAATATTTCCAAATCCATTTAATTAATAATGAATCATTAAAAATTCCCAAATTTATAATACCTAATCCTCCAAATTTTTTTGGCAAACAACAAGATGTCCAATTTGCCAAATAATATCCATGCTCCTTATTTCCCCTCCACAGAAAATTCCTTCTATACTTATCAATAGCTTTTATCACCCATTTTGGGAATTTAAAAACACTAAGATAATAAACTGCCATAGCAGTCAAAATTGAATTAATTAATATCAATCTTCCATGAATATTTAAAAAATTACCTTTCCACCCCTCCAATCTTAACTGAATTTTAGAAATCAATCTCCTATATTCTTCCTTAGGTGGTTTCTTAAAATGTAAAGGTAGTCCCAAATAGGTCATAGGCAATTTTCCTATTGGGCATCCAATTTCCTTAGATAAATTCTGTAAAATCTCCTTTTCCACATTTAGTCCAATAATTTCTGATTTATGAAAATTTATTTCCAAACCAGATTCATTTCCAAATATATTCAAAATATGTTTTAATCTCTTAATATTCATCAAGTTAGGTTTTAAGAAAAAAATAGAATCATCAGCGTAAAATAATGATGAAACTATTCCATTCATAGGTCTCTGCAAATAACCTTTTTCACAAAATCCCTCAATTAATCTAGATAATACATCCATGATTAATATAAATAAATATGTTGAAATAGGGTCCCCTTGTCGTAAGCCCCTATTCAAATGTATAAATTTCCCTGGTACTCCATTCAATAGAATTCTAGTTGAACCTCCTAGAATTGATTTCTGAATCCAATAGATCCAATTTTCCCCAAATCCCCTAGCCTTTAAAACTTTAATTAGAAATTCCCATGAAATAGAATCAAAAGCTTTATAAATATCAGCTTTAAAAATCAATAATTCCTTATTAGTTTTTTGGGCTTTGCATAATACCTCTCTTGCATAAATATAGTTATCTGAAATAGTTCTGCCTTTTAGAAACCCTAATTGTTTGGGGTCAATCATAGCTCCTATTACCAATTTTAATCTATTAGCCATAATTTTTGAAAAAATCCTCTGTATAGAGCTAATTAAGCTGATGGGCCTATAGTCTTTCACCTCCAGTGCATCATTTCTCTTAGGAATTAGGGCAATATATGATGAGTTATAATTTGATAAACCAATCTTAGCCTCTTTATTTAATAATAATAAAAGTTCATCTTTTAAAAATTCCCAATATTTTTTAAAAAATTCCCCATTAAATCCCTCTGGCCCAGGGGATTTATTTGCTTTCCATTTATCAATTACTTCTTTAATTTCCTCCATTTTTATTTCCTGATCCAGAAAGTCCAAATTTAAATTTTTATTCTCATAAATCTGATCTAAATTTAATCTTCCACCAACCTCAATCTCAGATTTAGGAGAATATTTTTTACCCATAAGATTCCTGTAAAAATTAAATAATATTTTGGATTTATCCTTATGATTTTGTGACAAAATATCCTTATCCTTCAAAACTGGAATCATTAATTTGTTTTTTTTTATTGTGGCATGAAGGTGAAAAAACCTAGAATTTGTATCTCCTTGTTTTATCCATAAATATTTGGATCTTTGTTTCCAATACAAATCATTTTCCAAAACTAGCACATTATATCTCTCCTTAGATTGTATTTTAAGCCAGTTCTCAATTGGATTTAATTCCTTATTTTCTTGTAAATTCTCCATCCAATTAATTGTTTTTAAACAATTCATAAGATAAGTTTTATAATTTCCAGCTCTTTTATAATTCCATTCAACCAATCTCTTACCCAAAGCCTCCAATTTTGCATAAAATTCCTCCCAATTTTCTGAAATAGTAGCCTTTAAATGATTAATAATAATAATATCAGCCTCTTTATTAATCAACCATGCATTTTCAAATCTAAAACCTCTATGAATTGGAAAAGAGGTAGTAGCTGTATAAATAATAGGAACATGATCTGAAATAGATTGAGGAATAGATAATTGATTTGAATTTGGAAATTCAATAATCCATTCCTTATTAAAAATATATCTGTCCAATCTGGCATGTGCCAAAGTAGAATTCCATGTGAATTGCCTTCCAAATAAAGGAAGATTTATCAATTCTCTATTTTGTAAAAATTCCATAAATAATTTAGTATTATTAGCATCTCTATCTGTACCTCCTCTTTCCTCATGTGTTAAAACCATATTAAAATCCCCAAAAATAGCCCATGGAATATTCAAATTATCACCAATATCCTCCAATTCTGATAAAAAATTCTTTTTAATTGATTTATCTACTGGTCCATATACCCCAGTGAGATGAATCCTATTATTATTCCATTTACATTGCAAGTTAATTGATATAGAAAATTCTCTAATATCCTCATTTTTAAATTCAAAAAAATCACCATTCCAAATTACTAAAATACCCCCTGAAGCTCCTTCACTCTTCTTATACTTAAATTCCTTCAATCTTAATCCACAGAGATCTTTAACAATATCCATATCTATAATTTCCATCTTAGTCTCTTGAATACATACAATATCAGGCTTTTCTCTAATTATATAATTTTTTATTAATATCCTCTTATTTTTATCATTCATACCCCTCACATTCCATGAAAAAATCTTTAATTTTTTAAATATCATTGATCACTTAATGCTCTATTCTGTGCAACAACAGAATCACACATCAGCCCTGTAATAATCTTCTTTGTAGGATCATTTACTTCAATACCCTGACTTTTTAATATATCAAAAATATCCTTCTCATTCATAAAAACTTTTCCCTCTAAATTTATCTCTTCAGGTTTATCAAACTTCTTCTTAATTCCTTTATTTTTCTTTGCAACTCCTCCCTCCATATGTTTATATTGAACAATTTGAGCTTTTTGAATAGGAGATTGATAAAAACCACTTTGTTTGGATAATAATCTTGCACTTCTCCTTTGGTCTTCAATATTTTTAACCATTTTTTTATTTTTAATCTCCAATTTAGTATCAGTAATATTTACATTATTATCATTTATCTCCATTATCTCATCCTTTTCTGCAACTTCTGTGATCTTTAGGTTAATATGAGAAACTGGTTCAATCTCCATCTCTGGATCAAGTTCAATTACAGGAATAATCTCCATATTGGTATGATCATTTTCATTTAATTCACCATCCTGCTGTGAAATGCCAGTTAAATCATTATAATAATCACCAATATTCTCCTGTATTTCTTTCCCCTCTAAAAGTCCTCCTATATTTTCCTTTGGCTCAGAATCAATTAGGGTTTTATCATCCATTTTTGAATTAGGGTTTGGTGGATTTAGAATCTTTATAAACCATTCCTTATGAAAACATATAGCCAAGTATACTTTTTCATTAGTCTCTCTACACCTCTCTATTCCTCCACTGGACTCTCCATTCCACAATTTTTTCATTTTTTGCATATAAACCCTTTCAAATTTAGATATAAAGCATAAGTCCCTCCAATTAAATAAGTCAATCTTAAATTTAGGTTTACACTTATTAAAAACCAATAAATTCCCTAAATTATTAACTGGCCCTATATCATATATCTCCTTAGTTACTTCCTCCTTTTGTACATCTTCCATAAATACCCCTGGCTTAATTACTTCATCCTGTTGTACATCTTCTTTAAATACTTCTTCCTTTTGTACTTCCTCCTTCTTAACCCTCCATTCTTTCTTATATTTTCCTTTCCAAAAATTCTTCTTCTTATGAGTTGCCTTTTTTTTAAATTTTGGCATTCTATTCTCATTTTGTTTTGTAATGGAAATAATAATATCCTTACCATTTACACCTCTTGCACATATTTCATCAGGAATAATACTCAATTTATCTCCTATTATCTTTAATCTTAATTTATCAATATATTCTTTTTCCACAGAAAATTTGCCTATCTCCAGAATTGATCCAAATGAAGCTACCAATTTTCCTAGAGCCAAATGAGTACAGATCACCAAAGGTACATTACTAAGATAGATGAATTTTTTGAAATTATCCTTTTCCCCCAAATCTGAGAAATAAACCACTGTTTTAGTCAAACAATATTGATTGTTAACAGATTCTCCCGTGGATACAATTGGCTTGGAAAAGACTTTTGGTATCATCTCTTGATTTGGTTTTTCTTTGTGAATTGGTTTAATTGGCTGTAAAATATTTTTTGGTTGATTTGGCTGTATAATTTTCTTTGGTTGAGTTTGAGTGCAATTTTTGTATAAATGGCCTGATTTTTTGCATTGCAAACATCTCGGTGGATTTGTGCATGTAGCTTTAAAATGCTCTTTTGATAAGCATTTAAAACATCTGTTTTTAAACATACTCAATTGATGAGTTTGAATCACTGGATTTGCACTCACAAACTTCTTCTTAAAGTTCCACTGTAAATCTTCTTTTAATCCATCTCTTAAGATCTGAGCATAACTCATTTTTTTTTCATTTAATCTTCCCTCCTCAATCGCTAAGTTTACTCCTTGCCTCATTAAAACTTTTCGATGGAAATCTCTTTCAAGAAATAAGATCTTCCCAAATTTTTTGATCAATCAATTGAAGAGAATACTTAAGGTGGTAGTAGTGATTTGAATTGCTCTTACGAGTATATTCTTATCTCTATTTTCAACCTAAAAGTAATCTCCTAAGCCCGCTACACCCTTTCGGGGCTATGGCCTAGCTCAAATTGATCAATCAATCAATCTTATAACTCCAAAGCTTTCAGTTCTAATTTCTTGAGATTTTCTTGAAATCGCCTTTCTTGAAAGAGAGAATCCTTTTATCGTGATATATATTTCTTGATATCTATCCAGGTCATTTCCGGTTTTCTAAGGATTTAAAGGCGTAATCATTGATAACTGTTTTTTGTTGTTGTTGCCATTTACCGGAAAAGAGATCTTTTACACCTTGTATGTCATTCTGTAGTGTAGTCAATATCCAGATGAAAAACACCAAATATATCATGGCATCTCTCCTAAATAGAAAAAGAAGACATGGCAACAACTTATCCAAATTATAAATTATATACTTTGGAATCACTACTACAAAAAAACGCTTTTAACAACAGTTCTAAAAATATCTTGGACCGGTTAAAACCGGTGTAAAACACTTCTTACACCAATTTGTTATCCGGTGTTATGGTGACCGTACTAACGCTCTTTACACCAGTTTCAGAAATCGGTTGGTAAATCTTGCACCGTTTTTTTACACAGGTTCAAAACGTGTTTAGCCGCTAATTCCAAGTGTAAATTCATCAATATTTACACCGGTTTAAATCGGTTTAAATTTTTTTCTGAATTTTTTTTTTAATCTAACACTGGTTTAAACGGTGTAAAAAAATTATTTTCTGAAAAAATAATTTAAATCTAACACCCGGTTTAAAAAAATTATATTCTGAAAAAAGAATGTTAATCTAACACCGGTTTTAACCGGTTTATCTTACATGTTTCTAAAAATAAATAAATATTAGGCCGGTTTAAACTAGTTTTAATAATAAAAAAAAAAATTGAAAAAAAAATGTACACCCATAACCATATTACAATACCAACTAGTCACCATTATTCCCGTCATATTTACAATTAGGCCCCTCTGTATTATTTCGCACAAACACAAATTAAAAAAGAAAAGAGAAGATAAAAAATCTGATTCATGAATTTAGGACATATATGCAAAAATAATAAAAATAACCCGTAGCTTAAGCGTTCTTTGTGATGACTACAATTACACCAATAATTAATTAATTTTTAAAAATAAATTATAAATGAACAAATTAATTAAAGAAAATAGATTTACTTTAGGGCTAAAATAAGCATGGATTTGAGGGTCAATTCGCGAAGAAAAACAGAAGTGTGTGCAAATTCTGCCGCCACATTTGGAAAAACCTACATACAAAACAAAATTAGTTTGAGATTAGTCTTTGATAATCGGGCAACAATGACAGAAAAAAATAACACGAACAAATTAAAATAGCTAAAATTTAAATTAGTTAAAAGCCAAAAACAATTAAAAATAATTACGTACCTTTCAAATTGAGGCAATATTTCGCAATTCCTCAGACTTGGCCAATTTCACACTAGTAAATAATTCATAAATTAAACATCCTAAAAAACCAGGAAATAATCTCATTATAAAATATTTACTAAATTAGGTAACAATATTTTTAAAAATAAAATGAAATATAAAAAAGTGACCTAAGCCCCAAGAATCAATAGACCAAGAAGGAGATTTTCTGATAGTAGACCACTCTGACTTTGTTTAACTCCATTGATTTATATTGTGATCCAACCAACCACTCCTACTTTGCAAATGGAAAATACTCAGTGGTTCTTCGTCCATTGATGTCAATGTGATTCATAACCCAGTTAAGTAAGTGTGAGACACAAAAAAACATATGTTGTGAAAGGTTGTGTGTTCAAGTCACATTGACATCAATAAATATAGGACAAACGAACATTCTTCATTTATGCTCAAAAAACAAATTATGTGAATAACTTAATTGAACATAAAAGTAATACCTGAAAAACATAATGAATCGGTTCGAGTTATGATATATTTAAAAAATAACTCATTACATAGGTCACATAAATGTTTGTATATAATATTACTAGAGGCCGTTTGGCAAGTAGAATTAGTAGAGTGGAATCGGATTATGAGGTGAAGGAGAAAAAATTATGGAATTAGTAATTCCATAATTTGTTTGGACGTTTAAATTATAGGGGAGTGCTATGATAGACCCATTTCCTTATCATGGACCAATTTTCAAAAAATTATTTTAAGAATTTTAGTTATTTATTAATTAATTCTACAAAATTTATGTTTTGAATAACATTAAATGATAAATATACACTAGAATCTTACAAAAAAATATCATTATTTAACAAATATTCGAATTTTTTTTAAAAAAAAATGGGTCCATGATAAGAAAATGGGTCTATCATAGCACTCCCCTATATGCTGGAAAATATAATTTTTTGTTAGGTTGTGTAGAAATTATTGGAATTTTTTAAATTGTATTATTATAATATTCAATTGTAAGGATATGGTCGCGGTGTTCAACAAGGATTCAACAAACATTGAGGCACATGACACAAATACGGCATGTCGAACAAATGTCAAATCTTGTCAACTGTAAGGATTGTTGCGGCTATTTGGGTATATGAATGAAATGTAACCTGAGAATCTTCCAGAAGATAGGTCGAATGTTAAGACTATTAAAAGGGATTATTCTGAATTGAGAGAAAGCATGGCGTTTACGAAACCCGGGCATTCATCGTTGTATGTTTTGGATTTTATTTTCTAACTCACTAGGTTTCGACATTTTGTATTGTTCGTGTACGTCTGATAAACTTATCAATAAAATATAGACCTGTAAGAACATGTTTCGTCTTCTAGGTTCTCTTTCAAAAGAAGGAAGCAATAATTAGTGTGGACTTTTAGAAAGGCCAATTCTGATATTGGAATCTGTACATAACCTGTAATGTGGTGATCAAGCATTTTTCTGTTTTCAACAGAGGACCATGCATTGCAATTGCAACGCAAAACAGGCTGTATACAGTTTCACTACCAAGAGTCCTTTAAAAAGTATACACACATATCACAAGCAAAGTATATTTACAAGATCTCGCAATGTATTAATTGTTAGGGAAAATACACCATAGATAATTCTAGATCCTTTTTTTTTAAAGTTCTTTATGTACTGACAAATGATAAGAGAACTTTGATATGCATGTAGGAAAAATCAATGTTAGGTAAATGAAATTTAGAGCCGTGGCAAAATATTGTCTTTGTCTTTAATTACCAACCGAAAGGCATCTCTTAAGCATGTGTAATTATTATTTATCACATTATTATGATTAATGGGAGTGTTAAGTTTGTTTGGATGTCTTCACTCTTCAACTTACAATTCATGATCATTATTGATAAACTACAAACTTACAATTGAAGGGGATTGCAGAGATTATGGACCCCCTTATTGGTCCTTCTAAGATTCTTATATAGTAGCTTGAGGGAGCAATTTCACACCATAATTGTGACAATCTAATAATATGCTTAAGTACGCTAATGACCCATAACCTAGTGGTGAAAGACTTAACACAATCTATCATAAGTCTTGGGTTCGAATCTTATTGGTATTATCGATAAAAATATAAATATGAAATCAAATATATTCACGATTCGTGAATTAGATTTCTTTCAAAAAAATAATAATATGCCTAACTAAGATCAATTAGGAAAAAAACTACTTTCTCAACAATCTCGCTACCAAAGAAAGAAACATTCATTCCACTAATAAATAAAATAACATCCAACAAATAATAGTAACTTCGATAGAAAAATTACTATTCTTTGGTGAAAGAGTGACGTTGGTCCAAGCCACACTAAATGCGATGCCCATATACGTGATGCAAGCTATTAAAATGCCGAAAGGGGTGACTAAACAAATATAAACCGTGATTAGGAACTTTTTATGGAATGAGGAGGCACGATTACAAACCGGGCAAAAAGCTCATAAATTGAAAAACAACTTGCCTCCCAAAAACCTTTGGAAAATTGATAACATAAAGGAAGATGCGTGGAGCAAGCGTCTCCTCCAACTATATGGAAGCAATGATTCCCAAAACCGAAGTGACATCCCGGTTGCCAAAAGAACGACCTTGATAAAAAAAACTTGTTAGCCGAACTACCTTCCTACAACGCCTCCATGGAACGTGCTACCGACGGACCAATAAAATGGAGATGGACAAAGGACCATTTTCTCCGCAAAATCCGCACACTCATTCATCGCAAAATCCACATTCTCATTCATCGCAAATCCGGGGGTCCGAAACTCGTGGCAAAGCTTTATATGGAAAACGAGAGCTCCTTCGAGAGTGAGGTTCTTCCTATCGGTTGCGATGCACGACAAACTAAACACGGCGGACAATCGCATAAAAAAAAGATGTCAAAACAATACCGCAAACGCAACCTTTCTTTTCATGTGGGGTATATGGAAAGAAAGAAAATGCGTGAATTTTTCGGAAAGAAGGAAGACAACCAATCTTGATGACGTCTAATAGTATTGAAGAAACCACGACGTGGAATCGAATACATAACTAAATTAGGGCGAGTTAGTTCATGACTAGAATGGCTAGTAAAATTATACTATCATTGTATTACGACAAATTTGGTACTATCTTTTTCATTATTATATACAAAACAAGGATGCCTAACTTCCTTGAACACGAACCAAGCTAATATACATTTTTTTTATTGCATCATAACATTTTTTTTTTGAAAGAAGCATCATAATATTTTTGAAAGAAACTTTTCGTTTTTCTATTAACTATGAAAATGTTTGAGAAAATGAGTTAAAATCAAGATTTGTTTAGCTGGCAGGATAAACTAAATGCATGACATTCGAATAAAAAATGTATTTAACAATGTGTACGTTTTTTTGAAAAAAATTTAGAGTGCATTTAATTTTTTTTGGTCCTGAGAGACTTTCAAGTCTTTTTCTACACATACTAGATAATGATATATTGATAAAAGAACTATAGACATGATACTAAAATCTATATTGATTATACGAAAGGTCATTTATTTTGTAGAGAATTATTAAGAAATAATTTTACCTAAATGTTTCGATGCAAACAAGCCCCATTATTGTTTATAGGGTCCATGAACAACACTAGGTTTAAAAGCACAATAATTGGGGAAATTGTTAGGTTTAGGTTTCGGTTTAATATGCACAATCTAATCTAAAGACATCGTGCAATAATTTGGTACCAAATTCCGTGTGTTTCTCTCATTATTTCTCAAGTCTCGACAAAGATTTCCAATCATTCCACAAACAAGCAAAAAGAACAAAAAATCAATCAATAAAACATACCTATATATATACTCTTTACAAACATTAAAAAAGTTATCACCGAGAAATAAACACGACACGCAAAATCTCATATTAACAATCTTATTAATCGTATAAATCCTATCACACAACATATAGTTTTTAGTTATCAAGTTGCTAAGAGATATCTAAATTTGAAATCGTAAGGTAAAACCCTAACATGATTAATCGCAGAATCGCCATTTTTACTCATTTCTACGGATTTGATCGCCTCATTTCTCAAATGATCAGGCAATTGCATGCAAATCCAATCCATTAACGATTCCAAATCTTTTGCGAAATCGAGCAAATACCAGTGTAGTAACTTGGGGATAGCAAGTTGATTTGGTTTGGAGATGCATATCGAAGCTTGGAGGTAATTTTTCTTAGCTGTCTCCAGCTCGTCTTCGACGTCGCATGATGTGTACACTCTCACCTTTAAAATGGAAAAAACCATAGCCTCTAGTTAGTCCAAAAAAAGTTAGGCTTGCTAGTTTTGTGTTAGTTATTATTGACCCACTTGATACATTATTGTACCTTATTAAGACATTCATTGGACCTGACACGTTTTAAATTTGGTTTATAGGGATAATCTGTATTTATGATAATCCCATTTTGGAAGTATACACATGTGATTTTTTGTTAATGAATCAAAATGTTTCATCTGTTTTACAGGGGTATTTATGATATTTCCATTTGGACTTGATATATTGAGAATTTGTAGGGGTATTTGTGATATTTCTTAGTTTACAAGGTTGTGCATATTATGTGATTTTGCGAGAATACACTCCAATTATGCAAAAAAACATAATGTTGCTGAAGTAACTTACCGAAGGAGAAGAATAGCTTCCACATGATAGAGCGAATGTAACGAGAGGCTCGGGCCATTCTAATGCAAATATACCTCGCATTGTCATATCATCTTTAATTCCTTTCGGGTATGCCTATTTGTTGGGACGGTTTTTTTGTTAATTCAAGTCGATAAATATTTTGAAATTATATTATGCAATAATGGCAATCAAAGAGATTGAATAAACATACATGTTTTACATTGTAGGGCGATCTCAAAATGAAATGCTCGATCGTCATTGCGCTCAAAATTTGACCACCTATGTTCATTGTAGCCTAAAAAACATAATATCGACCATTATGCAAATTATTTATCAAATTAACACTGCAAAATTACTATTTTAATACGCAATGGGGGTATTTAAGTAATTGTAGAGCTACATATACGAATTTGGTAGTTTCCCAAGGGTTTAAACGAAGAAATGAACCTTTGGCATCAAAGCTACAAGCATTTGAGGGCTGGTTGGTATCCCTTGCTCAAAAAAGGCCTGAAATAAGTTCACATAATATACTCAATATAATATTTTTATGTATAATATACTATATTCCATTTATAAATTATCATTCTCATATAAATATTCTTCCACAGAGGACGTGAACATAGTCAAAGATAGAAAATTCGGTTTGCTTATTTTTGCATTATTATACTTGTGTTTTGTTTGTTCACATGGAGACAACATGATTTGTTATCCTAAACTTTACAGTGCAAATACATGCATTGCCCTCAAACAGAAACCTTAATATTTTATTGGGGGTATTATATAAATAATTGTTTCAACAACTACTTACAAAATGACCCTTTTAATTTCAGAAAGTTACAAATTTGTCCTCAAAGAGTTAATTTTGTACCTTGTTTACTCATTATAATCTCAAAGAGTTCCTAGGTTCAAGGACCAAAAAATATTTTGTATATAGTTCAAGGGCAAAATTGTTAATTTTGTAAAATTTGAAGGACCATTTTGTAAAATTTGCTTACATTCATCATGCATGCATTGTATATGTTTATCCAAAATGCCAGCTTTTGTTGATGATTAAGCCCTAACAAGTCCACTGTTGTGAGCTTTTTAAACAAGATCCTGCAAATATTTAAAAATTAAATAATCTTAATTTAAACTTCAAAGCTAAAAAAATTCAAAATCAAAAGAATTCACAAAATTATCATTATAATTAAGTAATGAAACTCACTTTAGCCTTGTGATAAGATTCGAAGAACTATCGACCAAATCAGGACGAAATGAACACGAATCGAATACTCTGAAATTCTTATAGGATCCAATATCTCTGTTTCCAAATTCGAGTATACCATAAGGATCACCCGAATTTGAATTACATTCCAAATTCTCTGAAGAAGAACCAGACATCGAAGGAGAAGCGATCTGTTCTTCTTCGGTTCTCTCAGATGAATTCATCTGAGAGAAAATGCTCATTAAACATTTTAATGTTTCTTCTGACAATTTGTTTGGCTCGTTTAAACTGTCCAATTTGGCCTCCTTTTCTGAAATTTTCGAAATTCGAATGTCATCGGATCCTTTTTTATGTATTACCACCAACTCTGTCTGAAATTTAGAAGAAAAAAAAGAATATCGATTGATGATTATATATCGAAATCATAAATGATGAAGTTGTAAACAAATAAAGCAATGTACCTTTGTTTGCTTTTCGGTTGGAATTCTCGAAATAGATACTTTCTTAACTGGAGATTGTCTAGAATTTCGACTCAAATTTGTGTTCAATTTGTTCTCTTTACCCAAATTGGGACTCAATTGCTTCTCTTTACTCGAATTCGGGCTCAGTTGCTTCTCTTTACCCAAATTGGGACTCGTTTGCTTTCTTTGCATCTTTTTAGCATTCCCAACCAGACTTGAATTTGGCCCAATTGGAGTCGGGTCTGATGTAAACCGAGTCGGAGTTGCCGGTTTCGTACTAATATACGCTTCTGAGTTCGAAATTTGGCAATTCGACTTCAAATCTTGTGAATCCTCGCCACTTTGCTTCGAGTTCGAACTTATAATCGCTTCTTGATAAAGCCCTTGTCTGAAATTCACCACTTGCTCTTCAAGCCGTACCACTTCTTCCTCTAATACTGCCACCTCAGCTAAGAGCTCCAATGTCTAATAACAAAAATTACATAACAAATCCAAAAAGATGAGAATTTAAATTGATGCAAGCAGAATATTTTTCATTATCGAGAAAATTGCGTATACGTGAGAAGGAAGATAAGGGGGGAGACGAGGTAATGCGCCGAGAGGCCTAGTGAAAGCTCTTTCAAGAGCTCTGTGGACATTTTCTTCATGTCTTAGTTTCCTTTTTAGCTTATCTACCTATAAAAAGATTCAAGATCAAAAAAATTAGAAAATAAGGTCAAATGCAAGATAAAAGTGAATTGAATTATCCAAATTTTTTGACTTACATCTTCTTGTAAAGCAATTTTTCTCTGTCTTCTAGATTGTAATCGGTTTAGATATTTAGATTTTCCATTGGTATTCATTGGTCTCTTATTGTACTTATCAGCATTCTTCTCCTTCTCCATGTCCTTCGTATGAAAAGAAAAAAAAGAGGTTTCTTCGTTTAGATTGTAAATTAGTGAAATTAAAGATGAAATTTCACCAATTTCTCTTTGGGATAATGAGTATTTAAAATTCAAGGATACCCATTTCGAAATTGCATCAGAAACCATTGAACTTACACCCACATGAGAGAATAGAGAACCCATTTTTAAAATTTCACAAAAAAAAACTCTAAATTTTGTAAAATTCTCGAGCAAACGATGCATTAGAGGCCTGGTATTAATTCAAACAAGGAACTAGATAAATGAAAGAAAATGTACTTGCTAGCCTAAAAAGAAGCAAAACACCCATTTGGGCTCTTAATTTCACAAAAAGATTCAATTTTTAAGATATTAATCACTCACAAAGAGAGAGAGAGACAGAGGAAAAGAAAAATCAAAGACCCATAATCAGACTTATTAAAATGTCTAATTAACAAAGAGACCTACTTTATCGTGCTTTGATACTCTATTGCTCTGTTTCCTCGCTCTCGTATTCATTACTCCCTCTTTCTCTCTACTCTCTCTCCTTTTTCTCTCTCTCTCTTCTCCTCTTTTTCTCTTTATTTCTGAGCAACCCTTGTTTCACTCCAAGTGACCCAGCTTTTATATTAAAAAAAAGGTACAAACTCAATTACTGAAAAAAGACATGAAGTGAAAAGGCTGCAAAACTATTATATTTTATAACAGAGAGACAAAATTTGAAGACCTAAATTGGTAAAATATTAAAAAATTTACCAAACCAAGAAGCAGAACTATTTTATTCTGTGTCTATTTAATCCATGTCGAATTCTCAAAGCATTAAGGGAGCGGGAAGATAAACAATGAGGTGAAGTTGAAAAGAAGAAAATTAAAATTTACCACAATTTATTGTTCCCTGTTTTCAAAAGCAAACAGAATCAATAAATTTCTCTGAGGATTGTATTGGTGTGTGTAAAGAGATAAAGCCGCAAAATTGTGAAATTCACAATTGGTTGTCTCGTTCTGGCTGAGCTGAGCTACCTATCCAAGAATTCAAGTTGTTTTCTTCCCAATTCCATGTTTTACTTTACCTCTCTGTAAAACAGAGTGTCTCTCTCTCTAAATGAAATGCAATAATAATAATTAATACATGCGCACGGC
Source organism: Luzula sylvatica (assembly GCA_946800325.1). NCBI lineage: Eukaryota > Viridiplantae > Streptophyta > Magnoliopsida > Poales > Juncaceae > Luzula > Luzula sylvatica. Next base: position 30,100,343 of record OX326961.1, on the reverse strand, counting down.
GTGTCAATGAGAGGGGTGTGTGGAGGAAGAGAGAGGTTCGTAAGTGGGCGGTGCACGACAGTGATGTGCTCCTTTTCTGGTCCTCTGCTATGCTTTATAATTGGACAGTGTGCCACAGTTTTATCAAAATTTGATCTGTTTTTAAATTAGATTAATTCATAAATTCAAAAAACTTGGTCGGTTTGGCTAGTAGAAATAAATATAATTCTGAATTATCAAGAAAAAAAATCAGAAATTTATTAATTTATAGTTTGTATGGATATTAGAAAATATGTATTAAAAATATAAATGAAGGTTTATTACAATATATCTTCCTAAGAGAAACAAAAAAAAAAAAATGTTAAGTATCAAATGACTAAATCTCAATTCTTTAGTGAGATTGAAATTTTAAATTTTTTTGTTGTTGTCAATAATAAAATTATCATAATTATGATTATATACATGAATACAATAAAATAAAATGAATACACATTGTATTTAAACATTAAAAGAAAATATATACCATAAAAATTATGTATACAATCAAGACAATAATTTAAATCCAAAATAATGTAAAGTAACATACATAATATCATTTTAAAAAATATGATTTTTTTTCAAAATCATCTAATGTTTTATTTTCCCACACATTTCTAGTGATTTGCTTTTTAATTTATACTATTTTCCTTGCATCATCTTTTTTTTTTTTGTCATATATATTTGGAAAGTACAATCATATATTTTAGATGACCCAAGTTCATCTGATTCGACGAAAATGATATAATTATGAACTATACAACACATAATCATTTAATCAACTTGGTGGATTAAAAAAAATGGATTTTTACTTTTAGACAAAAATAAAGTATGAATTGTAAGAATGATCATCTTAGAATTAAAAATATTACAAATAGTGCTCTTCTTGACCATTCAAATGGTCGAAAAATAATAATGAAACATAATATTTATTTTGATATTATATTTTTTCCTTAAATAATATAAGTTTTGATTACAAATAATGGTGCCATATGAAATATTATAACAATAAAAAATCAACAATCTATCATTTGTAATATTTTTATTTTAAGATGGCCATTCTTGTAATTTATGTTTTACTTTTTTGTCCAACGGGGAAAACTTTCTAAGAAAAAATATCACGTGACACAATCTGATTGGCCGGGCGAACATATCCAAAGCCGTGAAAACTGAGTAAGAAATCAAAAGAGCCAAAGCCGAGGAAAAAGACAAAACCGAGTAAGAGGCCAAGCAAGGGCGGCTCAACCATGTAGGCCATCTTAGCCATGGTTGAGAGCCCCAAAAAAATGCAAGGCCCCAAATACATTTGCTATAACATAATATTTTATATACTATATTAGTGTTATACTAATGATTATAGGGAAGAATATTTTTTTATAAATGCATGAATGCAAGGAATAATTTTTTTGCATAGTAATTTCCTTCTATTAATGCGCATAGTAATTTCCTTCTAATCCAGTTATTTCCTATTAAAGTTTTTCTTCTAGTTAATGATTTGTTTGTCTTCCTTTGCAATTTTTATTTTTTTTAATTCAGGTTGCAAATTTAGGTTTTGAATTTGGAAAATCACAAAAATCTGTTTCTCCTTGATAACATTTTTTTATTGTTTTACAAAATAGTTTTACATTTGATAAATATAAAACCAATGATAGTACTGTTTTCTTTCGTATTTTTGTATTGAACTCGTTTGGTTTATCAAAACAATTGTAACCTATCAATCTAGGTATCTTTTGACGACATATGTTTGTTTTATCAAAATCGGTGTAGTAATAATTCATCAACAATTTTTCGTTCCTCGTCTCCTACCAAAAAGTCTCTTCTATATTTTTTGCCGAGAGCCTCTCAGATGGTTGAGCCGCCCCTGAGGCCAAGCCGCCGGACATATGATCTCATACACGGACAAATTTTTTTTTTCATTTGTTCTCTCTTATTTCTTTTCACGATTAATATAATATGAATAATATAATACAAATACTTTGAGATTTTTTTATTAGAATAACAAAATTAACTAATATAGTTTTAAAGCAATTATTATTGAATTGTTGATATGCTATATTGCACAAATACTTCAAAAAACCGTCCATACCCATATTATCGTATTCATATTGAATCCTAAACATTTTGAAAAAAATGTTGTATAACCGTATCCGTATCGTATTACATACGCTACTCGTATATGTGCAACATATTGATATGCAAGAGAATTGTAAGATATGAAACTCTTAACTATTGTAGAGATCAGGGAACCCAATTTAGGCCAAGACCACGCGGCCAATAATGAAGTAACGTGCAAATGGCGCACTTTCCAGCTTCCATTGCAGGACCTTTTTATCCCCCTCATTCAAGTTACCCCACATTTGTCTTTTTCTATCTCTTTACCTTTGAAAACTTTGCAAAGCAGCCTATATACATGTGCCAAATATGTAAATTAGACTTGTATTGTCAAAAATTGGCAAAAAAAAAAAAAAAAAAAAACTGCATTCTTTCAGTAAATTAAAAAAAAATGTCATCGAGTTTCCAATAATACAAATTTTTTGTTTGGCACTTAAAATTAAAAATATAATATGAAGCATTTTACCATTTCATTTTTCTTGCAAATTGTAATTCCAACAAAAATTGAAATGTCAATGTAGAGCATCTTCATTTAATTATTAAATCAATATAATTAATATTATGATAATATTATGTTATATTAATATATGGATAATTATAATATAATTAATTATTAATCAATATAATTAATATAATATTATAATAATATAAATATACATTAAATATTTTTAAATTATTATAATATTATTATTGTATAATTGTTAATATTATAGTAATTATATTAAAATAATCAAATAGTTATAATATGTATTAATAGATAAAATATAATATTATAATAATATAAAAGTACATTAAATTTTTTAAATTATTATTATAATATATTGCATGCATATAATATAATATTATTATAATTTTATATTGAAATAATGTTATATTATAATAATATTTTTTTATCAAACTAATATTATTATTCTTTATCAGTTTTAGTGAAATATTATTTTTTACATTTCTAATAAAAAAATTTCAGAACTTTATAAACAACTAAACAAAAAATTATATTTGTAAGTAACTTATAATTTGGACATCCAAACAAACTGAGATTCTCCTTGCCAAACAACCCCTAATAATGTTACATTAATAGAACTAAATTATATATATTAAATTTTATGAAACAATTGAAATTGTCTAATATTGTAAGACTAATGCTCTTAAACACATTAATTATATTGCCAAAATCTTAAACACAATTGAAATTTTATGGCCAATTGAAATCTGAAAAATTTCACAAAAAAATAATCTCCTAAAACACGAATAAAGGGGGTAGTGGCTATTGTATTCCTCCAACATGTAAACTCATAATGTTACATCAGATCCTCGAACATGTAAACTCACCATCTACTATATAAAGGAGGTAGTGACTATTGTATTCCTCCAACTCATTCAACAAGAATATTGTCTCTCCAAATTTTCTCTTTCGTTATTTATTTTATAACACGTTATCAGCACGAGACTCTAAACCAACTGAGATCTTTCAACTACGCAAAGCTCTCGAAATTTCAGTTGAAACACGACGCCCTCTAAATTTTAATCGAAGGTAAACAATTTTTTTTTTCTTTATAATGATATTTTCGTGAGACACACCAGATGCATATTATTGTGTATATAATCTCACAAACGATAATACTTGACCTATAGTCTGTCTTTTCCATAACCACTGTTCGTGATATTGATGCTTTCAATTAGAGATCTTGTTGATGTTCATAATATGTCCTTTATCCTTACCAATTCAATAACATAGTTCCCATAATATTTCATTCTTTTTATTTACATAATTTGTGTGGTCATTAAAATAATTGTTGCATGATATAAATTTCTCAATTATATAAAGATGTTTAATTTTATTGTATAACAAGAAATTATTCGAGATCTTATTTTAATTTTATTATATAACCTGAAGTTATATATTGAAAAGGAAAATTATACACCATAGATTATTCCTTCAATTATTTTTATTTATTTGCAACCAGAAGTTGCATGTTCATTTTATTAACGCACCAACAGTTGCGAGTTTAAATTTACGCACCAGAAGTTGCAAATACATTTAATTTTATTTCCGTACGTTTATTTTTCTCGTACATTTATTTTGATACATTTAATTCCAATTATTTATGCACCTGAAGTTGCAATTTAGTTTATTAATGCACACGAAGTTGCTCGTTAAAATTATGTATTTGAAGTTGTAAATTTATTAATTCTTATCAAGTTGAAAATATATTCATCGATACACTTGAAGTTGCTAGATTATTTTTATTGACGCATACACATATTTGTGTTTACAAGATATATACTCATAGTAGTATTCTCATTGAAAGAGTATTAATATCTAAAATATGAAACATTATTAATGCCAGAAGCATTATACTAATGAAATAAGCATAACCGTGTAATGCCAGAAGCATGCTATTGATATTGTAAGTATAATAATATTACGTCGGAAACATAATACTCCAGAAGAGTATATGTTGCATGTATATGTTATGATAATAAGAGTTTATATTGCATGTTTTGGACCGGTAGTCTAGAATATGTATTTTAAGATTATAATATAAAATTTTATGAAATTTGTTGTATACACCAGAAGTGTATATTAACGAACCCGTAGTTGCTCATTGAAAATACGCACTAGAAATTGCGAGCATATTTATATTTATTATTGCTTGTTTATTTTATGTATATTTATTTTTTGCACATTTATTATTCATCCGTTTATTTTATGTACTTATAATTGTTCGCACATTTATTATCATTTTGCACCTGTAGTTGCAATCCAATCAAGTATTAATGCACACAAAGTTTGAAATTTTATCTTATTGAAACCTGTAGTTTCAATTACGATGTTCAAGTTCAAGAGCACCTAATAAAGTTGATAATGTTATTGAAAGCACCTAAAGTTGCAAGAGCACAAAATATATAATATATTTATCCAATATTAAAGACTTGATATGAATAAATATTGGCATAAAATAAATAATTGAAAATATTCTAAAAATGCACTCATGCAAAAGCAAATTAGATTGATGAATGATTATATTCCATTCCCATAAGCGAATGTTGCCCCGAAGGCTGAAGTCCAAATTATATTCGACACAAATATTGATCATGATAACAAAATCACATGATAAATAAAAAGTCTCGTGAAAATATGTTTACAAAGAGTCCGAAAATATAATCTTCAAGATGTGGCTTGAAAATAGTTGTACCAGTAGTACACGATAAATCCTATATTGTTTATGAAACCTCTTGAAGAGAAAAACAAGAAGAAAAATGGATGATTTTCTTATCTATCAAAACAAAGTTTATTTCGTGTCGAATTATTTATTTCATCAATAAAGAGATGTGTATATGAAATTACAAGAGCGTATGTTTATGATTGATGACTCTAGAAGAGTCGTTATTTGATTGCTCCAGAAGAGACATTATCTATATTGCTCCGAAAGAGTCATTATGTTAATAGAAACTTATTAGTTTATTTTTTTATGGCATGCAATTATATTAGTAAAATTGAAATTATGTTATTACGAACCAGGAGTTCAATTTATAAAACAAAAAGGCAATTCTATGATTCCAATTAATTGCTGAGACATAGAATATGTATGTCACGATCAGGACTCGATTAAGACCAACTATTTATCATAAGTAGTCCCCAATTTTTTATAACTTGTGAGTGATCGGAGCAAAAAGTATTCACTCAATTTATTTTTTTATGTGTAGTAGATGTGTGATAACACATGGACGAGTTAAAAGAAGTGTTTGGTATATATATGGTTGATTTATTCTATAAAATTGTATATCATGAACATTTATTTATTTGAACCAGAAGTTCAAATGATATACACGAACAAAAAGTTTAAAAATGTATTTGTAAACTAGAAGTTTACATTCAAGAAAGCAACAAAGTTTAATATGTATGTTGCAAATATGAAATCTCTAAAGGAGAAATTACATAAACAACCAAGATGGTTTATGAAATAACCAAACATGAGTAAAAGTTTTGAAGATATAAGATATAAGATATCATGCAAGTCCCGAAGAACTTCATTAGATATTAATTAAAATATCAACAACTCGTGCCTAAATCAGGGGGAGAGAATGAAAACTGGAAAAATAAGAAATTATATGAGTTGCATCATCACATCAGATCCTCGAACATGTAAACATGAACTATGAGTTCATAAATAAATTATTTGCACAAAATTGCAAATCGGTGATTTGATGCATTGATCAATACAAGAATGAATAAAGAGTAAAAGTTTCCAGTCTAAAATGCTCATATTTATAGTATAATATCCTTGGATAATTTTAAATTTGATATAAGCCTGAAGCTTGGTCGACCAATCGGTTCCAATACTACAAATCCAAAGGAATAAAAAAGAGCATGATAAAAGATTGGCAATAAAGAAGTTGATAATACTTCTAATAATATATATCCTTTTAAAAAGGATATTGAAAGATTAATTAGTAGATTTGACATAAATAAATAAATATATAACCTTTAGAAAAGGTTCAGGTACCTGACAACATCGAAAATGTTGAAAATAATGAGATCTCAAAATAATGTCTCTACTAGAAGAAGATGGAACCGAAATAAAACTATAGTTATTAGAAAGTTGGCATGGATGCGCTTTCAATTTATTATTCATAGAACGAGGATCTGAAAAATTAAATCAATTGTGGAATGTCGACATTTAAAAATAATTGGCCAATAACATAAATCACATAAGAAATTGAAATTGATGGACCTGAAGTCCGAAAAACACCTTACATGGTGATACAAATTGTATTTACGTTTTTTAATTTGTTTAAAGGTCTCTGTAGGACTAAAATTGTTTTTTGTATTTATTATATCAGATTATTCACATGATTCATTTGGCTAGGATATTCATGAAAATCCCCGAAGGATTTAGTATGCCTGAAGCATACGATTAAAACTCTCGAGAGATATATTATATTAAATTACAAATATATTTGCATGAATAGTAATTTAAGCCATAAGATATAATCGATGTAATAAGTAAGAATATATATACCGGTATGAATGATCAAATTCGCAGATGCATATTTATTATAAATAAATAGTGTTTAATTAATAATTATTTGGACTCCCGAAGAGTTTTAAAAGACCATTACTAAAAGAAGATATTTAACGGGAAAGATATCGAATGTGAAATAGTATTTTTCATGGATTACAAATATAGTAAATATTTCCTGAAGAAATTAGTTTGTCGGTGGAAACTAAGAATTCAAAACAACTAGTGCAAAAGATTGAACTTCTTAATCATAAAATATTTGTATCCATGAGGGGGAGAAATTATACGCAATGCACTCTTTTTGTCCTTGATCTTGGTTTTGTCCCACTGGGTTTTTCTGACAAGGTTTTTAACGAGACAACTTATGAAGCGTATGAAACATAATATATTGCACTCTTTTTCCTTCACTAGGATTTTCGTCCCATTGGGTTTTACCTAGTGAGTTTTTAATGAGGCAAATTTTTATGATATAAATATCCAAAGAGAAATTTCGTAACCAATTCTCCATTCACATTCAAAGTGAATAAAAACGAAAGGAAGCATTCAAGAAGAATTACATTCACTTGAAAACGTCAAGATTTTGGACCTGTAGTCCAAACAATTATTATAGGCAACATATGAACAACAAACATGTATGTATAATAAATTGGAATGAGAAATGAAATCACACTCATATTTTATTGTATTGGCAATCTCGAGGACTCCATTTACTTCTCGTGGACGTTATAATAAAATATGGATCACTTTATACTGTTATGAAAATCCCAGAAGGATTTAAATCAATGTATCTTTGTAAAAAGAGTAAATTATGGATTTGCAGTATACGTCGATGATTTGAATTGAAACTCTTGAAGAAGTTGCAAGAACTGCATAAAGACTCAGAAAAAAAAATATTTCCTAATTGTTTGTAAATCGAGTATATAAGAAATATGTGATCAATCCATTGATATGAAGAATAATTATTTTCGTCACGGAGAAGATAATGAAAATTTCGTTGGTCCAGAAGTACCACATTTGAGTATTATTGGTCCCAACAAGCAGCACTTCGAGGGTCCAAAATAATGGTGACATAAACGTCCAACAAATTTACTCGAATGATAACCTGGATGATCTCTTCACCAAGTCGTTGTCATTGCACCTTTTTAGAACTTGGTTTACAAGATGAAAATTCGTCGTCTTAAGGAGATTCTCCTATATGAGGGGGAGATTCAGTACGCAGTGCACTCTTTTTTCCTTGGTCATGGTTTTATCCCAATGGGTTTTTCTTGACAAGGTTTTTAATGATGCGCGTTCCTGGCAAGGATAATTCTCTCAAATTATTTTCCTCACACATGTTCCAGAAGAGCATCGAAATTGATATCTATCAAATTCGCTCAAGTAATAATCTTGAAGATTTCTTGTCTACTAAACTTTCAGGCAATTAAGACATAAGATTAAACTCCGTTATTTAGGAGATATGTGTACCCATCTGGGGGAGAAACAATACGCGCTACACTCTTTTTTTCTAGTCATGGTTTTTATCCCACTGGATTTTTCCAGACCAGGTTTTTAACGAGGTAGCTACTTATGCGTATGAAATATTGACATCCAAGGGGGAGTGTTATAAATATAATATATGGATGTCAAGCAACAAATCTTGTGAAGATGGAGACATTAATTATAGGATATTTATAACATATATTAAATTTTATGGAACAATTGAAATTGTCTAATATTGTAAGACTAATGCTCTTAAACACATTAATTATATTGCCAAAATCTTAAACACAATTGAAATTTTATGGCCAATTGAAATCTGAAAAATTTCACAAAAAAATAATCTCCTAAAATCTGAGCATATCAAATATCATATATGTCTTTCCAAAATTTGAAAATTTAAGAAAATACTATTGTAAAGCTTGAAAATTTGAAATATCCCCTCTAAAATCTAAAAACAATAATTTGAAAATATTCAAATAGGCCTTTCTAAAATCTGAAAATTTAAACTCGTGAAACCGGAAATTATCAAATATATCTTTCAAAAATCTGAAAATTCAAAAATATCCTCATAAAACCTGGAAAATGAAATATAGCTCTTGGAAATATAAAACTTTCAGAACTGAACTTTCAAAATATAAAACTATCAAAAATATCTTGATAATTGTGAAAATGTGCAATGTACCCCTAAAATCTTGAAATGTTAAGAATACCCTTGTAAAACTTGTCAAAAATGAGCAGCTAAAATGCCTCGGTAAAATTTCAAAATACGAAAGATACCTTTTATAACATTTGAAAAATAACTTTGTCAAAATATCCTTCTAAAATCTGAAAATATTAAATATGCGCTTCTAAAATGTAAAATTCATAAATATCTTTATAGAACAAGAAAATATCAAATATACTTCTCTAAAATCTGAAAATTAAGAAATTGTTCTTATAAAAACCTTAAATTACGAAATATATACCTCTCCAAAATATCAAAATTTCAAGAATAAACATTTCAATTCCGAAAGTATAAATAATACCCTGATATATTTTGAAATTTTCAAAAATACTCTTCTAAATTATGAAGAGGGCATCTTGGACATTGGGCGCGGGCGAGCTTACTCTTGTTTACGAGCGCGACCGAGGCGACGCGGGCACGACTGGCAATCAATTTGTTTGCTTGGTCATTTCTTGGTCCCGTCTTTGTGTGGCCTTGCCGTATTGTACATTTGAGCTCCAAATAACTTTCAACCTGCGAGAAATATACAAACACGGGTAGATGACACACTTTGCGGTATAACGGATAAATAATTTAAAGAGAACGAATATAAAATGAGAATTGACTGTTGTCGTGTCGAGAAGAGCGATGAAATGCCCTCATCAATATATATTCCATTTTCACATACTAATTTATATAATTATTATTATGTCCATTTGTAATTCATTTTTTTTTCAAAAAAGGTCCAATTAACATATAAATTTATATTTACATAATTTAATGAAATTTTGACATTATAACCCCTCAACTATATACATTTCCAATTTTTGCATTTTAACCCCAAAACCTACCATTACAATTTTCATCATGGCCATCGTATACATGAAGCATATTTACATAAAACCTAAAGAAGAGAAATCGGCTGTAATCGGTCAAGTGGACCACCATAAGTCGGGCTCGGTGCTCGTCTTTGTTCAGTGTGTCGAGACCACAAAAGACGACAATGACGTATACAAATTTGAGAGGAATATGCGCGTCGACGGTTTCGGGGACCAACGCTTAGGCCGACCCCACAGCCAGTGTGTAATGACTCAGAGTCGGATCGATAAAAAAAGAAAAATCTAATTAAGAACTGGAATTGATATCAATGTCAAAATACTTCAAAAAAAAGAAAAAGAAAATGTGGATAAATAAGCAACATATCCCTGAGAAGGTAATTTAATTACATCACGAAAGTGATTTATACCAGTTAAAAGTGACCAAGAAAATGAAATAACTATTCATTAGTATCTTATAGAGAGTGACAATCTATTTTGTGAAAATGAAATGCATTCATTGTTTACTTTAAATTTGTACCCCCAGAGATGTGGCATCAATTTGCATGATTAGACATAAAAATCGTGTTTTCAATGAATTATTAGGTATGTTTTGTCGTGTACCGTATGAATCAGTAACATGGATCGCACACAAAATTGTATCTAATCGCACCAAAGAGAATTTACGTTTCTAAATCAAATAGGAAAACTATACTTTGAATTCTTTAAATTTTTCGATACTAATTGTCAATTGATGTTGTGATAAATTAAACAAGACAAAATGATGTATAAAAGTATGAAATTATATCTATTTACTTAATGATTATCTATTCACTAACAATTATTTTTGAAGTAGGTTTGACAATGTGTCGAGACCTCGAATATATTAGATCAAAGAATTGAAACGAAATAGAGAATTTGGGGAGAATATATAAGACAATATATATATATATATATATATATATATATATATATATATATTTTAAGAGAATCCTAAATCAAGAATCGTGGCCATTATAGATTTTTTTTTATATATTGATGCCGTCGAGATTCGAACCCACAACCTCTACAACATGAGAGTTTATTGTGCTGAGCACTCAACCATCTAGGATATGGGACCACTGGCTTCACTAACAATTATTATTCATGTATTAAATCGAATTTATTTATTTATTTGGACATATTATATTTGAAGTATTTCGAGCTACATAGATATATCAAAAACATGTATTTGATAATACACTAAGTTGTCTGATTAATTGTATTCAAAATGTAAGTTGTTCGATTAAATTGTATATCATAATTATGTAAACAAAAAATCATTGTTTAATTCTTAATTGAAATTCATGATTCTAATTGAGATACTAATTGAACTCTATTCGGTACAAATTAATCCCTATTAAATCCAATTGATATTTTTTTAATCATAATCGAGAATAATTGAACTCTAATTCATATTAGTTAACCTAATTGAACTCAATTGATACACCTCACCTCATTAATATAATAAAAGATTGTAAGATAATTTCATATCACCACTTAGTGAAAAGGAAAATGTTGGACATACCCCCATCTCTTTCTCTAAAATTTTGATGACGTACATACGATTTAACACATTAACAATTAACACTTTAATTCATGATTTAATATCTTAATTAGATGTTTAATCATAAATTAAAATAATTAAATCATAAATTAAGATGTTAAATAATGTATTTATTTGTTAATTTTTAAGATGTTAAACCATATTCACATGACAATACTGTGAGATGTACATCGCTAAATTACACTCATTTTCTCTATCCATTCATACTTATTGATAGGTTGCAAATTGCAATTATAAATTTAAGAGATTTTGTCTTTTATGTCGAGTGCACATTAGGGACATAGATCATATCATATAATGTTAGAGTACGTATAGCTAGAATCATATTATGGTGGAAAAATCGTACAAGGGTTAGTTATGTTCTTGTCTTTTATTCATTGCGATGGAAATATTAGATTTCGTACTGACCCTACGGAGATTGCATGCTTCAAAAAAGTATTAAAATTAAACATAATAACGAATATTATCTTTCAAAAATTAATTACAATAACATGATATTTGATAATCAAAATTTTCAGTCACAAATTACAATTATTAGTTTACAAAAAAATTGTATAGCATTTTGGTTAATTTTGTAATTATATGATTTTATGATATGATTTGCTTTGATTCAAAAAATGTGAAGTAAATTATGTGTTAATTACATAAATTAATATAGCAATGTATATACGCTATAAAGTCATAGCATCTCTATAGCGCTCCCTATCGCAATCCACTGGAAAAAAAAAATGCCAGACCGCTGCATCGCAATTTCAAATATTGATTTTTATGTTCTGCATTTTTAGACGTATCTTACACATTTTTTAAAATAAAATATACGCATCTTACCTTTTTTCTTACATGTCTGATATTGACATATATTTATTTGTTATATATTTGTAGATGCATAATATAATTTTAAAATATGATATATATTTTCTTAAATACAATTCATGTTATGTTAATTTTTTTTATAGGTAATATACTTGTATGTTTGTATGATACTTTCAAGATTTAATTTATTTTACATCAGTAATATTTTGTATATATTTTTTTGGGCTAGATTTATACATTTTGTATAACAAATTATATAATTTTTACAACATGCGTTCGAAGTACACAATGTGATTCAAATTACAAAAAAAATAAAATTACCACGTGTCGGACTCCTATTAATGACTTGACCATCCATAAAATGCTCTAGCCGGTCCTAACAAAAATATATATAGTGGTATACAAATTTATTTTTTGATTGGAACTTTTTGAAACTTTTCAATAGTTTAGTAACTTATCAACGGTTTCCTAAAATATATTTTCGTGCACGCAAAAAAGGATAAAATGAATTGGCGATAATTTGAACTGGTAATATTTACATTTAATATGTCTTTGATACGTAGAATATTATTGTGTCATGTACAACAAAAGCAATGGAAACGATATTTTTTTGGTCGAGACGATGTTAACACAAAGACAATATCAATTAGACGAATAAGAAAATTTACCAATTTATTTATTACTATAGTTAAATATAACACGATAGCCGATTGCTTGTTGGGTACCGCTCACAATAGCCGATTGCTTGTTGGGTATCATTTAAAAAAAATAAAATAATAGTGTGTCGGTAATCTGTCATGGATTTCTAAAATGTGGTGGTTATCTCAAATAACCTAAATAAGTAGGGAAGGGGTGATAGGATCAAAACCTTTTTTTTCCCTAATAGATATTAGCTGGTAATTATATAGGACTTCGGGATGTATTATGCACATAGACCTATCCATTAAATATTACGGGCTAATTTATAAGCAACAATGATAGGCATATATAATTTTTATCAATATTTGCACCTAGAAATACACGCGACGATTAAATTTGGAACTCCCAAAATGTATTTTCCATTTAAAAATTTGACGTGGATACACTGTGATTTTGTCACGTATACTTCTAGATAAAATTTAGGTGCGAGATTTATGTGCCTAACATTATTGAATTTATAAGCCGTACATACTTAATCAGAGGTATATATTCGTTTTCTTTTTGAAAAATATATTCGTTTCCTTTTTGAAGTATGAGTTGGTCAAGACCACCGTTAGTTATTTGGATGATACGTTAATAATACGGTAAGTAAACGTAATATGTTTGTACATAATTAAATCATAAATCTTTGAAGTTAGTTAAATATTTGATTAAATAAATCGAAATACGTTACTAATTTGCCAATTCGAGTATTCGGGTAAAGTTAACTTATCTTACATAATACATTAATAATACAACACGTAATACGTTCGTTTATCATTTGAATCGGTTATTATTCAAGTCGGTTAAGTATTCGACTAAATAAATCGAATTACGTCACTATGCTAATTCGTCTATTCGGGTATATATTAAAATATAAACCTTTTATTCGTAAATTGTTGAGAAATATTATTTATTATTGTTTAAAATCATAAACATATATATTTGTATGGATATTTTTGTTGCCTTGATTCTTGTTCGAAATTCAAAGTCTTTTATTTATTTTTAAAAAAATTATACAACAGTACGTGTATAATACGTGTTCTAAAAATTAGAAAATACACGGATTATTGAATAGATTCAATACGTGTATTATCCGTAATATATAATTATTTATGAATTATATTCGTATTATTCGCGAACTGAACACCTACGACCAAGATTACCTATTTAAAAGCTTGTTATACCAAAGTTAAGACAATATAATATACGTTTTTAGATCACAATATCATACTGATTATCAGATTACGAAAAGAGAATTCAGTATTACAGATATCGAAACCAAGGTGATTGGACTACGAACCGTGCAACGGTCCAGTCTGTAACACTGCATTATGAAACATCGCATTCCTTTCCCACTACAGGCACATGCACGATGAAGGTGCGAGAGTGGTGAAATTATTGCTCCTTTTTGGCAGGACCGTTTTATTTTATTGACGATTCACAATTCTGTGCAATTCTGTTCGAACAGCTTTAGAAACACACAAGGGGACACTTGAATCAGAGTGTGGCGCCTGCATGTAAGCATTTGTAGGGTGATCTTATATACTATTGATATATTAGGTATTCAACCTTTTAAAGGCTGGAGTTATTGATAATGAATTTTAAACATTTCGATGTAACTATGTCCAGTGTAAGAATCCATGTGTTGGTGATGTGCTGGAAAAAAAAAATGTGTTCAACCATATAAAGGTTTATGAATTTTTTTTTCGAGACCCTTAAGAAAAAAGAAAAATATATTGGATTTATGATTTTACATCCAGAATGTTAAATCATTCGGGCCTTTATGGTTTAACAGATTTGACGGTCTGTCAAAATTCTTGAGAAATAATGATGTTGGTGTTAACTGTTAGTTACTGTGTAGTGCATTAATGGTAGATTCCTGCATTAATTGTAATAGGTGGCACTTAGCAGTTAACATCTGTTGGGGGAATTTTTTTTGTTTTGAATTTCAAATTTTATAAATTTCTATAAATATACCCATATGTTTTTTCTCTCTCTTCCATTTTAAATTTTGGTTTGAATTTCAAAAAAATTCTCTCTGAATTTTATGGTTTCAATTTTTCTTTGTATGTTTTTAATTTCTTTATGGTTTAATCAAGAAAAACAAGAGTTTATTTGTATGGTTTTTAATATTTTATGGTTTAATCTAGTAAAAAATATTTTGATTAATGGTTTTATTTTATTTATGGTTTTATCCACGGAAAAAAAAATTATTTGTATGGTTGAATTTTTAATTGTTTAATCTAGAAAAAAATGGTTTATTTTTATCGTTTGAAGTTTTTTATGGTTTAATCCTGGGAAATAAAGAAAAAGAATAATTTGTGTGGTTTAATTTTTTAATGGTTTAATCCAAGGAAAATGCTTTATTTTTATGGTTTTGAATTATTTAATGTTGTATCTTGAGAAAAAAAAAGTGTGTAATTGTATGGTTTTAATTTATTTATGGTTTAATCCAGAAAATAAAAATGTTTATCATTATGTTTTTATTTTAGTTATGGTTTAATGCAGAAAATAAAAATGTTTATTTTTATGGTTTTATTTTAGTCATGGTTTAATGCAGGGAAATAAATAATCGAATTTATTTTATTTATGGTTGAATCCTGAAAAAAAAAAAAAAAAAAAATATTTATATGGTTTTATTTTAGTCATGATTTAATGCAGAAAAATGTTTATTTGTATGGTTTTTTTTAGTTATGGTTTAATGCAGGGAATAAGAAATACTCTTTATTTGTATTGTTTTATTTTATTGATGGTTTACAGTGAAAAAACAGAAAAAACTTAGTTGTATTGTTTAATCGATTAAACAAAATGGTTTATTTTTATGGCTTCATTTTATTAAAGGTTGTATTCTGAGAAAAACAAAAAAAAATATTTATATGATTTTATTTTATTTACTGTTTCATCAAGAAAAAAACAAAAAAGATTTATTTGTATGGTTTAATTTTTGTGTGGTTTAATTCAGGAAAAAAATGTTTATTTTTATGATTTTATTTTATTTAAGGTTGTATCCTGAAAAAAAAAACAGTTTATTTGTATGATTTTCTTTGTGTTATGGTTTAATGCACAAAAAAGGTAGGGGTGTTCATTGCTATTTTCTTATGATCGAACATTTTTCATTATAATATATTAATATGCGGCATATCTTGTCATTGTTATTGTTCATTGCTATTTTCTTATGATTTGAACAAAATTAATTATCTATATATTATTATAGTTATATATAATAAAAAAACTATTTGAACAAAATTAATTATATATATATATTATTATTGTTATATAAACTTGTCTTTTCCAAAGCTTTTCGAAAATCGACGTATCTGTATAATATCCTAAGCTTTTCAACCAAATTCGAGTAGGGGTTTCAGCAAAATTTCATGTTTTCAACTTTCGGCGAAATTCGAGTAAATAATAGCAGATCTTTAGCAAAATTACTTGTTTTTCAGTGCAATTTGAGCTAATTATAGGCGGTTTTTAGCAAAAAATACATGTTTTTCACCGCAATTCGAGCAAATTATAGGGGGTTTTCAGCAAAATATTTTTTAAAGTAACATATAATAATGCTATTTTTTTTAGTTCCGAAGTTTCTTAATATTAATTGCCATAGGCCTCCAAAAACACAGGACCGGGCCTGAATATGCCAAGTATTTAGTGGAATAATATGAAGATGCATTTTTCCAAAAGTGCAAAAGATTATTTTTTTCCTCTCTTAATAATCTCGAATATACAAATTCGACTCCAAACTCATTATACAAATTCTATTTGATTATAACATAAGTTGGCAAATAATTTACTGCCAAGTCTGCAATAGTCTCCTATATATACTATGCGTGTTGCCCTAAACCAAAGCAAGCAATCACGTGTAAAAAAGTGGCTTGTTTCCATCTTTATCCTAACATTTCTAGGTGGGAATTATTTTGATATGACACTCCCAAGTAGTGTACTCGAGATGGACCAAGCAGATCCGGCCATGTCATTGGCTCCGGTTAGCAATTAGCAAATGACAAAACCATCCAAAACAAGAAGGCATCAAAAATTAATACACAGTAGCGCGATCCCGCGCTATTGCGCGGGTTTGTGTTTGTTGACAGTATTGTGATTGTTTTTGTCGTTGCAATATATATTCTTTTGGTTGGTGGTATTTTGATACTATAATTTATTATTTTTCGATTTATATTTCATTTTGGAACATCTTTAGCTACCGGACTATGTGTTTTGTAGTGTTTGTTGTGTCGTGTGTGCCAGACATGACGGCTGCAAAATTAAATGTTTTATAAATTCAGAAACAAAGGGCTTGAGAATATGATATACGTCAATACAAATATTTTTCACTGCAGGTAAAAATGCAATTTACAATTGATGTATTGTCGCATTGTATATATTATGAGAATCCTATATGATGATAATGCGATATTGATAATAGAAAAAAAATTCGAAATTGTATTTAACATGCATATGAACGAATTATAGATACATTTTATGTATTATGTAAAGAAGCAATGCACAAATCACGAATATTTTATAAAAAACATACAATTTTACTAACTTTCAATAAAGAGAGTAATCACAATAATAAAAAAGTTTTAATTAATTAAATTATTAAAGAACAATGTAGTCAAATGCGTTGAAAAGGACCAACACTTTCACTATGACATAAAATATGTCATGACAGTGTGTTTGGTTTAGTAAATCATGATTTTTATCGATTTTAAAGCAAAAATCGATTTAATCTTTCAAGGTCCGGATTCCTTGAACGATTCAAACGGTTCTTGTTTTAAATTTGTTTATTTTTTATATATTAAAGGCAAAATCAATTAAATAAACAAAAGAGTTGTTATAAATTCCGTTTTTGTTTTTTACCAAGCAATGACACTGTTAAATCAAGAAACAATTGTAATAATTAAAATACTTCCATTAGCGCATGTGGTTGTTAGGCGCTCTATTTCATCCTTAGGCGAATTTTCAACTTGTTTTGATTTTCTAAATCAAATTTTGTTTTGATTTTCTGTGGCTAATTTTCAACCCTTGAACTATGAAATGAGTCATTTTTTATTTTGACTCGTATTACTATTGGGCCGAAGCAGACTCAACATTTGAGTCAAATTTTGATTTTTTTTGTGCGTGCTCATGTTTGTAGTTGCTATTTGAATCGTTATAACGATGACTGTTTAGAATACATATCACATGAAATAGATTAATATATTAGATCTAGAATAAACTAGCTTCTTCCCCGCGCAATTGTGCGGGAATTTTTCGTTGCTGGTTCATTTGGTTTTCTTCTTTTAATTATTTTTTTCTAATTTCTTTTCAGCTCCTTTTTCTGGTTGTTTCTCTCTTTTTTTTTTTTACATTTTTGGTTGTCTTTAACTCGTTTATTTTGTGGTTGTTTTGTCGTGTTATTTCTGGTTTATTATAGTATAGTTATATGATATGATATTGGAGGACATCAGTACGAAAGAAGGATATCTGACTTCATGTGAATATTTAGTTTGCTTAACATATTGTTGATTACGTTTAATGTCTGTCATTTTGTCCATTAAGTAGCAATAAAAATTGTCTAGCTTGATAATACATTAGATTACAGCCAAGAAATATTAAATTTTACTATCAATATCAGTAATGGTTTTATTCGCCCGATTCGTGTTTTTGCCGATAATGTGTTTTATTTCGATTTGTTTACATCAGAACTGACAATTTTGTCAGCACCTTTTTTTAAATATGACACGTCATTGAAGAAATTAATTTTGAGCAATCAGAGATTGAAATATATTTCTTGCCTTGAGAGCTTTATGAGCTTCTCATTCGATCAAAAGATTGGCATGATCTAACGTGACATTGCCCGACAAAACAATATGCTCGGATCTCCCTTCCACATGTATCGCAGTCATCAAATTCAGGTGGAAATCTCCTACATATAAATAAACAAATTTTTGCCAGATTAACAAATTTTATAACATATCATTATTTTAGAACAGATGATTTTCATGCCTGCATAGTTTCCTCTCGACGATATGATATATCCTGCCAGGAGTGTAGAGCCACCTCAAGCCTGAAATCAGAAAATATCAAATGTACCCCTCCAAAATGTGAAAATTTAAAAAATATCATTCTAAAATCAGAAAATAGCAAATAAACCCCTCTAAAATCTGAAAATATCAAGAATACCCCTCTAAAATCTGAAAATATTGAAAATGACCTTATAAAACTTCAAAGTATCATATACCCCTCTAAAATCTGAAAATGTCAAACGTACCGCTAGAAAATCTGAAATTATCACGTATACTATAAAATTTGAAATTATCATGTATACACCTCGAACTAATTATGTACACTTCTATCAAACTTAAAATTGAAATTATTATAATGCATATCCCTATGACACAGGTAGTATTGTATTCCCTTATTACACTATATGAATGATTAGAATTTTACAAATTGAATGTAATTTTGGTTTCTAATCCTAAATTGGGAAAATGACTTTTGTTTAATAGAAAGAATTACCGTGTCCAGGTGTCCGATGCCGAGGTGTCGAGATTACCACTGGAGAGATTGACCCTTTTTATCTTGTGATGCCTAAATAAAATAAAAAATTACATAAAAACCCACAAAGATTAAAAAATTTAATGTTAAAAAGAATTATGAAAAGTAAGTTGGAAATATTTTAACCTTCTCGGCAAGAATGGTAGCATGAGTGTGATTTCCAGTAGTATCTCCATTGCAGCCTATATAAAAATAAACAAATGAGTGATAAATATTAAATATATGTTATTTACTGCATTTAAGAATAATAAGATATATATATATATATATATATATATATATATATATATATATATATATATATATATATGTAAGATATTCAATAGTACTCTTTGGTATAATTCTTTCATCGTTTCCCGGTTACGTCACACAATTATTCTGAATCCATGATATGCATTTATACTACCTAAAATAACACGAACTACTAAATTAGAGAAATAATAAATGCACAATAAGATGAAATTACTAAAATAGCAGGGCTATACATGATATTTTCATATTTTGCTTGGTACAGATGAAATTGTTTCAAGACAAACATATTAAATTATCAATTTGAACTTTTGTTGAATAAGAACAATGAATTAATTGAGGCCTTGAAATGAGATGTAATTTGTCAGGTACACCTAAAATAGCTCAAGAATGCACTTATTATGTCAACATAGTGTGATTAAGTCTTAATTACTCGTAAAGTAATTTTCAGTTTGGCATGTTGAGGTTTAAGTAAATTGATCAGATCTAGATTTCTTATGTATTTGAATTAGTTGTAATGTATTTAAATTTAGACCTTGAAATGCTCACCAGCAAGAACGGCATACTTCAGTGTATTAAAAACATGTTTATGTTAATAATTGAATAGCTTAATTAATGTCATCCGTTGGATCATCAAATGAACGTCTACGATTAGGGTGACGTGGCCCTCTGCAAAGACAGGAAATAAGAGTAACATTATCTAGAAACAATCAGCTTTTATCTCGCTGCAACATCATACACAGAAAAGAGATAGGATCAGTTTAAAAAACCAGAACAAAATCGTTAACTGTATACATATTATTAATTATTAATATCAAAAAGCAAAACAAACAAAAAATGAATACAAATGCCATGATTATATACAAAAATAAAATATATCATCAATATGTCAATTTATTAAAGCTATATTTATCTATAATGATTTGAACATATGATAAATTAATACGTGTATCTCTAAATCACTATTTTAACTTATAGAAAATAATTTATGCGCAAGTAATATTTATTGACAAATAATTTATCAAAATACATGCTATTATTATTATTATCATCATCATCATCATTATTATAATAATAATTATTATTATTATTTGTTGATTTGGATTGAACCAAATAAGAATTACATTGATCTTTACATAAAAAAACAGATTATATAAATTGTGTCTTATTACCCCCAAAAACATAAACAAATCATGAAATATATAATTAGATACTTAGAATATGACAATTTAAATTTTGAAAAGGAAAATAGTTTATAGTATTCTTTGAATAACAATGTCAAAACTAAAACTTAAAATATGACATTCAATTTTTACAAAACATGAAAACGTATAGAAACTATTTATCAGCTGTCACAAGAATAAGTAAAACTGATTAAGATTTATTTATTTATTTTTAATACGTGCCTTCTACGAGATATCTGCATATTATTTTGTAAGTCCAACAAAATAATAATTACCTGATATCCAATATATCTTGATTAGTATTAGATTAAGGGCGATGAAATAATATTACATGTTAAAGAAAATTGCCGAAGCAAAGCGAGGTCCACACTAGTTTAATGGAGAAAATAATTAAAAGACATGTTTCTAAAAATTTATTGAACATCATATAGTATACTTCTAAATATACGGCTTCCAAAATTACGATTGTATTTGATGTATCTCTTGTATATTTTTTTTGTAACAAAAACACATCTATAAATTCAATTATGTAAATGTGATTTTTTCGTATTATGTTGTTTCTTTATAAATTATCTTCACAAGTTCAATATTGAGAAAATCAGTATGTTGGAAATATACCAATAATGTTGGTGGGGCAGATAAAAAAAATAGCATGTATTAAGATAAAATAAACTTAACATGTATTAATATAAAAGAAAAAACTTAACATATAGCAATAATGTTAGTGGATATGTAAATCAAGATTCTCGGCATGAGAAAGGGCACTAAGAAGTTCAAGATTGTAGTTTGGATCCAAACTAGCATTAATTTCGGCCACCATGTGTGCCTCCATCAACATTGGCATATTATTCAGTTTGACCCCTGACCCGGTTTGGGCGGAGAAGTAAAGGTATTCGACACGAGGAGCAGAAATAGTATACGTTGAATTGAACACGTCTTTACCAAAATAACAATTATTCAAATTCAAGATTTTCAAAGCCTGAAATGAAATGCTATTCATCTCGAAAGTGCAGTCATTCAGGCTGAGATGTTCGAGGACAGGCCACCCAACGAGAAGTTTTCAATGGAATCACGGCTAATAAATGCATTATTAAGAAAAAAGATATTTTAATTTTGGTAGAAAACCTTATCTGGCTTAAACTCGGTCAGGTAATAATACTCGTATCTCATATTCCAGGTGAAGATTCTCTAGCGATTCGCAAGTGAAAAGGCAACCGGGATAATGAACATGGTCGTGTCCATCTAAATTTATCAAAAGATCCTTTGGATTATGTTTTGCTGCATAGAGGGTCCATGTCGTCGCAGTAGAACCAGGTACTGTTGCTCTGGCCTGAGACCTCATGTCCCAGGAAGAGATGGCGAAGCTGTGGAGGTCGGTGACATCGTCACGAAGACGCAAAAACGAGCTAACAAAATTCTCGAATCTCTTGAGGTTTCTCTCCTCGGTTTCTATGGTTGTTCTGAATTCATCATAGCTGATGTACAAACGTGGCACGAAGGCCCAGAGTTTACACCATCTTTTTGATAATACACATGTTTGCATCATCTCGTGTGAATTCAATCGCGACAAGATATTCGTAAGAATGCAATCGGGTAAATTGCTTATCCTAATTATGTTGTATTATTTGTTATAAATAATACTATAAAATTTTAAAACATAAATTTATTTATTTGATGAAATAATTTGATTATTTCCACAAATATAATTATAACCATAATTAAGTTATGAGAAGATTTTATTCTAAAAGGAATGAAATATTTTAATTAATTGCATCGGTTTGTGGATTAATAAATGGTCTATAATTAATTTCATTTACATTCCACAATTAAAAACCGAAACATTATTATCTCATTTTAATTATATAATACCAAGGGAAGTTATAGAGTCTCTCGGTTCCATTTTTTATCTCTATTTTGATTTGACAGAGTAGAAAAAAAAAAAACTCTCTTGCTCTTCCATTGTAAATTAAAAGATCAATAGTGCCTCTCTAGTTTTGATAATTCTTTCTCTTCAATCTTGAAATTGTTCAAGTATCGACTCGATTGAATAATTCGGTGTACGACTTCATTTCTTTAGAAGTGAGGAACATCCGTTCTCGACTGTGCTTACGGAACAGATACGAGATGAACTCTCGTGGTGCAGAACTTTGGAGATGGAGAAACGAAAAATACCCTGCACAAGAGAGCGTTAATTTGTCTTTAAGGCAACAGTGACATGACCGCGCGGCTACATCCAGGCTTGTCTTGAATTTTATTAATATTATTTTATTTAAATTATTATTTAATTTGTTTATTTGGTTATTTTATTGAAATATAACCAACAATTTAAAGACAGATTAATCAATTGAATTATGACATGTGACATATGAATATATGTTAGATTTGATTGTTCATTTGAATATATTTTCTGTTAAATATATAAATTGATTAATTCAATTTTACTTGGCATTATATGACAGTTATAGATTGAAATATATATTATATGTTGTTAAATATATAATTGATTTGATTGGCTTTACCTATATATTGATGGGATTCATTTGTTTTATACATCCAGATATTGGAGTTTAAGAAGTTTCTCGAACTAGGATAATAGAGAAATAACCAGTGATAAGGCCAAAAATATATGAACAAATTCTAAAGTTTGATAATTATGTTATCTCTTTAGATAATAAAATCAGTGGTATGATTATGGAGCTTATATTCATATAAGCATTCCTATCTCCACTTTCAATATTTTGTGAGAGCTTATATTGTTATTCTTAATTCTTAATTGCATAACAAAAGAGTAATTAAAATAAGCAAATTGATAATAATAAATTTTGGTCATAATAAATCTATTTTGACCATCATGATTATTTTATGATCCGAATATTCATTTGAATATTGAGTTGCAATTATAAAGTTGACATGAACAATTTTCTGTGAAAAATAAAGATTGCTTCATATAATTGAAGCAGGTCTTAAATTAGATCTTGTTTATGATCAAATGATTTTAGATCAAGTTGATGAACAAGTACAACAATATCATGTGAAGTTTGATTATATTATCTCTTCGTATTATAATTAAAAAAAAAATTATATAGTGATGAAATTGTTTAGTTTGTTTTGTATAAAATTATGAACTTTATATCTAATTAGATATGTCGGATCATTTTTATATGTTGGTGATTAAATTTGTCTAGATTTTTATCTAGATGAATTTGCAAAACATATAAATATCATTATGATATATTTTGCAATTAATCATACACGATATGATTGTTGGCAGATATGATTGTACAAATAAATTTAATCACCTAATGCAAACACCATTTATTACTATAATTTAATTTTGTATGCTTATTGGCACAAATTAAATGTTAACCGTTTGCTCATTAAATGAAAAAATATTAAGAATATAAACGTTTTATTTTATACCATCTATCTGGTTACTGACATTATGCAATG
This sequence comes from Luzula sylvatica, assembly GCA_946800325.1. Taxonomy (NCBI): domain Eukaryota; kingdom Viridiplantae; phylum Streptophyta; class Magnoliopsida; order Poales; family Juncaceae; genus Luzula; species Luzula sylvatica. The sequence continues at coordinate 30,075,672 of OX326961.1, read as the reverse complement.
GACCTTGAATTGCCATTATTTCATTAATAATTAAATTCTCTTCTTAATTAAATTCTCTTCTTAAATAAAATTAAGAGAGTATAAGCATTTCACAATGTTATGTTATATTTCAATTATGCTGTGTATTCAGGTTTTATTTAAACCATATTTTATGTGATCACAAATCACATGAATTCATTTTCAAATAATATGTGCGAGAAAATACACTGATGGAAGGTCAAATTTAATATCAAGAAACCCATTTTGTTCAAGCGTAACAAGCTCACTTTGACAAGCAATTAACTTACAATTTTAGATTATGTTTCTGTTTAGGAAAATAATCAAGTAAATGTATTGTCCATACATTAAAATATATAATTCATAATGCTATACAAAATTATGGATTTAATGAATATGAGAGCATAAAAGGGTAATTAATTCATAATAATATACGTAATGAGATATAATTATATTTCATTACGTATGGATTTCACTAATTTGATGATCCTATTTGAATACGTATATAGTATAATAATTTTAAATATCTTTAATGATATTCAGATGTATTAATTAAGAATACCAATTTGAAAATATTGGTTAGGATGATATTTATTAAAATACAAAATTTAATTCGAAAAGAAATAATGTTTGTCTAAAATTGGCTAAGGAATTCATTTTATGTTTATTCCTAACTAAAGTGTCTAATTAAATAATTAGCATATGCATGTTGATTCAAATAAAGTTATTGATCTGATCAATCAATAAATTATGAATCATTAAATAAATAGGCACACATTTGTATTAAATACAAAAACGCGTGAAATAATAATAATAAAAAATGTGATATATCACTGAATTTTAAATGATCGGAAAAATAATTTAACCGATCAAATAACAAAGATCCTACAAGATCTTGTTCATCGAGGGGGATGAGGCTTATGCCCATATGATTGTCACCAGGAGTGGGGTCCCTACCATTGTGGCTGGCTGGTCCGGACAAATGGTTCAAGGGGTGAACGAAGCGATTGATGTGACACTTTCGAAGCACAATTTAGACTCGAAAAGTCTGTGTCCATCCCTATGGTGAAGTGTTTCAAGGTGATGGTTAGGTTGAATATTATTATTCTTAATAATTCCAAAAAGAAAATATACATAAAATAAAATAAAATGTATATATTATATTAAATAATTTAATAGGGTATATTTTCATACCGTATACTCTTTGAGGAATTACCTATGTGAGAATTGTCGTGGGCCGCGACTAAAGGATACGGGCAGAATCCTAATATATTCTCATGAAAATCAAGGTTAGCGCATGGCCATAAATAGCGCACACCCGCAAAAGCACCAACGACTTTTTCCTACTTTGTGTGTGATTGTAGAAGATTGATTGAATGACTCATGGTTCAAGAGCTAGTTCACCATGCAGTCTCGATCCTATATGATCAACACTAAGTATGTGCTTCATGAGCCTTACACATGAACCTTACACATGAATAAACAACGCAAAATCATTTTTGTAGTGAGCATTGTGAAAATTATAAACCACGTGCAAATTGGGCCTTAAGACGAAGTGGAGATATTTTAAGTTAGTAAAAATGGTTTCGTTTTTTATTTGAACAATAGTTCTATGTTCATTAAAAGCATAAATATGGTTTTAAAACGTAATGATTTTGCTCTAAAAATAATAGATTTTACGCAAGACAATATATTATTGTGAATAAATTACTTCTCTTTTTTTATTATGTTAAAAATATAAATTACATTTCCTTGCACTAAAAACTTGTAAATAAAATATAAACGTTTTTGGAGAAATTATATTAAAATAGACAAATTTTCATAAAATCAAATAAAAATATTTAAACTTAAACAAAAGTCTACTAGTTTAAAGTTATATAATATGAAATAATAAGTTTGAACCTCAGAATCATATTAATCTAATATTAATATTTAAATAAACTAGCTACATTTAATATTTGTAATTTATCGTAATAACTACTTATCTATATAGGCAATTAAATAATAATTTCAAATATAAAGTAATAAAAATAGCAAAAATGATAGATGTCCCGAAATAAAACACAAACTCATTCCCGATGTGCAATATATAGTATAATATGTGTGGGACCCTGGTGATATATTATCCCTTTAATTTATTTCCAGGAATAGATTTGTGATTAATTTCGGTAATCCTATCATTTTTGATAAAAATAGAGTAATTATATGCTTTTGCTGCATGATTGGCAGCAGAATGCTGATGTGTATGGTTAGGCTTGAAATAAGTTCAAATTAATTTTATAGTGTGAATACAATATATAATGTATGATCATATTAATCTAATATTAATATTTAAATAAACTAGCTACATTTAATATTTGTAATTTATCGTACTACCTACTTATCTATATAGGCAATTAAATAATAATTTCAAATATAAAGTAATAAAAATAGCAAAAATGATAGATGTCCCGAAATAAAACACAAACTCATTCCCGATGTGCATTATATAGTATAATATGTGTGGGACCCAGGTGCTATATTTTCCTTTAATTTATTTCCAGGAATAGATTTGTGATTAATTTCGGTAATCCTATCATTTTTGATAAAAATGTAGTAATTCTGTGCTTTTGCTGCATGATTGGCAACAGAATGCTGATGTGTATGGTTAGGTTTGAAATAAGTTCAAATTAATTTTATAATGTGAATACAATATATAATGTATGATCAATATCATGTTGTCAATCATGCATCGACAAAACGTTGTTAGAATTACTCATAAATATATTAGGTGATAAAGAGTATATTTATTTTTTTCTCTCCTTTCCCGAGGAGTGATTGTTTCAAAGAATAATGATGTATATCTTCAAGAATTCTTCTCCAAAATCTTTAATGCCGTGATAAGATTTTTAAATCTTAATTTTAACAATTTAATTCAATGTTTATGATTTGACTATTTTAAAAAAATGAGTAAATTGAGAAGGCTCGGTAGTCCTACATCCATTGATGTCAATAAGGCGAACCCATAACCTCTCACAACATATTCTCACAACATATTGGTGTGTATTACACCCAACCAACTGGGATATGGACTCATTGACATGATTTGACTATTTTAATTTAGAAATTTTTGACTTTGCCCCAACAACTCTTCTCTCCCGGCCAATGTGATTATAACCCAGTTGGTTGAGTGTGAGATACAAAAAATCATATGTTAAGAGAGATTGTGAGTTCAATCCTCATTGATATCAATAAATGGAAGACATATGCGACTTCTCCATTTATTATAAAAAAAACTTCTCTCTCCCATTTTCTATGCGTATTTCGATGAGGGTTAATGGGTAATTGGTAACCCAATTAACACACAAAAACGAATTAATCGTTAATTTCAACTCACCAATAAAGATATATGTTAATTAATCATTAATTTATTTTTATATATAAATTTGATGTTAATTTGGTGTTAATTGAATTAATAATTAATGATTAATTAGCATCACAATGATGTGACGTGACAACATCAACCAAAAATATTATGAAAGGTGGAGACATATGTGACCTCTTTAATTTATGATTCAATAACCAATCAACGTGTTAAATTATGAACTAAAGCATTAAAAATTAAGGTGTTAAAGTTATAACCATATCATTATGCTTTTTTCTTTTTTCATTTTATATAATATTGGCCCCATCATGAGCACGTTTCGTGCTCTAGGTCCAACTTCAAAAAAAAAAAAAGTTATAACCATATCATTATTCCTTGTGAATGAGAATTTAGATACATATATTCAACATTATTCTTGTTCAAAAGGCACAAAAGACCATAAAAGATATTAGTTTTTTTTTTCTGAATCCCAAGAAGTTTCCATGTCCCAATCCTATGAATTTATTTTCTTTACTGAAATGCAGTTTTCAGAACTTACAAAAACGTGGAATTACATACATCTCCAAACAGGCCCTAAAATTTGAATCAAATTATTCTACAGGCATAACCTCTCTCTATTCAACCCTATAAGTAATTGTAATTAAGGTTTGTTAATTTGGGTTCGTGCTACTCAAATGACCCTTCTGAAAACCTCTAGGTTCAAGCCAAAGTTTAGCTCCATGTATTTAGAAAGCTAGAGAATTGATCTCCATTTAGCTTGGTCAATGCAGTTCATTTAAACAAACGATTGGCCAAGTCTTCTTAGAATTCCTATGTGACATTATAATATGGGAAATTATATTCCGTCCTCCGGTTTCAACACAACACCCTCAATACCCTAATTAGCCTACTTAATTAACCTGGTAATTAACAAGGAACACATAATTAATAAATTGATAATATTAATTAGGAATTGTTAATTCGAATGAATGTTGATTATATATTATATATTAATAAATCATATAGCATGTGTTAATTATCATGTTAATTAAGTGTGTTAATTATGATATTGAGGGTGTTCAATTGAGATCTAGGGATACCATATGTATATGCCTCTTATAATATTTCATAGCAAAATAAAAGACGAAAAATGAGTAAACGATGATGTTTAACATATGAGTGCGAGATAAATAATCCGATTTAATACATGATTATATTTTAAATGAATATATGTCAAATAAATAAATAATAGATAAATAAATGGATCCGGTTTAACACATAAGACAATCTAGCTTATCATATGTTTTTGTGTTATTTGTTCGATTTGCTATTTAATTCTGAACACATCAATTAGTGTGGGTTCAATTAGAGGGGACACAAATATTTTTCCTAAACAAAATACTCATACGTAATCATCTATATATAGAATATAGATAGTAAATCAAAATATTAACTACAACTCAATTCCAAGCAAAACAATACAACTAATCTAAGATGAAAAACTCAATAGTTTCCTTGCTCTTCATTGTCACATTTAGTTTTTTCAACACAAATCATGCGTTGAATCAAGCCGAATGCCTTCGCAAAGTCATTTGGTCACCCCGACAGATCAGCAACTCTCTATTTGATGACTCATTGATAGTAGATATCCATCCGAGTCAAATCATCACGCCTAAGATCGCTAAGTCTGAACGAAAACTTCGAAATGCAAATAGGATCGAGGCATTGCCAGGTCAGCCTGAAGGAGTAGATTTCATGCAATATTCAGGCTATGTATCTGTAAACAAGAAGAAAGGAAGAGAATTGTTTTACTACTTTGTCGAGTCGCCAAATAATTCCTCGACAAATCCACTTGTTCTTTGGTTGAACGGAGGTGCACCGCCTTTGAAATGCAAAAAATAAAGATATTTCCTATACAATTTGTTGATGATAAAAAGAAGTTTTTAGTTAATTTGATTTTGTTCTTTTCTAGGGCCGGGTTGCTCGTCATTGGGGTATGGAGCCATGGAAGAAATAGGTCCTTTTCGGGTCAACCGCGACCAGAAAACTCTCACAAGAAACACATATGCCTGGAATAATGGTGAGAACTACATTTTTTTTTGTAATAAATGGTGAGAACTACATGCATCAAGCATATTTTAGGTTAATACCATGGTCTTTGGATTCAACCAACCAAAACATGCCATGTCATTATTACCTAATGTGGAACGTAATCTTAGGGCAAGGCTCCAATCTTACAATTCTTCCATTTTTCATATCAATTTTATCAATTATCTAGCATTAACAGGTACACCTTTAATCATCCTTTATTTTAAGAAAAAAAACCCTATGAATTGGTCTAATGATAACCTATGAATTTGCAGTTGCAAATATCCTCTTTTTGGAATCACCGGCTGGTGTCGGGTACTCGAAGAGTAAACTAGGTTCACGAGATGAAAATGGAGATCGGATCTCAGCTAAAGAAACCTATATTTTTCTCTTAAAATGGCTAGAGAGATTCCCAGAGTTCAAAAACCGCGATTTCTTTGTCACCGGAGAAAGCTATGGTGGACATTACATTCCTCAACTTGCCGATGTTATTCTTCACAAGAATAAGCTCGCCAATAAAACAATCATCAATCTCAAAGCTATTGCGGTGCGTAAATTTAATTGCATTACACACTCGACTAATCAGATAAATCGTTCATAAAGCATTGTATATTCTCCAGATTGGCAATCCCTATATAGATACTGTTGAGAATCGTCGTGCACAATACGAGTACCAATGGCGTCATGATTTTATATCAGACGAGCTTTACGATTCAATTATAAAGTATTGCAAGTTTGCAAGTGATAATGAATCTTTGCCGTGCACTGATGCATGTGATCGAGTTAATATTGGTAATATGGATGAATATAATGTTTATGCGCCGATTTGCCTCACGTTTTCTAATGGCTCGATTAGGCACACCGATGACCCGGTAAAGATTATAAGGTGTTCAATATGATTTTGAATTTTAATATAATTTAAATTTGAGATATTTCAATTTCTACAGGAGGTCGGTGGTATCGACCAATGCATCGATGCGTACGTCGAAGCATATCTAAATGATGTGGCTGTGAAGAAGGCTTTTCATGTAGATTTGAATACTACGTGGTACTCTTGTGTGTAAGTGATTAAAACTATTATAGAATTGCCCAATATCTAATTAATGCAAAAATAACCAAAATAGCTTTTTAAAAGACGTATTATAGAATTGCCCAATATCAAATTCCCTGAACATTTTTATATGTACGAAAGAGAGGTTCAACGAAAGATTTGTTTTTTGTCAATTTGTATTCAAATAAGGTATTTTAGGTATATTTTTAATATGGGTGATTCTGTAGGACCTTTCTGAAAGAAAATTATTAATTAAAAGATATGATTGAAAGATATCCTTGATAATTTGAATAAAAATTGAAAAAAGTCCTACCATAAAATTACTCTTATCATAAAACTTCCGGGGAATTCTATCATACACCCTTTTACAAGGGTATTTTGGGTATTTTAGCAATTAATTATATTTGTAAAAGGGTGTATCATAAAAATTATTTTTTATGGACATTTTTGTTTAAATGAACAACAAAAAATTCTAATTTAGTCAAACATTAATTGTTAAATATATTTGAGATCTTACCTTAAATATTCATAAATGGATAATTACTTCAAATACCCTTGAAAATGGGTGTATGATAAGGAAAAGAGTGTATGATAGAAGCCCCCAAAACTTCCATAAATGAAAATCTTGTAAGATTTATTATGTTCATTTTTTCTTCTTCTAATGTTGCGTCTTTTCTTTCCTGCATACTGTAGAGATATTAACTATACTGATAGCGCAGATACAACGGTACCGACAATTAAGAAACTTGTAAGCAAAGGACTACCAGTGTTGTTGTACAGGTACGTACCATCTACCATCTCATTAAGTAGGAACTTTTTTATACTAATATCAAGAACATTCCTTTATAATTAATCCGCTTTTATTGCTAATATATTATTTCGGTACAGTGGCGATATAGATAGCGTGGTACCAATCACCGCAACGAAAACTTCTGTCAAAGCAATGAAGCTTCCTGTTAAGAAAGCATGGAGACCATGGCTATCTAATGAACAGGTAATTATAGTTAAAAAAAAACCACCAATTACCCATATTAATAAATATTTTGTTGGTTAGGTTGGAGGATTTGTCGAAGAGTACGAAGGGCTGACATTAGCTACTGTAAGAGGATCGGGGCACCAGGTTCCTTCGAACCAGCCTCGGAGAGCATTTGATTTGTTCACGAACTTTCTGGCAGGAAAATCTCTGCCTGAGATGCCGAATAACCAGTGAACTATAATATATTTTAGGGGAGCTTCTATCATACACTCATTTTCAAGAATATTTTAAGTAATTAATCGTTTATTAATATTTAAGATAAGGTCTCAAGTATATTTATCAATTAATGTTTGAATAAATTTGAATTCTTTGTTGTTCATTTAATAAAAAAAAAAAATTTATGATACAATATTTTACAAATATAATTAATTGTTTAAATACTCAAAATACCTTTCTAAAAGAATGTATGATAGAACTCTCAATATTTTAGTATCCAAAATTGATCATATATTGATGTTAGCATTAAAATTTTACAGGTTGTAACTTAAACAAAGGAAAGAAGTGTTAATATAAACTAAATGTGCCAATTCTTATTTTTTTCAATATAAACTAAATGTGGCGTTAGAATCAGAAGCAAATTTCATATTCAAACAATGTTTTATTTATTTATTTCTGTAGCCAATTGTTGACGAGATATCTAATTTTATGATATCCAGTGAGATAAGAATAAGAATTTTTTGAGAAAGGAGAAACAAAAAGTAACTAGAAATAGCACCGCAAAAACTTTGAAGGAAGTTAAATAATTGTATTTTTATATTTTTATAAACATTAAAAGTTTAAATTTTTTATAGAGATAAAAAGCACCGAATAACTAATTATATCCAGAAATCCCGAGGAAGTCATACCCCCAAGATCCTCGCCTTGTGTACATGTGCTATTAATTTTGTCCAAATAAGAGGCATGTGAACCACATGCATGCTTGCAAAAACAATTCATTTTCCTGTATTTTATTTAAAGGTTATATATATGGGAAAGGAAAATGTTGGATATCTCCTAATAACCTCCCTCCTCCCACCCACCACACACGCGCGCGCGCACACACACACAATTATCGATGACGTGAATATGATTTAACATCCTAATTTTTAATACATTAATTTATGGTTTGACATATTTATGAAATGTTAAATCATAATTAACATAGTTAAATCATAAATTAGAATGTCATGCCATAAATTAAGGTGTAAAATCAAATTTTAAAAATTATGTTATGTCATCAAATATTGTGGAGAAGAGTACTAGAGGACATAATCACCAATTTCATCCCAGCAACATCTTTAATGAGGTGGACAAGAAGTTAATTGAATTGATTAACACTTCAACTAAGGATTAATTGACACATCAATTCATTTTAATATATTAATATTAATACATGAATTGACATGTCAATCCAATTAAACGGTCAATTAACCCGTTAATTATTCAATTAACCCGTTAATTATTCAATTAAGAGTTAAATACAATTAAACATCATTATCCACGTCATCAAAGATATTTGAGTGAGTTTGTTATGTATGGATACTTTTGAAAACCCAAGTAATTAGAAAATTGGAAAAATGGAGGGTAGGTTATTTACTTATATTATTATTGCCACGATTGAATGATAATTAAGGCAATAATTATTTTCTTATATTGGATATGACTTGGCTATAAATAGATGGGTTATGTAGGATTTCATTCATTCCAACAAATACCAGTAATTGTATTTTCTTTTCTCCAAGAATAGTAAAATACTTTGAGCGCCGGCGAACGTGATTTTTTGGGTGAAAGCAAGTTGTTCGGGCGACGATGTAAGTGATTTTTATGGGGAAATCAATGAGATTATTGAGATTTCGTTTATGTCTGTAATGCAAAACTCGGTTGTGTTATTTCATTACAACTTGTTTGATCCCGTTAGTGACGTGAGAGTCGATAAGAAACATGGAATGATAGATGTAAATCATACTTCAACCGACAAATATTACGAGCCGTTCATATTCGTCCACCAAGCCACACATGTGTATTACATGACATACCCGTCACAAACACGTGATAGATGTGATTGGTGGGTGGTTACGAACACGAGACCACGACTTGTCATATCGCAAGTTGAAACCGTGACCACTGAGTATTTCCAAGAAATAGTGCAAGTTAGAGTTGAGTCCGACGAAGGACTTGTAGATGTAGGCGTGCTGAATGTACCGGAAGTAATTGAACTGGTATACGAGAATGAAATTAGTTCTGTAGTACCTGAAGAAGAAGAAGAAGAAGAAGAAGAAGACATATTTGAGCACGATGAAGACGATTTTTTGTTGGATCCGAGAGTTTAGTTTAGGGTCTGTTTGTTGTGTTTTGTATCTTTTTGGAGTCTAGGGTTTAGGGTTTAATGTTGCTTACGTTGTTTATGTTGTGTTTTGTATCTTTTTGGATTTATATCGATTCTATGTAGTTTAAGATTGCTTTCAGTGTTATGATTATTTTCTAATATAATTACGATTTTTTTTATATCATGGTCAATACTCGTACAGGACGAGGACGCGGGCACCACGTTATCCGATCAGGCGAGGCCGAGCCGATCGAGGAGTAGGTGATATATACCGCAACCGATCAAGGACGAGCAGGTAAGTGGCGAGCAAGACGATGACCCAGATGGGGACGATGACCAGGACGGGATCGATGACCAGAACGTGGACGATGACCAGGTTGATGCCGAGGCCGCGACCTTGCCGTCGATACGTAAACATCGTGGCCGAAATTATTGTACCAAGATTATCCGGTGGACAATACCTTTTAAACGTACTAGTAAAACTTTCATGGCTGACTTTCCATGTAAATAGTTCTATCTTTATTACTTGACTGTTTATTATTTTATACAAATTTAATGAAATTTTATAATCCAGGTGACTACTGTGTCAATCAACTTCGAGATCTCACGTATTTTCTGAAGAGTTTCAACGAGGGAGGTTGGATTCGTTGGCCGTTGTGGCCCGAGAAACGGAGAGAGGCGGTTATTAACGAAATGATGGTATGTATTTAAAAATTATTATTCATTACTTTTAAATATTTATAAGATTTAATAAATTTTTCTGATTGCAGAAACATTATTATTGGGTTGATGGCGAGGACCCCGTTGCGTGCAAAGACATTTGAATTAATGTAACGATAGTTAATTGTTATTGTGTGCGCTCTTAGTGTGGTTTTTTGGGTGTGTGGTTTGTATATGGCCGGCCAAAATTTTATTTCTTTCTTATAAAGAAAATGAGCACGATATAAAATAGGTAATTATAGTATACCCATCATTTTCCCATGACATTCATGATTGAGTCATGCTTATGTCATGGTGTTAATAAGGATGTACTTTGGGGATGCTTCTCAAGGAAGCTATGGGTCACGGTCATTGTTCTAAAATTCGGTCTAGGCGGCGACCAAACGCGTAGGTTTAGCCTAGTCATTTTTGTCTAGGCGGAATTTCGCCTAGACCAGCCGCCTAGATACCGCCTAGGCGTCGAATAATTCCGTCTAGGCCCGTCCAGCCCACTTATATATATATATATATATATATATATATATATATATATATATATATATATATATATATATATATATATATATATATATATTTTTTTTTTTTTTTTTTTTTTTTTTTTTTAAGACCATGCACCCTTCTCTTTTTCTTCTTTCTATTTTTTGTAACTTTATTTAGTAGTTTATTTGAATTTGTGTTAAATTCTATGTCGCGCGGATACTCCGAAAAATCAAAATCTACCCGTATCCGATACGCGCATCGTATCCTAAATCATATGTTAAATTGTCGTATCGCCGTATCCGATACTCTTAACGGTATCGCCGTATCGGCGTATCTGAACAACAACACTGTTATTGTTATGTTGTAGATTTCATGTTATAATTTGTTTGGACGTTGTCTTAAATAAAATTTATATACACTATTTTTTGTATAAAAAGTTGTAGAACAAATTATAATATAAAAAAATTAAAAAATATGACAAAAACTATGTAAAATTACAAATCCGCCTAGATACGATTAATCCCCGATTAATTCCTCTAGGCGCTAGACGGTGCCCGTCCGCCCGACTAGCGCCTAGCGATTTCTGTAACATTGGTCACGGTTAATTGTAACATTGGTCACGGTTAATGCATGAAATATTTGGAGTGGCTTCTTATGGAAGCTTTGTAATTTGTGTGGGGGTGTTAATGCAGGGAGACTTGAGAGACTTCTTAGGAAAATGTGGTCAACATAGTTAATTAACACATAGTTAATTAAATTCAAATATGATTTTGTATTAACATAATTATATTATATTTAAATTCATAAATTCATAAATTAGCAATTCATAAATTCATAAATTTAATTATTCATAAATTCATAAATTGTGTGGGGTGTTAAATACATAATGTTAATTAAATTCATAAATTCATGAACTCATAATCATTCATTAGTTTTTTCATCAACATAGTTATCAACAATTTTATATTAACAAATGCAAACATTAACACATATATTATTATTCATGCAATTTAATTAACTGTTAATTATTAATTGTAATTCATTATTTTAAGTCATAACTCTATAAATTGTAATTCAATAAATACATTTTAATACAATTATTTAACTTAAATATGTTTTGTATAAATTGTAATTCAATAAATACATGTTAATACAATTATTTAACTTAAATATGTTTTGTGTAATTAATGAAGTTAGATGTTTAACTTAAATTTTTTTTTTACAATCCAATTAAATTTTTTTTTTCTAAATTAATATTCAGGAAATAAATTTTACAATCCAATTTAATTTTTTTACAATCAAAATTATTTGTTTAGAATCGCACTAAATTTTATAACGATAATAAATTTCGACACAACAAAAACACGACACAAATTTTACAACAATTACATATTTCGACACAACAACTACACGACACAACACAATAACTACACAACACAATAACCAATCGAAGCGTACCAGTAATCGAAGAGTACCGGTAATCCCAATCGAACCGTACAGTAACTACACAACACAATAACCAATCGAAGCCTTACCAGTAACTACATGACTTCCAATATTCGACACAACAAGCACACGACATAATATTACAAATAGCGACACAATAACTACACAACACGATAACTACATGACTCAATCGCAGCGTACCAGATCCCAATCGAACTGTACCAGTAACCAATCGAAGCCGTACCACAAACCATACCAGTCCTCGTCAATCCAACCGAAGCCGTACCAGTAACTGAAGCCGTACCATAAACCATACCAGTCCTCGTCAATCCAACCGTACCAGTCCCCAATCGCAGCGTACCAGTCCTCAATCCAACCATACCAGTCCCCAATCGAAGACGTACCAGTCCCCACTTGCTAATTTCTTCAAATCGGGTACAAAATCAAAAATCGATAAACTCAGCAAGACGAGAAGAACCATCAAAGGCTGTACCAGTCCCTACCAGTCCGTACCAGAGGCTGCGAAGAACTATCAAATCTCCATTGAAGCCTGAATTAATCGAAGCACCATTAAAACTCCACTAATCGTTAATCCTCTGTCTTGATAATGGAATCCCAAACCTGCAACAAAAATCAATATCAATTAACTAAAAAGGAAAAAAATAGTGCAAATTTAGAATTACCTATTAAACCGTCCAAATTAACAAATCTGACCAGAGGCTGCGAAAAAATCAGACCTATACAGAAGGGAATCGATCCGACCCCGGGTCCGCGCAGCGGATATGAAGGCCCCGTCCGGTTCCCAAATCCCGAGATCACGCCACGACTTCGAGAGTACGATGCAAAGTAGGATAGATGATTACCAGCATGAAATTGATCACGCATGACGGGTTGATCGCTCGCATCCTTCTCTTCTCCGGTGTCACGTTGGTGACTAGCCCGTGCGTCCCATACCACACGTCTCCCACTGTTTGGACTCCATTAACGCCTCCGGTTTGATCACTACTAAGAGCCACATGTGTCGCTCCTCTACTCGTATCCACCATGAGTCGCAGCACCTCGGTCGCGGATGCATCTGCCTAGACGATGCACCGGCGAACTTGCTTGATCGCGTTTGATTCTCTAATCCGAGAAAACCCATTTTTCTCTTTTCTCTCTTTCTCATCACACCCATTCAACTATTGATGGTGTTCTTTCGAATGATAGTCTCAATTACTGTAATCTGAATTAAATTCAGGATTAACTCTTTAATTGACTTATTAGATCAGAGAAAAACATCATATATATACTACATAAGATAAGGATGGGCCAAAAGTTATGTATAACTAGTATACGCCTTTTCAAAAAGAAAACTGCGTGCATCCTTTCAATATTCTGTTGAAACGAAATTATTAAATCTTTCCAACCGACTTGAAACCTTCACTAAACTTGTAGATAATCTTATTATCTTTCCAATCCAATTTGGGTCAGCCCAATTGGAGTTCGGATGCGAAAGTTATGATGGTTTTACTAACTATATGTCAAATTGTCGCACCCTTTCGGTATTCCATTAAAACGACACTGATACATCGCTCAAATAAAATATATTTCTTCATGAAAGTTCTAGATAATCTCAATATCTATCCAACCCAATTTAACCATTCAAATTGGAGTCGTTATCTGAAAGTTATGCCAGTTTTACTAAAACTGTTTCGTATGCCCACGAACGCGTGCGTTCGTTTGTCCTTCTACGTATCATTTTACCGTTGATCCAAAACTGTACTTCCTTCATAAACAAACCTGAAATTGCACAAATAAGCAAAAATCAGTCCAAATCAACCGTTAATTGCACAAATAAGTTCTTATGTTTACTCATGGATTGTTGATGCTTGCCGATTCGCTACCAACGGAGGATTCAATGGGCAGATTGCCATTCAATTTGTCAGATTTTCGTGACCGATCTTCTTCTGGTGCGGGCCGATTAACCGTTAATTGCCACTTCCGTTAATTGCCTGATTTCCGTGACCGATCTTCTTCTGATGCGTACCAATCTTCTTCTCGAGCAAAAGTGTGGGGCTTTTCAGCATTTGAGAAACAAAAAAATTCCCACAAATGTGCCTCAAACTTCCCACTCCACTTCAATCTAAAAAAATTCAAAACCAAAAGCTATATTCAAACTAAATATCAAATCAAAATTTGAGAAACAAAAATCAAGAAAGAAAGAGCACTGACTTAGTGACGCCATGAAGAGGGATTGCGGCGGAAAGCAACGGAGTAGCATACTTCTGCATTGCGGCGAAAAGCAACGGAGTCTTACCAGCAGAAGGAGCAGTAACCGCCACAGCTAACGCCACGCCCGATCGATCCACAGCAAGTATTTCTCCACCGAGTTATTTCTCCAGCAGAAGAAGAAGGATTGTCGGCATGAGGGTTTTAAAAAAGGCGCACGAACAAAGCTCGCAACTCTCTGCGTTCTTCCATTTGTGCCGCGGATTGGGGGTTTTGAATGCAGCCGAGTTGCCGGAGAAGGAGAAGAAGAGGGATGCTATTTGTGCCGCGGATTGGGGGTTTCGACGAGACGAGAGGAGAGAGAAGTGACGGGTGGAGAGAGAAATGATACAGGGGATGCTATTTGTATTAAAGATCAAAAGTTATCTCCGCATTAACGGTTAATACAAGGTGTTTTTTTGGGAGACAGCTAGCAATCCCTTCCATTAACAGGCTGACGGCATGCTGATTCAATCAGCATGTCAGTGGGGAAATACAGGGGTATCATATATGCTCTCATATAAAGTTGACCCATTAATCCGAGAGTCTATTAATCAACCGAGCTATTAATTCATCGAAAAAATACCTATATTGTATATTATGGGCTGCAGATCTATCCCAATTGATTCATTGATTGATGTGATGCTGATCTAACGGAGATGATTTTGTTGAAACCGTGAGGCACCATTTGCCCTTATAAATTTTCCAAGAAACCCATAACTTTTTTTGATATTGTAAAAAACTCCCTTCTTTATGGAAATTTCAAAAAACCTTCTCTACCAAACTTTAATTTTCAAATACTCTTTTATAGGGGTTAAAACTAACCATGAGTGATATTAAAAAAATAATTGACCAAAATATCCTTCTATTTTCATATGTAGTTTTAAAAAAAAAATTGTTCTTTTTTATTAATTTTAAGAAAATTCATAAATATTTTTTAACATGTAGTGATTTCATAAAAATAAACTTGTGTTTATATAATTCTCATATTTCATTTATTATTCATGAAAAACTAACATCAAATAATAATAAAAGAAACAACAATAAATAAACACCATGAAAATATATTGATAGAAAAATATATGTTCAAAAATCTAGTTTTTTTATATTCATTCTCCTTTTATGTATTTTTTTAATAGTTTCGTAAAAATAAACTTGTGTAATTTTAATATTGTTGTTCATCTTATTATTATTTTATGTTAGTTTTTCAGGAAAAAAAATATAAAAATCAAATATATATATAATGTATGAAATGTTAAAATTGTATAAATATAACATGTTATAATTGTTTTCATAAAATTATTATATGCTAAAAATTTTAGGACTTTTAAAATTAATAAAAAACTAGCTTTGTACCCGCGCGATTGCGCGGGTTCGGATGTTTTTTATATAATTATTTAAATAGAATTAACGCGTGTGCGAATTAACGCGTATGCGTTTGAACTAAATTAATCTAATCATGACATATTTGCAAATATCATGATGTCAATAGATGTATGAGGTTCACGAAATTAGTCTATCACGAATATTATTTTCTAATATAATCAGGACATATTCACAAAGTTTAATATGTATGTAAAATAGGAAACAAAGACCAAATGTAAAATAAGAAAAAATGATCAAAATGTAAAAAAAAACCGAAATGTAAATAAAAAGGACCAAAATGTAAATTAAAACTAAAAAGGACCAACATATAAATAAAAAGGACCGAAATATAAATTAAAATGTTAAAAATGACTGAAATGTAAATAAAAAAGGACCAAAATATAAACTTAAATTAAAAAGGACCAAAATATAAATAAAAAGGACCAAAATGTAAATTCAAAAATATAAAAAAGGACCGAAATGTAAATAAAAGAGGATCAAAGTATAAATAAAAAGGATCAAAATGTAAATTTTTAAACTAAAAATGACCAAAATGTAAATAAAAAAGACCTAAATGTAATATTTTAAGCTAAAAAGAACCAAAATGTAAATTTAAAAATATTTCTTTTACAAAAAACCTTTGATGACGTGGCCTCACGTATGAGCTCCATTTCTTCCAACTTTATACGCGAGTATAATATAATTTCCAAAAAAAAAAAATATTCATGAACAGTAACAGGAATTATGCACAGTATTCATGAACAGTAGCGGCATTTATGAACAGTATTATGCACGGTAGAGGTGAACAGTAGAGGCGACGTGGCTCACCCAGGAGCCAACAAAAGGGGTAGAATTATATTAATTTAAATAACATTTTTTTTTAATTATTACATAGGTAAAAAGAAGGATATTTTGGTTAATTTTTTTTAACACCATCCATAATTAGTTCCGACTCCTATAAGGGGATATTTGAAAATAAAAGTTTGATAGAGAGAGAGTTTTTTGGAGTTTTCAAAAAAATAGGAATTTTTGTACCATTTCCAAAAAAGTTACGGATTTTTTGAAAATTTCCCTAAAAACAACCATTAACTATATCTAAATTTCTTATTAGTTATGGTGATTTGCTAAGATTCTGGCAACTCAAATGACCCTACACACTCGTAATTATTATTTAAGGCATGAAATAAGCCTAAACACTATCACTCCCAGTCAGAGCAACAAAATGCAAAAATCAACAGTCTCTTTGCTCCTCATTTTCATTGCTGCCTTTTCTCTGTTCCCCACAAATGATGCACTCAATCAAGCTCAATGCCTCAACAAAGTTACCCGATCACGTCACAAAATTGCCAACATGCTATCCCACACCTCATCAACCGTGCACATCGATCCGAGTGAACTTTCCGCGCCAATTAACTCGTATCAGAGGCTAAGGAAAGATGACCAAATCAAAGCTTTGCCGGGCCAACCTAAAGGTGTAGATTTTGTGCAATATTCAGGCTATGTTACCGTCGATAAGAACAACGGAAAAGAACTATTCTATTATTTTGTGAAGTCGCCTAATAATTCTTCGACGAATCCCCTCATTCTTTGGCTAAATGGAGGTCCAATGCAGTATATTTTATGAAATAAAATCAATTAATCTTTGATTATAACAATAACTATCGAAAATTGATGTAATTTTATTTTGTTGAATTTTAGCTAGGTCCGGGATGCTCGTCGCTAGGTTATGGAGCCATGGAAGAAGTGGGCCCCTTCCGAGTCAATAATGATGGAAAGACTCTCTCGAGAAACAAATATGCCTGGAATAAGGGTGAGTACTCTAAACTCCATGTATTTTTTTCGCATAAATTTACCAATTCTCAGTAAAAGTTAATCATATATTCTCAATAAATAATCAATACAATAAGCTCGTATTTTTGTTATATTTTTCTAATTATTTCCAATATGATTTATTCAACCCTTTTTTGCAGTGGCTAATGTGCTATTTGTGGAGTCACCGGCTGGCGTGGGATTCTCAAAGACTAATACTAATGTAAATGGAGATGGAATATCCGCTAAGGAGTCATATATTTTTCTCCGCAATTGGCTCCGGCGATTCCCTGACTTCAAGAAGCGTGATTTCTTTTTGGCCGGCGAGAGCTATGCCGGCCACTATATTCCTCAGCTTGCGGATCTTATTCTGAGCGAAAACAATCGGGCAAACCGGACTTACATCAATCTTAAAGGTGTAATGGTGAGTTCTACATTGTCAATGAACTTTTATCGTCAATCGTCAAATATATTTGAAATTATTCTTTTATTGTCAATGAACTTTGATTTATTGAACTTAAGCCACCATGCCAAAATTATAGCTACCATTTTAAAGTAATTTTCAGTCAAATAACTATATTGATTCAAATGGTAATAGTAAACGAAACGTTGCAAATATTTTTTAGGATATAATAAATCTAATAATAATATAATATTCTTTGCCTCTAGCGTGAAACACTCACTATTTTAAGAAAATCAGTTGGCATTGAGTTGGCATTGATTACTTTGAGGGATTAAACAAACAAGGTGGATAATAATAATATCTCATGTTATAAGTCAGATAATATTTCTTATTTAACTGATTGATATTTTTTCAGATCGGCAACCCGTACATTGATCAAATAGAGAACCAGCGTTCCCAGTTCGAGTTCTACTGGCATCATGGTTTCATAACTGATGAGGTTTATGAGTCGATTGGAAAGAACTGTGACTTCGCAAATGATAATGAATTTAAAGAATGCGATGATGCAATTAATGAAGTCGATCTCGGAAATATCGACGAATACAACGTTTATGCCCCACTATGTCTCGAATTCAATAATGGCACGGTTCGGCATGTTGATGAATCGGTAAGGTGTATACATGTAATTCCTTTTGAAATTATGCTGATTGTTTAAAAATGGTGCAGTCCGTTGCACCATTTTCTTGTGCGGATATAAAATAAAGAACATTGATTGGAGGGGATCATTAGTTAATTACTTCTGAAAATTAAGATAAATTTATTTCCAAATGGATCTAGATCCCAAGATAGTTGACTTAAAATGGGATCGTTTGATTTGTAGGGTGGTGTGGATCCATGCATGGATATCTATGTTGATCAATACCTTAATGATCCTAAGGTTATGAAGGCATTTCATGTTCATCAAAACTCGACATGGTCGTCATGCGTGTAAGTATTCAAATTACTTGCAAAATATATCTATTAACACTATAAAACAGAGCGAAACGTGACAATTTTAACGCGAACAATAACACTCTACCGCTTTTGTTCTCTCTTCAATAATCTCCTATTAAGAATTTAATTTTGGCAAATTGAGTCGTGATTACTAACTGAATGTTTTATTCTACAAGTCATTCAAGGTTTTAATGGAGTAATCGAACTTGAGCAAACTAAAATTCAGTGACAAGATAATATAAATGAAAATCTAGTGATTAAAATCTAATGCAATATTTTCATATGGTTCGATAAATTTTTTAGTAATAACAGAGGAAACATTACAAATTGAGTACCTAATTTTGACAATTAAACATTGATAAATTGAGTGATTTAAGTTTAATCATAACATGAACACAAATAAATATTAAGGAAGATAATTCTAAGCTTTCATGTCTTCATTTTGTATTGTATTAATTTTGTGAATTTTGTAGAGACCTAAATTACACTGATCACGCAATTACGACGGTGCCAACTATTAAGAAAATCATACAGAAGGGACTTCGAGTCTGGTTGTACAGGTAAATTTTCGCTCTTTTAATCCGAGTTACATTTCATTCATTATTGAGCTCAATGAACTTCTCTCGTTGCTTATTTGACAGTGGTGATATCGATAGCATCGTACCATTCACCGGAACAAGAAATTCGGTCAAAACAATGAAGTTTCCAATTAAGAAATCATGGAGACCCTGGCTCTCAAATGAGCAGGCAAATAAATAAATAATATATATATGTATATATTAAATTTGATTTACTACAATTAAATGGATATTTGTTTGGTTTTGTTGATCGGTTTAGGTGGGAGGATATGTCGAAGAGTACGAAGGGGTTACATTAGCTACTGTAAGAGGATCGGGTCACATGGTTCCTTCAGACCAGCCTCGGAGAGCTTTCGATTTGTTCACGTACTTCCTTCGAGGAATATCTCTACCAGAGATGCCACAAGACTGATTCTTAGATATCAAAATTATATGATGCGATCATGTGAACTTCTTCATTTTTTGTCTATTATATTGAGAGCGAAAAGTATATTTTCTCTCTATTAGTGGGTATTAATTCTACTAATATAAATTTCATCCTTAATTCTGCATTCCTAGCGCCCCACATCATCGTTTAAGCTAAAAAAAAAAAAAATTATCCAAAATTCAAACACTATCCTTTCTATTCACACGGTCACACCTTCTCCTTCCTCTACAGTCTTCGTGAAGAAACACCTCACGATGAAACCGTCTCTCTCTAAGTTCGCACACGCCTCCTTTCTCCATAGCGCCTCACCAAACCGCCTCATTTCCTCCACATCGATGCCCCTTCTACCTTTTTCATATCTCTCAAAAAGGTCCACCACCTGCTTCAATTCTAATCAAAAATTCACTTTCTCTCAATTCACAATGAAATCGTCATAATTTGCAGCCAATGATTTCAGTTCCTCTCAATTTCAATGAAGGATATTATCTTTTTTTGATAATAAATTAGGAGACTCATATGTCATCATCAATGATGATCGAATCAACAATTTTTCATAACATATGAGTTTTTTTATGAATCATACTCAATCAACTAAGTTATGAATCATTTAACTAATTAAGGACTTTATAGATTAAAATCAGGAGATTTATTCACCAAGATGTTAAGTCAAAACATGTTGAAGATAAGGTGATTCCTTTCATGAGATCTTGTCTTGTGAAATCGTTACACTTCCAAAGTATCTTCAATTCTTGATGTCTTCAATATTCCTTCCCAAGTAAAAAAAGTAGAAAATCATAGTCCAAATAACCATTTATACTTATTTCACTGTACAAGTTCTACGCGTTTGTATTCTCTCATGCGAGTTTATTTCACTTGGTTTTCGACATGTTGTCTTTGGTCACTTTGGGGAACGAATTGTAGAGGATCAAGACTCGGTCAGATTTTTCTACTAGATAATTCTTCTCGATACCACCAATGCGATATTTCATGAGGTCGTTTACTGTGCCACCCAGATTCCCCCAGACTCCCCAGACATTGCCGATCTGGAGAATTAGTGGTTAATGACTTTTTTAATTAACACAATAAATTTGATTAATGATTAATTAGTATTGAATTAAGGTACATGTGGATTAACAATTAACAATTAATATTCATTAACTGTTAATTGAGTGTGGTTTGTTGGTAATACGAGATTCAAATATGGATTCAAATAGAGATTTCTAATAAACAAAATTTTCTCTTATAATTCTAATAGGCTTTTACAAGTCTCTCTCTCTTTTCTAATTGATATTTTGATATATTTTTTTCAATGTGATTAATTCCTAAACATCTAAAGCCTATTTATAGGCTCCATAAATTTGAAATACAAGGAATTAAACCTTGTCTTAAACTTATTTCTTAAATTAATTTCCTTCTAATAAAAGCTGCCCTATAATTATTTCCTAAATTTATTTCATTAAAATAACTTTTTCTAAACTTATATGGGTTAATTAAACTTGATTTATTATTTCGGGCTTGGGCTTATCAACAAATTCCCCCCTCAAGCACAAGCCTCTTCTTCATCCCGATCATCGTCTTGAATTTTTTTATTTTTCTTGTACACCCACTTGACTCCTATGGATTTGCATCCTTCTGGTAGTTCGACCAAGTCACACGTCTTGTTTTTCTCGATAGCTCAAATCTCTTCATCCATCGCGGCTTGCCATTTCTTGTTCCTCACAGCTTGTTCAAAGGAGATATTCTCCGCATCTGCCAAAAGACAAATAAGATGTACCTCACTGGTTGCATCGTACAGCTCTTGTAGGCTCCTTGTGCGTGTCCGTCTCGGCTCGTCTTCTTCATCAGGTATTGCGGGGCTAGTCGGTACAACAGCTGAGGATTCTTCTTTCTCGGACTCGTCTGTACTACAAAATAGACTAAACACATCCGACAACCTACAAAAGAAAGGAATAACAAACGACCTCATTTGCCCCCTATGCAAAAGAGAACAAGAAACCGCGGAACACTTATTTTGAAGATGTAATTACACGAAAGTGACATGGAAATTATTGGAGAGAATTGCGACCATACCAACAAAATGGGAGCCAAAAGAAAACGCAATAGGAACATGGTTATTTAACAAAGGAAAGCAAACCGATGAGGACAAAGCATCATGGCAAATCCTATGGGCCGCCCTAAATTGGACAATATGGAAACAAAGGAACGCTAGAATTTTTGGTAAGCCATCCTCACCGCCGATTGTTTCGGCCAACAAAGCGTTAGAAGAGGCCATAATTTGGCGAAGGGCGATGACAAGGGATAAATGAAGAAAGACGATGCTACGGTTCATATCTCCAAGTTGTACCCTTACTTTTTCGTTTTTCTGTGATTGGTAATCTCTTTATTACCATTCTTTTTGTAAACTTTTTCTTTGGTTAAATGATAAAAAGGGTATACCGAAAGGAAACCCTACTTCCAAAAAAAAAAAAAAAAATTTATTACAAAACGTAGCAAATTGTTCATGGCTCCAAAAAATGACTGTTTCACAAAAATAACATTATGCAAAAGCATTGTTCATGGTAAATCAAATTTGATAAACACATTGTTGACACACAAAAACACACCAAAGAACACTTCCATTGATCACTTATGTTTCTCATGCTTCAGACACGGAAATGAAACATAATAGTTTTTGTTATATACATTTCATTATTTATGTGTTTTTTGTAACATGGTGTGATCTTGTTTTTGTACCCGGATATTGACTTCTCCAGAGGTTGTTTCTTCTCCAGATTCACTTGCATGATCTACCTTTTCTTTTCCATGCCCCACAACGCTTTGTTGGAGCCATTGAATTGTATAAATATTGAATCAAACAATTTAAAGACAATAGAAAATAATTGGTATTTGTAAAAAAAGTTATTTTGTTTTATTTATGTGTCAACCGTTCTTTTTAGAGAGGCTTGTTTGGAAGGTTTTTTCGGCATCACAAAAGGTTTTTTGTTTGTTGATGGCACTGGTTTCGACAGTGTTATCTGTTTAGCAACATCCGGCTAATGAGTTCAACAATTATGTCATGTTCAAATTTGGCAACACATGTCACCGTGAACTAGGGATATTCATATTAATATTTCCTAATTTTCCTACATCTAATCAAGCAAAACCAAGGCCAGATTCAGATTCCTCTCATTATCCCGATCAAAATGGTATATTCATATTAATATTCCCTATCGAGGACCCCTCCACTATCGTAAGACGACTTCAGCCAAAACTACGAGAGTCCCACTTGCACGAGAGTCCCACTTGCAGGAAAAAAATAAATTGGCAGGAAAATAACACCTTCTTTTTGTTTGTTTGTTCTTAATATCCACAGGGTTTGCTTCTTGTTTTATTTTTTCTGGTAAATATTTGTTTTGAGCTGCTTTATTTATTTTTGTAAGTTATTTGAAGTTCACTAGTAATACCTATATCATGTTTATTGTCCTTGTCAATATGCATATGTCTTAATCTTGTCTTTGACTTTTGTTATTTAATTTGTTTTTTTCTCTGAAAATAATATTTTCTTTACGTTAGCTATATGCATATGTCCTACTATTGTATCTTTTTTGTATACCTAGAATACTACGGAAAATATTGGAAAGAAATGAAACTAGAATTTTAGATGATCTAAATATATGAGTAATTTTTAACTTAAGATCGTGGCGGATCAAGTTACTTTTTTTTATTGTAAACTGATGGTATAATATATTTAAAATATTATTTTTTAGATGATTATTAGTTTGTTAGTTAAATTAAAAACTTATGTCAAATTAAGTCAAAGGTGAAATTTATTTGAAATTTTAGTACCTATAATCTTGAAAGACCATAATACAACTACATCAACACAAAGTACCTATAATCTTGAAATACCATAATACAATTACATCAACCCAAACATAAAAATCATAAATCCAATAATTTTATTTTCGTGAATCCAAATATTATAATTTGAACTGCAATTCTGGAAATTCGACTTGCGGAAGATTGATTTTCTTCAAGTAATTTATTATACGGTCATCCAAACATGACTTATATAAAAAAAAAAGACCTGGATAACTACTATAACTATACTTTTTTACATTTATAATCAAAGGTTATGTCTTCTTGCAAAAAAAAGAATTTATCAATTCCTCATTTTGCATATAAAAAATATACAAATATAAGCTATATTATGTGGATATTTCGACAATCAAACAGTATCATATCGGATATTGTATCGGATACCGATACTCGTTGAGTACGTATCGGATACTCCACGTGATGTATCCGGACATTTTATTTCAAAATAATTTAAAATACTTCTCTGATACTTCGGGATATTTGTCGAATACTTATAATAACGCATCAATAATTGTACTTGAAAAAACAAGAATATAAATTTTAAATCAAAATAAATGAGTAATACATATAAATAAGTAACTAAATATAATTAACATTTATTTAATAGGAAGTTATTTCCGTATTAACAAAATTTTAGTATACTTTATATCGAAAAATATAATATAAAAAAAAAATTAAATACTAAAAAAATTAATTATAATTAATAAATTAATAAAATATTATACATAATATATGTATCATATAATATATTTTTTTTAATTGTTTTGCAACATAGAATATAAGACATTCATGAGCATTTTGATTTCAAATTATACTATATTATACTAGTATATCAAAAAATCTCAAATGCATGAAAATGTGGCATGTGTCCATTTTCTAGATTTTGTGTTTTAATATTTTTATAGTTAATCGTGTAACGAGTGATAATAATGAATACGATTTAGTGTTTCATAACTGTTGTAGCTAATCGTGTAACGACTCATCGTGATGTCAAAAGAACAACATGACATGTGTCTTTTTTTATTTTATGTTTTATCATTTTTGCAACCAATCATGTAACGAGTCACAATAATGAAAAATATTTAGTGTTGCATAATTTTTTGTAGCCAATCGTGTAACCAAACACAACAATGGACAAATAAAATGAATGTACAAATAATATCTAAATAAATTCATATTAATACTATTTTAATATCTAAATAAATTATTATTAAAACTTATTTTAATATATAAATAAATTCATAGTATATTTTATTATAATATTAATATCTAAAAAAATCATAATAATACTTATTTTAATATATATAAAAAAATTCATCGTATAATGTTTACGCAGAAAGCTATTTACGCTCCCGTGTAAGCATAAATGAAGAAAAACCTATATTTTTGTTTCGTTGTAAAAATATTAAATAATTTTATCATTTTCAATTATTTATTCTTATCCTTGAAACTATAGCGCATATATAATGTTGTTACATAAAATAAAATAATAATAAGATATGCATGTCGTATAGTATAACGAGTCATATATATCATTATGAAATTCATAATAAAATATGAACCGAAAATTCTTAGTAATCTCACAAGTCACCACTATCAAAATAAAATTTATCTCCTATAAAAGTTAAAATACATGACATGATCATTTCATAATTCCATAACAAAAATAGAAAATAACATTTTTTTATAATTTTCTAAAATACAAACTAATAATTTCAAATTCTTTGTTTTGTGTTCTCCCAAAACGAGCAAGGTACCTCTTAGTTTTAATACATAGTTTCCACAAGATAGTTATATGTCCATAAATAAAACATAAATAGCCATACATGCATGATAAAATACTCAATCATACATGAAGAAAATACATTTATAAATTAACTAGTGGATTTTACACATAAGGATAGATGAACGTATGCGTTCATCGTGACGATCGGATGCACAATATGATTGTGCAAATTTGACAGAAAACACATAGTCCGTCGTGACGGACTGGTGGTCCGTCCTGACGGACCATAAAGTTTTCTGCAGTATTACAAAGAAATATACACAGTCCGTCATGACGGACTGGTTGATCCGTCACGACGGACCAAAAGGGATTTTGTGTATCAATCTGTGAGTTCAGCGTTGTGACTGACTGGTTGTCCGTCATGACAGAGTTGCGTCACGACAGACTGGTTGGTCCGTCATGACGGAGCCTAGTAGTAACGGCTATATCAGTAAATGTGATACGTCCGTCGTGACGGACTGTGGTGCGTCATGACGGATTGTACTCCGAATTCTGGATTTGCAGTTTCTTTTTAGATACTCATTAATACCCCATTAAATTCAGCCTTGATTATAAGATCATGATTGTTTCATCTTCTTCTCTCTGACATTCTTGCATAAAGAATTGAACTTGTGGGACAAGTAAGAAAGAGAAGAAGAGAGATTGAGAGCAAGTTTGTGACAAATTTTAGGGGAATTTGCCGCTACCGAAAGACATATAGCTCGAGGTGGATACGAGTAGAGGAATCACAACTGAGATTCTCTGGTGTGATCAATCGAGAGCAAGGTCGGAGACGAATCGGATAATATCCGGTTGTATACGACAAAAAGGACTTTCGAGCAAGGTGTCGAATCGCGCGGGCGTGGGACGTGTGTGTTACCAGATCGAAGCAAGCAAAGCAACTACGCAATCAACTCGTCTCTGTGATCAATTTCACGTGGTACGAATCTATGTATATAATTGCTATATTCATAGGTAGTTGCACGTAGTTTATGATTTGTATGATCGAATCGGTGATGTGGTCCTCGGGATCGGATAGGACCAAGCCTCACAATCCGCTGCGCGGGGCTCGGTAGTGACGTCGATACCCAACAATACAATTATTTTAACCGGCTTAAAATATAAATTAAACAAATATGTTCTTTCATTGTATTTTTTTTGTGGGCCTCAATCCTTTGGAAAGTATGGAAAGAACGCAACAAACGTATCTTCCGATCTAAGGCAAGCATGCCGGAAGTGGTAGCTTCGAAGGTGATTGAGAACATCATCACCTGGCAGAAGGCCGTAGTTATTAGCTAGAGGTGTAGGATTAGTACTTGCTTAAATATGGATGTACTCTGTAAATATATTTTGCTTTTTCATAAGACACCTAGGCTCCCTAATAAGATTCTAACTTCAAAAATAAAATATTAGACATTTAGATTTTGCATCTATAATTTACCTAGATGCATATGTATCCAATTATTTATAATGCATTTATATTAAACTTAAAAATGAAAATAAAGTTTTAGATATTGCAAAATTGTATACTAGGTAAATTCTAGTTGCACTCATATTATTCGTAATTAATTACACATTACAAAAATTGTCTATGAAAAAGAAATTTCAGTTTTCGTATTGCCAAATAAAATAATAATTAGTGGTATAATTAATTTTTTAGAGACATTATAGGTACAAAATAACTATGAGACATCTAATTATATTTTTGTTAAAATTAATTTGTACAATCTCACAAAAATATTACCGCAGCTAGGGTCCATCTGTCCGAAAAGTTTCCATATTTTCAGACATGCAAAACAAAACTAAACACAAACAAGAACAAAAATAGCTAGATGATAAACTATTCTTAAATAGATTCATTTTTTTTTCCAGGTCAAAATTTTTGAAAGAATATAACACATAATAATAGTCAACAAGAAAACCTCCTAAAAGAAAAGAAAAAAAAAAAAAAAAAAGGTTGAAAAGTTCAGCACAGAATGGATGCAACTCTACACAACCACCTCTCATCACTCGACATACACTACAACTCTTTTCTCTCTCTATCATTTTGACCTAATAAAACAAATTCACTCGTTGATCATTCTTCTCCCTCACTTGGCCGACTTGTTCAATAAATAGTAGACCCCTATTTTTCTATTTTTTATTTTCCTGGCTATTTGAACAGATAACTTAGTTCACTTGCTGCTGATTCGGGTAAAATGGATAGGCCCCATAAGCAGCAGCATACATTGACGGGTCTGGAAATGGGGAGCCGTACCCGTACCCGTTATAAAACTGGCCTGTGTAGTACATCCCGTTCCATTGGTTTCCTCCCTCTCCCCTCTGCTTAACAAAACAAACAAGTACATATTTAAAAAAGAAACTCAAATTTACATAAAACTCATTCACTTCTGGAATATTCGAAAACCCCCTACTTTAACTTTCCTGATTTTAATATTCGAAAAAGTTGGGTCTATTCTATAAAGGGATAAATGCTTAGACAGTGTACTTGAGGATTGCAACTAAAACCTATACTTTTGATATTTAAACCCTTCTATTTTAAAAATTTGTACTCTCAGATTACTGATTCCGACAAATTCTGATTTTACCCCTTTTAACATATTCAATACTATTTAGTTTGATTTTAATTAACATGTACAAAACTCAAGTATGTCAAGCACTAATCAAACAAATGACATCACTACTCGTCACAATTATGGCAAGTAGTAGCATAGTACTTTTTACTTTCGATTGTTTTAGTATGTTATAATTCATGACGAGTGACATAAACGTAATCAAACACAAGCATGCAAACATACATGACACGATATGTATATTTGTATCTTGCGATTTTATTTATTTATAATAATAGCAAGATTATTTTCAATATATGTTAAAAATGAAAGAAATAAAGAACCTGTTTGTTTGCGGGATTTCTGCCCCATGAGAGACGAACTGTCTGCTTGCCTATTGTCGTTCCGTTCAAACCTTGCAACGCTTCTTCAGCACTCTTTCTGCAAAAAGAAAAAAAAAAGGTAAAATTACTATAATACCTCAGATGGAAATCGAATAAAATGGTAATTATAAAATTACCTCTGAGAAAATTGAACGAATCCACATTGCTTGCCAGCAGGAACTTTGACAGAAACGATTTCTCCGTATTTGGAGAAAGTTTGCCTCAGATCATCTTCGCTCACATCAGGATCGAGTCCTCCAACAAATACCTAATTTACACATTTATACTTCATACCAAAAATAAAATATGTAAAATTAAGACAGAATAAAATGCACTCACTGTCGTGTTTGTTAAATCTCCATCGGAGTGTACTGATCCAATTCCATTTGACCCGTTGCCACCTAAGCATAATAAAGTCAATTAATATGTAAATATTTTTGAAATAATATATGGAAACTAATTAAATAGATAAAAAAAAGACCAGAGGGTTTTCGAGGGGTGGCGGGCCCAATACGCATGGGTCTAGTAGAGCAATATTTGCCGTTCATCTCGGCCATGGCTTGAGCCTTCTCATCATCGTTTCCGAATCTCACGAACCCGTATCCCTTCGACCGCCCCGTGTTCGCATCTATCACCACTTTCGCCCCCTTCACCGACGAATACCTGTTGGCGAAGGTGTCGAGGAGGAGGGAGTCGGTGACGTCAGCAGCGAGGTCACCGACAAAAATCGAGTGGTCGGACGCCACGTCAGCACGGCGGTCGCCCATGCTGAAGGAGGCCCAGTTGAGACGGAAGGGTTGGTCGGTGTTCGGCATCACGTGGCCTGATAATGCCTGCAGCACCTTCTCTGCGATGGTTCGTGTGTAGAATTCTACGAATCCGTATCCTTCGGATTGACCCGTTTGCTTGTTCCTTATCACCTTCGCATTTTGTACCTGGAAATGTGGAAAAAAAAAATTGGTAATTAATTCATGTAAATATTGGGTAAATTTACAGAGCATGAACGGAAATTAACCGATCTGACGTTAATTTTAATGAAATATATTAAAGTTGTATAAAGGAGGAATTTATTCCTTTTTCACGGAGAATTAATTAAACTGGAAACGGAAAAAGAATGTGTAACGGTTATATAATGCCGGTTCAATTAATTTAATTCAACACTAATGACTCGTTAATTTTATGAAAGACAAGTAGAATAGTATCTTAAATAATCTAAGTGTAGCAAGAATCAATCAAGAAGCTAATTGGATAAGAATATAATTCGGTTCCGTGAAATTTAAACCTTTCTCGAAATAGAAGTACGAGTATATAAAATGAAGAATTTAACCCTTTCTCAAAACATACACTAGATTCCCGAATTGAAATCTAACTACTAGTAGATCCCTCCATCCAATCCAAACAGCTCAATTAAATTGTCATTATTATATAACTTCAATAATTTCACATCCATTAATTTATTACAACCAAGATCTAACCTTTCAAACAAGAGTAACCAACTATTCATCTCATGCCACAACAAACAACCAAAATAACCATTAAACACGTAAATTAAATCAAGTAAATAGAGAAAAAAGAAACGGACCTCTCCAGTGTAAGCAAAACAGTTGGCAAGATAGCCCTCGTCCATCCAATAATGGAGGTCACCGACCCAGATCGTTTTATTATTACCACTCTCTTCTCCACCATTAGCCGTCGGTGCAGGTGAAGCCGGCGCCGCCGGGGAAAACTGAGGAGTCCTAAGAGACGGAGGATGAAAACCAGGCATAAAGTGCTGAGGAAACTGCGGTGGTGGAGGTGGCGCCGCCACTAAATGATGTGGCATTACCATCGGCGGCGGATACTGCATAGGAATCCACTGTTGTTGGTTTTTCTGCGTATTGCTTGCCAAATTCGTATCACTCGCAACAGGAGTAGTTGACGTGACCGTCGAAGTTGGTTGCATCTCGCCGCCGCAAAGCAGAGAAATTATGCAGAGAGAGGGAGAGAGAGAGGATATGAGAGAAAGAACGAGAAGGGAGAGAGAGGCAGGGAGAGATGATGATAGAGACTAAATAGGGAGGCGGCTAAAGAGAGGCGAGGAGAAATGTGGAGCGTTGGATGATGAGGAGATGTGGAGTTAATGGCCGTAGATGGGATTTGACCGAAGAGAGTTGCCATGTTATGTCGGCCTGACATGTAGGGCCCAACCCGGCCCTGTAGGGATCCACGTTTTCTCCACACTCAGACTAGGGTGCGAGTTTTGAAAAAACAAATCTGGAAAGTTGTATTTTTTTTGTTAAGGTGCTTGCAAAATCATATATTTGGATGGTCAGAACATGTTTTGGTAGGAATGTATATCACGAAAGGAAATAAATTTGTGATAGGTTAAATAGGGAGTAATGATAGAAACCACACCCTTTTTCCCACGAATTTATCACAACTGCCACGTGTCAGCACACCATTGGCTGCAGCAAAAGTTGATGGAAACTTGCAGCCAATGATGTGCTGACACGTGGCAGTTGTGGTAAATTCGTGAAAAAAAGGTGTGGTTTCTATCATTACTCTTAAATAGGGGTTCGGATATGATCCAACAGTCGTGGGAAAATGATCCGACCAAAACACTAATGATTATTGGATGATGTTTTTGTTGATAATTGTGATATTTCTATTAAGGTTATTGTTGATCGTGTGTATATTATGTTCAAAAATTGTCATCAAAATTAGAATTCAATGGTCATTAATGTATTGGCCGGAGTATCCTTCAACGCTTCCTGGACCATTCTCAAATCCGTTAAATAGAGGGACATTTTTGGAAACCCCTAACTTTTCTTAAAATTATAAAAAATCCTCATTTTCTTTATTTCCTATAAAAATTTCCTAGAAAGGAACTTCAATTTTTTTCGTCTCATATGGAGTTAAATTTAAGTTTTTTCATCCAATTATATTTATTTTTTGAGAAATTTTAAAAAATATCGAACTTTTTTCAATATTAAAAAAAAAAAATCCCTCACTCTTGAGATACTCCAAAAAAAATCCCTCAAATTTTTTTTTTTTCAAATACTCTTAGAGGTGTTCAAGTTAACTTTAAATTGATGTTAAAAAAAATTGTACCAAAAAACCCCTCTATTTTGTAATAATAAATTTATTAAATTATTTTTAGTATTTTTTATTATTTAAAAGATTCACAATATTTTTTTAACATATACTATCTATTAAAAACACACAAATGAGATTATACGTAATATTCATTTGATTTTAATATTTTATTTATCATATATAATTTTTAAAAAAAAGAACTAATATCAAATGAGAAAAAGTAAAAAACGACATAAAAAGTTCCAAGTCCTCGAAAATATCTTGGCAAAAAAAATTAACAACTTGTTTTAATGTACATTCAATTTTTATATATCTTTCTTTAATAATTTTTAGATATTTTTATTTTTGATATTGACTAATATAATAATTAATTATGATATTAAGTATTAATTACACATTTAAACAATGTTTAACTTGGATGTAGTTGATTATGTTAAATTATATTTCAGCATATTCTAAATATATGATCAAATGTATCATTCATATAAAAGAAAATTAATTTGTTATTATTTATATTTATATTATTTGTTATTCGTTAAATAAATTATATGTCAGATGATGTATGATTTTGTAAATATATGAACTGAAACATAATTAGATGAGCTAATATATAATTAATTAATTAATAAATATTTATTAATTTTTTAAATAAAATATACTGAACATTATTTAGTAAATTGTATATTACAAAAGGGGTATTTTGTTTCAAAAAATTTAACACCGACAAAGTTAACTTTAACTCCTATAGGGACTATTTGAAAAGAAAGTTTGTTTTGAGGAGTTCTTTTAAATATTGGAAAAGAATAGGGGCTTTTTAAAAATTTCCTTTTTTTTTTTATGAAATAATTAAAAAAACCACTCACTTTGTAGAAAACAATTACAATTATAAATGAAGTCGTGTAAGATGTAATTTTAAAAGAAAAATTATACCGTTCGGTTCAAAATTAAGCCGGGAGATAAAATACGAAAGAATTTGTTTGATTATTTATGTTAGTACTTTCACTTTCTATATTTGTATTTCCTCATATATTTTCTAAAGGGTGACGTTATTGCAAGAGCCAACATGACTAAATTGAGAGCGAATTCAATTTTGTTTTATCAAATGACCGTTATATCTCTGTTAATGATGAATTGATTATTGATATTTCTTACATTTATCTATTAGTTTATCACTTTTCATAAATCATGCAAAGAAAAAATTTCGTATATAAAAAATATTTATGTTTTAATTTTTTTATTCATAAAAAAATAATTAAATTGTAACATGTCATATATATTTAATATGAAAATTAATATATATTGGTTAGTTTTTATTTTTTCATAATATTAGGAAAAATATTTTTGCATTATTCATGAAAAATATAAATAATAGTGTATAAGTATAATAAATATCAATCACCATAAATACGAGTATAGTGGTTATTTGATTAAAAAAAATTGAAATTGCTCTCAATTTAGCCATGTAAGCTCTTGCAATAACGTCATCCTTTCTAAATACCCCTCTCAATTATGGAATGTATTAAAGAACAATTATGCATTAATTTATTCCTCGTATATTTTCTAAATTAATGGTACAATATAGAAACTATCACTAATGGGTCCATTTCTCAATTATAACATGTCTATTGTCTAATTCATTGCTAAGCCATCCAAATTCTTTCCAAACTGCAAACTCGAATGGGTCCATTGACGCATCTTGAACAAACGACAAATATCATTAAAAGAAAGAAAACATTAGAATAATGAAATAGTGAAATAGAGGCCAAATTATCCTTCTTTATTTCTACTACAAAAATATTAGTTTATCCTATTCTTCTCCTAAAAATATTAGACAAGAAGGAAAGTTAGGTTATAGAACATATGTCAAAATTATATTATTTCAATCGTTGTTTAACACCTACTATGCTTAAGTTAATAGTAGTGGCCGTATAATTTTAAAATCAGTGTGAATATCCCTTAATATATCTAATAAGTACATGATAAATACATATCAATATATTATGCCCACCTCCCATTAATAGATGTTTCACTACAGAGTCTACAAAATGTAAGCCATGCACTTAACATGACTAATCACAGAGTTGATATATAAAGTAATGTGAAAACCAGACACATTTGTAAAAATGACAACTTCAATGTAAAAATTATAAATAAAGATATTCCCATATCTCAGAGTGAGTCTTCGTAGGGGACGGTTTTGCCCCCCTTCCTTCCAAGATTTTTTCAACCAACCGTGTATATTGTTAGTGTATTTTATCAGTATAAAATGATAAATTTTATTATTTGCATGTACGCACGCACGCCTGCCCGCCCGCCCGCACGCGCGTCCGTCCGCACACGCCCGCACCATCCCGCCCCCGCACACGCATGCCCCCGCACACGCACACCCCCGCACACGCCCGTGCGCCCACACACACACCCACACACACCCACACGCACCTGCACACCCACACGTACCCACACACACACACTCACTCACACGCACACGCACACGCACACGCACACGCACACGCGCACACAAAATTCTGTCGTGTAATTTTAGCTGAGATTTTTTTATTTGGTTCCCCAAAGAATCCTGTCAAGCCGCTGCCCTATCTTGACGGCATCAGTAAAATAACAGTCACAAATATATTTACTCATTTACTGACTTCAATTACTTACTGTTTTTACTGATATATATATCTACAATATGATTTGTATATTTAATTGGCCTTCATTCAATAAATATATATTGATTCATTGAATGAATAAGTTTTGTAGATTTGTAGAGTTGTTGTGGTTTTAATAATATTGCATCGGTATGGAATTTAAATAATTGCAGATGAAATGGACCTCACAATATGACGTAATGACAGGCCGTTAGGGCACCATTTCCCAGGGTTCAGATCTGAATTGGACTCAGACAGAGAAAGGCTGAAAATAGTACCTTCAAATTTGGGCTTAATTCTTATTGCCTACCTTATTCTAGCAAAAAAACGAATCATGTAAAATAACAATGCAAAAAAGTATCAAAGTGTACAACAAAATAACGTCAAGTTTTCTTATAGGCTGTTGGGCCTTAAAATGGACTCTTTTCATTTTGCCATTTTATTTTTGGGAGTTCTAACAAAATAATTCCCAACATTTTTGAAAGTTAAAAAATAATTCTAATTTTTTTTTTTAATTTTTTTTTGATATTAGTAAATATTCTCCCATCCCTTATGAATGCTAAATTTAATATTGAATATTCATAAATATATTTTTAACATAAAATAACTAAAAATACGAAGAGAATATATTTACCATGCCCCCTCATTTCCCCCCAATATCCTCTATATCACCGATTAATGGCTAATGACGAAAGTAATTAACAAAAATACATCTCATTAACAATTAATTGATATTAATTTAGAATTATTAATACATATATTATATATATTTTAATTATATATCAATTAATTGTTAATGGGATGTACGATTGTTAATTACTTGAGCCATTAACTATTAATCGGTGATATAGATGATGTTGAGGAAAAATTTCCGTACGATAATACCATGTACTACATATTAGTAAATACTACGTACTCACCTATGGTACTTTTTAATGGGGTTTGGTATGACCTCCCACACATTCTTGATGTAGAACATTTATACATCAATCGGACTGTTTTAATGGACTTGATTGTATTGATTAACCTATAAATAAATGCTTAGTTTAATTGATTCAATTAAAAAAATTAGTCAATATAATTGAATATTTTAATTGTGGGTGGTAGCCAATGGACTCATGCCCCAGTGGTTAGGTGTGAGACACAAAATAATATGTTGTGAAAAATTGTGGATTCGAATTTCATTGACACTAATGAATGGAACATCATCGAACCTTCTTTGGTTACTGATTTTTTTTTTAAAATTGTGGGTGGTGAAATTTCCTGTACTGTTAATTGTGTGTGGAAAAGTATAATTTTCCATATAGAAATTTTGGTTGGTTCCAAGAGTGCAGGAACCTTTCTAGTTTAGTTTACTGACATTGAACAAAAAAGTCTGGACCTCTCCATCCATTCCTTTTCATGTTCGCTTTTGCCAACTTGCCAGTCTGGCTCTGGCTAGCATTCTTCTCCCCAATTAAAATAGAAACAAGTGCTATCAAGATGAAATGTTTTTTTTGGAAAATGTTGGACATACCCCCACCTCTCCTCCTAAAATCTGTATTACGTAATATTATTTAACACTTTAAAAATTAATACATTAATTTATGATTTAACATCTTAATTGGATGTTCAATCATTAATTAAAATAATTAAATTATAAATTAAGATTTTAAATCATATATTTATGTATTAATTTTTATAGAATTAAATTATATCATGTCATCAAGATGTCAGGAGAGAGTATTAGAAAATGTACATCACGACTCTCTGTAAACACAAACTCTAGCTCAAGGCAGAAGTTATTATTTAATGAGATTTTGAAGATCATAATCCACCGTTGGAAGTTGGAATCAAATTGAAACTCTTAATCTTAATTAATCAGGCTTTGACCGTTTTGTGTGGAGGCTGAAGAATGCCGGCCTTCGAAAGTTGCTCCTTTCGAAAAGTCACAGAAGCTCACTGCCATTCTTTTTTACAATCTATGCATTCTACAATTTCACCAAAGGTTACTACAATCTGAAATTATTAAATTTTTATTTTCAGTTGTGATTAGCCACATTATGAATACATAATTACCGATGTATTTGGCGATTCCAACAGATATATTTCTGTATAGGAGAAAATTATATATATATATATATATATATATAGTCATAAAATAATCATCTCTTTGTATTTAGGTTTAGTTTGTTCGTAATGAATTAATTATGATATATATATATATATATATATATATATATATATATATATATATATATATATATATATATATATATATATATATATAGTCATAAAATAATTATCTCTTTGTATTTAGGTTTAGTTTGTTTGTAATGAATTAATT
Source organism: Luzula sylvatica (assembly GCA_946800325.1). NCBI lineage: Eukaryota > Viridiplantae > Streptophyta > Magnoliopsida > Poales > Juncaceae > Luzula > Luzula sylvatica. The sequence goes on along the minus strand of OX326961.1, from coordinate 30,038,777 downwards.
ATGATAAATATACTATATTATTATTATGGATGATCTATGATAAAATTTTCAATTCTTATACAAATTAACAAGGATATTTTGGATATTTTTTAATTTTTTAATTTAAATAATAATTAATGCAATGTTCGAATAGAAAATTAATTTGATTGAGAACGTTTAATTAATTATATTTTTTCAAAATATCCTTTTCAAAAGGTTCTACCATAAAATCACCCACTTACCAATTTTTTAGCTTTTTTCCTCAAATTATTTAATCATAGTAAATAAACACATGTATTTTGCAAAGTGGCAGTGATAAATAAATACTTAAATATTCAATTGTTAACTATTTGTTTTTCTAGGAAATCATGAGTTGAAATGCTCGACTTGGTGGTTACATAAACTTTGTCGAAGTTTTGTCTTTCATCTTCGTGGGCAATCAAACATCAACAATAATTCATTTCCTCTGCCCATGAAAACGAAATATCCAAACATAAAGATTTTGCCACATTTGTCTTATATTCGGACGAAATAATTACATTTCAACTAACATATATAGAAATACACATACGAAACGAAATATTAATTAAGCATGTCTTCAAAGTTCAAAGTGTAGACGACCACATTATTCAATATCAATAATATACAATGATAGCTAAAAGAATATTACTCACATACAAATAAACCACTAGTTAAATTCTATAGATTCTTCTGATCTACTATCTTCCCGCTGTATACGTGGCCCACTCCTGGACTGTGACCTGGCGAGGTGGGTCGATTATCGTCCAAGTTCACCAATGGTTTAGGGCGACCATTTAAAGTTCTTTCAGAGCTTGCATCATTACTTTTAACGAGGGTCTCTTGTTTGTATTTCTGCTGATGAAGTAATTTCCTTGCTTCGCAAGAGATTATAGCTTGGGAAAAAACGAGTATACATATGAGGAAAATGCATGCATTTATTGTCTCTTGTTTGGCCATGAGAGGGTTTATTTGTTTGGTTTTGAGAGAGAGAGAGAGAGAGAGAGAGAGAGAGAGAGAGAGAGAGAGAGAGAGAGAGAGAGAGAGAGAGAGATGGTCGGCAGTTTGTTTGATACCTGAATATTGAGATCTCTCTCTCTATATATAGTGAAGATAATATACTATTTAACTACAATAGGTCCCATTGTTAATTAATAAAAGGAATTTGATATGAACGCCCTAAACCGGGATATCAAAAGTTCTGTCCAAGTCAGAAGCGGATTAATCAGAACAGAGACTAAGTCCATAGATAGAATTCCTATTTAGTGACCCTTATCCCCCCTCCCGATTTAACAGAGTTAACAACTGAGACAGACAACAGATGTAATCGCACCAACAACCTCAATACCAGCGCTTAGGCATCATGAATCAATTGAACCGTACTTTTAAAAATTTGTGCTTTTATAGATTAAAAAATCGGATCCAATTGACGGGGAGAGAGAGTTAGGGTTTGATGTATATATATAATTTGATGGGTTGTCAATGAGTTGTATTTTTTACATGTTCATTACATTTATTTGGTCCAAAAAAAATTTGACTGTGCGTGGGGATCTCATTTCAAATATCACATCATGTAAAAACATTATTTGTGACGATCATGACGTTGTCCCGAAATGGCCTAGAGAGAGAGGGGGGGGGGGGGGGGAGGAGGAGGAGGAGGAGGAGGAGGAGGAGGGGTTGTGAAGGAATTACAATTTTGGATCAATCGTAAAAGAGTACATACAAAAACACATGAACGCACGCGTTCAAGGAAATGAATGAATGCATATTGAGATTGTGCATAATTCGATTTTTGCATGCAGTGCATCATGACGACCGCACGGTGCGTCACGACGCAACGAGGCATGTACAGTTAGTAATAGTTATTAACTTAGCCAAAATTACGCTTTCATGGTTGGTGCGTCATGACGCATTGAAGGGATGCGTCACGACGCACGGAAGCGTAATGAAGAAAATGTCCAAAGAGCAAATTGACATCCATGCGTCCTGACGCACCATACCTTGCGTCATGACGGAAGTGGACGTAATTTCTCTAGGGACTAATTGGCACTCGTGCGTCATGACACACCATAGCTTGCGTCATGACGGTAGAGTGGTCAGGGATGTTTTAGACATGTTAATATTATACACGAGTTCGTATGTTTAATAGGTGTCTTTTGGGGTGTCCTTATCCCGTTACATTTAAATAAGATTTTTCTCTCATCAAACTAATCTAATCATTCAATTCAATTGATACACTTGTTCAATAGTTGAGAAGTGCGAATATCAAAGAGATAGAGAAAAAGGGAAAACCTATTTTTCTCACATCGAGAATTCAATCGAATTAAGTACGTTTACCGACGCCTCGTCTAGGCAGTCACACACGGTAACCGGCAGACGATACTTCACGGTGGATATGAGTAGAGGAATCATAAGTTTGATTATGTAATGTAGTCGAACCGGAGAAGCAAACGAGAGAGTTTGGAAAAACAACCGGAGTTGAAACTCGCGGTTGTATGCGACAACAAAGACGCAAGTACCCGTGGTATGGGACGCGCATAGAAGGCAACAAGGAAATCGGAGATAAGCAAATAGCCATGTTCAACCCTTTGAGCGTGATCAATTTCACACGGTATGTGTCTTGAACTTCTATTTGCATCGTACTTTCGGAAATGTGACGTGATCTTGGGGACTAAGGTAGTCCGGACTCGGGACCCTCTAATCCGCTGCGTGGGGCTCCGGGTACATCGCTACCTAACAGGTTGAATATGCTTATATATAGAACTTCTAAACTATATTAAAATTATGTAACTATATGATCATTTTTTAAACTTGTCACTTTTAGAGTAGATGTTGTGCTAATTAACAAAAGTAGTGAAAATAAATAATTACGTATAATTCATGAATAAATAAATAAATAAATGAAAAGAAAGTCAACAACAAAAAAAAAAGAAAAAAGAATTAAAAAATTAAAAGTACGAAAACGTAAGTACGATAAAGTAAATACGATAAAGTAAATACATAAAAGTAAATTACGGAAAGGTAAATAACGCACTTGTTACACAATAATCCTTGTTACGAATGGATACGTCACTTACATAATAACTCAAGGAACTATAGATGCGGTGGCTGAGATTCACACGTAACTACAGTGGGAATACGAGGAAATTTCAAGTTCCTCAAAAGAAAAGAAAAATAAAATAAACCTGAATAATTGAAATAAAGAAGAGATAAGGATGACATCGGATATGTTAACGGAGTTCGGCAAAACGGTGCCTACGTCTCCGGGAAATAGCCCCGTTGTCACAAAACGTGACGAACATCTTATAATAGTTCCTATTACAACAAGAAATGACAAGGGCGTAGAGCCCTTACACACCAAACTAACTATACAAAACAATTAATATAACAACTATCCAAGCAGCCACATGATCACTCAAGAATTATCTCTGATTAAGGCTACTCTCTTAAATATCAAAAATTGGACCAAGCCTAAACAACGGAGCTGTCACACACTCACAACAATGGTGGCTATGATTTCTTGAAAGAATATATATTATTTGGGGTGGAAAAAATGAATGGGGATGCTCCCCTATTTATTGGGGGTGAGGGGGCACTCCCCTGACAAGATTGGCACAAAATCAGCCTAAATTTGCGTCCCAAACAAGGAAAGAGCGTCCCCCGACGTTCAAAATCTGAAATCCTTAGAACGAGCTTTGGGCTGTAAAAATTGAACTAACCGTCCGGACGCTGGGATGGACTGTCCGGACGCTGTTATTAAAAATGCATAGACCGTCCAAACGTTGCGCTGAGCCATCTGGACTCTATCAGGGAACGCTAATCCAGCATCCGGACGCTCGATTCTGGCGTCCGCACTGTCTAGAGGGTTTTTGGGATTTTCATTTTGTAGCATCCTTTGAGATTTGTTCCACCACTTCTAGTGCACGTTTAGGATAACCAAAGAGTGGTTTGTGATCGTTTGGATCTTAAAATATTCGATTCTTGTATGAGTTTCTTCATGTCTTTTTCGAGGCTTTTCATTGTTGATCTTCAAGTCTTGCACGCGCTCCCGATTGAGTTTCATGCCATAATCTTCACGGTGCTTCTCGGTGAGTCTTCTACCGGTTTGGTTCTTCGGTCTTGCGGTCTTAGTCTACATGTTTTTTCATTGTATTAAACCGGGAAAATTCTCAATCTTCCGTGACTCCTTATGTGACTCTTTGTGTGATCTCCAAATATGTTGTTGTGCTTCATGCTATATGTATATGTTGTATTTATATTAATCACACTTAGATGAAAATATTAGTAGCTCGGGTGTTGTTTTGGATATCATCAAAAAAGTCAACATATGAAGGATAATTTGAGACGATAAACGTATTCCTGATGATGGACTAAGACGCATAGAAATATCATTTGTTGCGGTCGTTTTACTTCTCGGTGGCTCTTTCTTCCTCTCCTAAACCCGTCTCCGTGATCAATTTCACGCGGTATGATTCTAAATGAATTAAGAGTTAATTTCATAGGTAGTTGCATGTATATAGGAATTGTACGATCGGATCGGTGACGTGATCCTCGAGATCGGGTCGGACCGGGCTCTACAATACGCTGTGCGGAGCTCGGTAGTGACGTCGATGCCCAATAAAATGTGACCCGACCCGTAAAACGACCTGGCCTGTCCGAATCCGAACCCGACCGAACCGAAAATGTTGAAAAGTCAACGATCCGAACCCGAAACCGAACCGAAACTGGATGACCCGAACCCGAAATCGACCCGAAACTGAATGATCGAAAACCGAAATCTACCCGGAACCGAATGACCCGAAATCCGAACGGCCCGAACTAACCCGAATACTCGAAACTCATGACCCGAATAGCCCGATTTCATGAAACTCACGACCCGAATGACCCGAAAATTAATATATTATTGCTTAAATCGATCTATTATTGTTAAAATGTCTCGGGATCAATAAAATAAATCCACAATGACCCGAGAACTAAATTTTCGGAAAACAGAATGATTCGAAATCAAATTTTGCAAAATTCGAGTGACCCGAAAATCGAAATAAACAAGACCCTAATGTCCCGAAAACCGAAACGACCCGGAATCGAATGACCCGAAAATTGAAATAACTAAGACCCAAATGACCCGAAAATCGAAATGATCCGGAACCGAATAACCCGAAAACCGAAACGACCAGGAACCGAATGACGTGAAAACCGAAATGACTCGGAACCGAATGACCCGAAAACCGAAATGACCCGGAATCGAATGACCCGAGAACTGAAATGACCCGAACTCGAATGACCCGCAGCCCGGACGACAGCGACACGAACGACCCAATGACCTGAACGATCCGAACCCGAATTGACCCGACCCAAATCCGAACCGACCCGCCCGATTGCCACACTAGGTGTAAGTATGAGATGCCTCATAAATGATTTCACGATGATATATATATATGAAGGAAATGCAGTTTCACATATACGGTAAAGTCGTACGTATAAGGATATATTAACATGATAGTTCATAGAAATATAACATGTGTATTAGATGCACATATGTATATATGATACACATAATTAGATTGATAAGATAAGATTTTAGGAAAACATTGTTTGGAACATTTTTACTAAAACAGACATAACATTCGCATACAAACACCGATTTGGATGATTCAACTCTCATAAGTTAGATAATTGGATTATCTACAACTTTCCTATTCAGTGGAAAAACATTTGAATAACGTAGGACGTTCATTCTAATGAAATACACGAAAGGTTGCGGCAGTTCAACGAAAGGACGCGAACATTTACTAAAACTAGCATAACTTTCGGACTGGATATCCAAATTTGATAAACTCGGATTTGTTGGAAATGTGATAAGATCATCTAGAAGTTTCGTTCAGAACGTTCCTGTTAATTACGGACCTAAGTCGGTGGCAATTCCAGTTTAGTGAAAGTGTGTCTGCTGATTCTGCAGGAGACACATCTTTTGATCAAATCTTCTAGAAACTTGTCCTTTCATGCATATAAAAGTATCATTTGATTGATTAAAGAGTGTCTATTTACTGATGAAGGCATACGAGTTATTCTATAAATAGGACCCTAATCTCACTCAATCAAATCAATCTAAACAACCATTATTTCCACTAATTTATCCAGTAATTAAGAGAGAGAAAAGTTCGTCGGAATTCTCCATTGATTCCGGCGAGAGTTTAAGCAAGAGTGATTACGAGGCGTCTAGACAGTTTCGTGATTATCCGACGACTCCCGTTTCGCGGTGGATACGAGTAGAGGTACGTATACGTTTGCGTACTAACGAGTTAAGTTCATCAACCGACGAGAAGACGAACGGAGAAAGACGACCGGTTTGGGCGTGGGACGAACCGGTACGAGCGGAAAGGTGCGAACGAAAAGGTGCGAACGAAAAGGTGCGACGTGAACGGAAGTGAAGGCTTCGCAGCGACAAACCCTTCGTAAGCGATCAATTTCGCTAGGTACAAATATTACGTTTATTTGATTTACGTTATATTAGTTATAGGCAATTTGATAAACAAATCGTAGATGAGATCTCGGAGATTTGTACTCCGTCGAGTCCAATAATTATCCGCTGCGCGGACTCGATGGGGGTGTAGATAACCCAACAGTGGTATCAGAGCGAACGTCATACGGTTTGCGTTATCAAATCGCAAGAAAATTGATTAAGATCATATGTAGGGTCATTTTAGTAAATTTTCCCAAAATTGAAACCTAAAATAAGATTTTAAAGTCAAATTCACAAGTAATCGAATGGTAAAATATTATAGGATAATTACTGGTACCATTTAATGTCTTGAAAATAGTTTTGCTTCGAAACGAACAAAGAATTCCTTATTTGACTACAAAACTTTAGAATTTTGTTTTTATAATTCAATTTAATACATGAAAACCTTGTGAATATAAAACCTAGTAAGTTGATGTATGACACAACAAATCCCTCACAGCGAAATTTGAAATGATAGAATTTTGCGTAATTATAAACTAACTAGATGTCTCCCATATAAACAGTTGTCATGTTTGTTTACAAATATACGTGTGGATTGGGCCTTCATCAGGCATGCGTATACGCGTAGTTCAATAGGACAATAAGCTTTAGTATAATTTAAATGTGGATTGGGCCTTCGTCAGGCATGTTTAAATTTGAACTAGTTGATACGTTTAGTATGATTTTAGTTTAGATATTCAAGTTAAACAGATTAATTGGATAAGACATAGTTGAAATACACACACGGAATTTTGAATTACATATGATATAATTTAAATACTAAAATTTCATAAAGTTTGAGAGTCGCATATGATGCGATTGGATATGATCCTACCTAAATAATGAGATCCCACTCGATAGGCCTTCGTCACTTGTGGGAGGATTGTAATATATGGTTCTCAAGGTGTTATCGGATTATGAATCCCGAATCGATCATGAGGGTGATTGTTTTGATAAAAGTGACACAAATAACCCTATTAAATAAAACATATAGAATTAATACGCACAGTTAATTAGTTAATCATTATTATGTTTTAGGAATCATGTCTAGTAACAATACCAGTTCCATATCGATTCGATCGTTATTGGAGAAAGAGAAACTTGTTGGTAGGAATTTTCTGGATTGGCACCGTAACCTTAGAATCGTTCTAAGGCATGAAGATCTAATAAGTGTATTAGAAACGCCAATAGTGGAAGTGGCTAATCCAACAGAAGCTCAAAAGGCAGAGTTGAAAGTACTCAAAGGCAAATCGAATAATGTAACATGCCATATGTTAGCATGTATGAATGCAAGTTTTCAAAAGAAGTTCGAAGACTCCGATGCATATACGATAAACAAACATCTCCTTGAAATGTTCCAGGAGCAAAAGAGACTCGAACGGTTCAATACTCTTAAAGGTTTGCTTAATTGTAGAATGGCACCAGGGTCGTCAGTTAGCACACATATGCTAAAGATGCAGGATTTCCTAGACCGTCTAGAGAAATTCGATGAAGTAATCTCGGCAACATTGCAACAGGATTTGATCCTTTGTTCATTACCGCCGACATTTGCGTCATTCGTGACGAACTATCACATGCATTCGATGAACAAGACGATCCCCGAATTACATGGCATGATGAAGAATTATGAATCGGAAATGATTACAATGGGTCCTAAAAACCGCGGCGGATCGAATGATGTCTTAATGATTCAATCGGGAAATCGTAAAAGAAACAACTCAAAAGATGCATCAGGTTCGGGCTCTAAGGAGAAGCCGAAACTAAATAACAAAGGGAAATCCGAGAAGAAGCAGAAACAGGACGATGATAAATGTTTTCATTGTGAAAAGACGGGCCATTGGCGCCGCAACTGCAAGGTATTTCTCGAAGAGTCGAGGAAGAACAAAGGGAAAGCCGTAGCGGCCGGTACCGCAGGTATGTCTGTTATAGAAATTAATATTTCTACTATGAATAATTGGTTATTAGATACTGGTTGTGGAACTCATATTTGTCGTAATGTGCAGATCCTAAGAAATAGTAGAAGATTGAAGTCTGGTGATGTAGATCTCTGCGTTGGAAATGGAGCAAAGGTTGCGGCTTTTGCAATAGGAGAAGTGGATCTAGCATTACCAAGTGGATTTAATATAGTATTAAATAAATGTTTTTATGTACCTAGTTTATGTAAAAATATAATAAGCGTGTCTAAATTAGCGAATGATGGCTATGAATTTGTTATTAGGAATGATGAATTTGTGATATGTAAAGACAATAATATTTATGCTAATGTAGTTATTGAGAATGGTCTTTATGTGTTGGATTTAGATAAATTTAATAAATCCATCTATAACGTGAATGAATCTCGGAATAATCCTAAAGTTGGTAATCAAACTTACTTTTGGCATTGTCGTTTAGGTCATATAAATGAGAAACACATCTCGAAACTCCATAAAGATGGTTTACTCGACTCATTTGAATTTGATTCATATGGGAAATGCGAGTCATGTTTACTTGGCAAAATGATAAAAGCGCCGTTTTCGAAGAAAGGTCAATGGTCCACGGAGCTATTAGAACTAATACATTCAGATGTATGTGGTTCAATGAGCATCGAGGCAAGAGGAGGTTATCGTTACTTCATCACATTTACTGACGATTATAGTAGATATGACTATGTCTATTTAATGCGTCTTAAATCAGAATCTTTTGAAAAGTTCAAAGAATTCCAAAATGAAGTAGAGAACCAGCTTGGCAAGAAAATCAAAGCTCTTCGATCTGATCGAGGATGTGAGTATTTGAGCTATGAGTTTGACGATCATTTAAAAGATTGTGGAATTGTTTCACCACTTACTCCACCTGGCACACCACAATGGAATGGCGTATCTGAAAGGAGAAATCGTACCCTATTAGATATGGTTCGATCAATGATGAGTCAAACTAGACTTCCAAAATCGTTTTGGGAATATGCACTTTTGACTGCGGCTTATTTGATAAATCGCTTACCTTCAAAGTCGGTTGAAAAGACACCATATGAGCTATGGCATGGAAAAACTCCATTATTGTCTTTTATTAAAATCTGGGGATGCGAAGCATATGTCCAAAGAATGATTTATGACAAGCTCGATCCCAAATCAGACAAATGTCTATTTGTCGGTTATCCTAAAGAAACAAGAGGATACTATTTTTACAATCCAGTTGAAAATAAAGTTTTCGTGGCACAAAGAGGTGTCTTCTTAGGGGAGGACTTTATCTCTTCGCACAATGGAGGAGCAATAATAGATCTTGATGAAATTCGAGATACCGAAATAGAAGTTGAACCGACGATGATTGATTCAGAACCGTCAAATGTTGACTTAGCTGAATCAAGTACACAAGTCATTGTACCTTCTCGTCGATCTAGTAGGATTCGCCATGAACCTGAACGCTATGGTTTTATCATAACTGATAATGGCGACATCGAGTTCATTGATGATGAACCGAAATCCTACAAAGATGCGATTAAAGGTATAGATTCCAACAAATGGCTCGAAGCCATGAAATCAGAAATCCAGTTCATGTATGATAATCAAGTTTGGAACTTGATAGATAAACCTCCAGGGGTCACACCCGTTGGATGTAAATGGGTTTTCAAGAAGAAAACCGATATGGATGGAAAGGTGCAAACTTACAAAGCACGGCTTGTCGCGAAAGGTTTCAAACAAATCCATGGTATTGACTATGATGAAACGTTTTCGCCGGTAGCCATGCTTAAGTCTATTCGCATACTACTTGCTATAGCTGTATACTATGATTATGAGATATGGCAAATGGACGTTAAAACCGCATTTCTTAACGGAAATTTAATAGAGGATGTGTACATGACACAACCCGAAGGTTTTATCGATCCAAAAGATGCGAATAAAGTTTGTAAGTTACAACGATCCATTTATGGATTGAAACAAGCATCTCGAAGTTGGAATATACGATTTGATGAAGTTATAAGCGAGTATAATTTTATCAAAAACGTAGATGAACCTTGTGTATACAAGAAGGTAAGTGGGAGCCGTATTGTGTTTCTTGTTCTTTCTGTGGACGATATATTGTTCATAGGAAACGATATTCCGATGCTTACGGAAGTTAAAAAATATTTAACGAGTTGTTTCACTATGAAAGACTTAGGCGAGGCGGCTTATATATTAGGCGTAAAAATCTATAGAGATAGATCTAAAAGACTCCTTGGTTTAAGTCAAAGTACGTATATTGACAAGGTATTGCATAAATTTGCAATGGAAAATTCCAAGAAGGGATTTATACCTATGTCGCATGGTATTAATTTCTCGAAAAATCAATGTCCGACATCGATTGAAGATAAGAAATTAATGTCTGATGTTCCATACGCTTCGGCGGTAGGATCCATCATGTATGCCATGATATGTACTCGTCCAGACGTATCATATGCCTTAAGCGTTGTTTCACGCTATCAATCAAATCCTGGTGAAGCACATTGGATTGCGGTTAAATCTACCCTTAAATACTTACGTAGAACAAAGGATCTCTTTCTCGTGTATGGTGGTAATAGTGAAGAGCTAATCGTTAAAGGATATACCGACGCTAGTTTTCAAACATGTATTGATGACTTTAGGTCTCAATCAGGTTATGTGTTTTGTCTAAATGGCGGTACGGTAGTTTGGAAGAGTTCCAATCAACCTACGATAGCTGATTCCACTACATAAGAGGAATATATCGCAGCTTCGGAAGCAGCAAAAGAAGCGGTTTGGATGCGTAAATTCATCCTGGAACTTGGAGTAGTCCCAAGCATTATGAAACCCATTGGCGTATACTGCGACAATTCGGGTGTGTTGATCCAAATATCCTAAGGTTTGATTTTATCAAAACACTGTCAATACTAACGGTTTCAGTTAAGACCAACTCGTAGGAGAAGTAGGTACAACGGACTAAGGATGATCGAAAGCGATGATTGAAGAAATCAAGACGAAGATCTCTCGTCAAAGAAAAGGTGTCAAGACATTGAAGAATTCAAGACGTCGAAGCTTTCCGTGAGTTGGGATCATTAAAATAAACCCTAGGTATTCCAAAGAACTTCTCATACCTGAAAGAAAATATGGCTTAAGAATTAACTTGGAAGAATTTATATAATTAGGCAAATATACAATCAGAATTGGGCCAGTTCATAATCTGGGCCCGCTCAGAATTTAGGATTTTAATCTAATTTCTAATAATTAGATTTTAATTAGAATTTTGGGCTTATTCTGATTTTATTTAGTTTTGGGCTTTAATTCTGAAATTAGGGTTTCTTAACCTAATTTCGGATTTAACCTAAAATTGCCTATATATATATTCAGAATTTCATTTTTCTCTTTTTTCTCTCTCCAATTTTTCTGACCTAATTCGGCTGCCGAATTTTCTCTCTTTTACACAAAACCGAAACTGAGATCTGGAGAGTTTTTGAGCAGAGTTTCTGAGCAAGTTCTTGAGAGGAATAATCGTGACATCGACTAGAACGGTGTTGGCGGTTTCGATCAGACGAAATCAAGGTGGACACGAGTAGAGGGAGTGCAAGAGCAATCCTTGGAGAAGGTTCACGAAATCTGGATAAGTAGGCTTCACGTACTAACTTGTACGAGGTAAAATTCTGAATAACTCTTCCTTTTTCATGGTTTTCGAGTATGATCCAGGGTAGAATTAGGTTATACATACGAAATAATTCCGCTGCAAACCTCTAAATTCGTGTGTATAATCCTACAGTGGTATCAGAGCAATTGCTTGTTAAAACCATCGAAAATTAGATTTTCAGATTTGTAGATTAGAATTTTATAATTTGAGAAATTTTAGAATTTTTGGGCTAAATTGCAAAAATTACATAATTAAAATTCTGTTGAAAATTGGATTTTCAGAAAATTAGATTTTCAGAATATATTGTAATTGATACAGATTAGATCTGTTTAAAATTGTATTTTCAGAAAAATTAGATTTTCAGAATAAAATTGGAAATTCAGAAAAATTAGAAATTCAGAATATATTTTGTATTTAAAAACAGATTAGATCTGTTGAAAATTGGATTTTTAGAATATATTGTAATAAAGACATATTGGATATGTTGAAAAATGAATATGTTAAATATATTTTAAATATATTGTAATAAAGACATATTTTAATAAAATTGGATTTTTTTCTGACGTTTCTCGATCGAACTTGGAGTTGCGATCGTACGATCAAAATTCTGGACAACAAAATTTTTTTTTCTGTCAAAAATGCCCAATAATTTAAAATTTTCAATTTATAAATTCAATTCGGTATAGCATATAGCCTAAAACGGGGATGATTGTTTGTGAATGTTTGTATGTGTGTTGTGATTGTTTGTATGTGTGTTGTGATTGTTTGTATGTATGTAATGTGGGGGCCAGTGAGCTTTCCAATTTGTAAACTATTTTAAATATGGGGATCGGTGAATCTTCCAAATTGTAGTAGAATAGGTTTAGTTTTGAAAAATGACCCTTCAAAACAAGACGACACGAAGATTGGATCTTCAAGAACAGACGACACAACACGAAGATTGGATCTTCAAGAACAGCACAAGATCATCTTGGGTTTTAGGGTTGGGAATTTAGGGTTTTATGATTGCTCATAAAACTAAAAGGCCTATATGCTATACCGTACAATTTTTGTTTTGTTTTTGTTTTTATGCATGAATAAAATAAAAGTTAAATAAATGATTTTAAGAAAAGAAAATCCTCCCACGTAATAATCAAGTAAATTGCCTCCCAAAGTGGAACCTTCGAAACTAGTATTTGTTTATTTGTGTTGCATGGCCATAGTCTGACACATATTTTCAAATACGTAGCATTGAAGGCATGCATTGATTAGGAGTTAACGTGTTGCATGGCTTTAGTCTGACATGTCAATTCGCTAATTGAATGATACTCCATTTGTGGTTTGGACTTGACCAATTAACTAGCTAGGCTAGTATTTGGGGCAAGGAGTGAGGAACACATACTCTGGTTTTGAGTTGGACTCAATACTGGACCTCGCGAATAAAGCAAGAATCGTCTTAGAGATGATTGGACACCGTCCTACCCAACGTGACATGTTTTCTGAGTGGTTGGCCTTAGTCACCTTAGAAATATGTTAAATAGGGATCTTGTCCATTATGAGATTTAAGGTATCGAATCTCCGTTTCAATAGTGGGGGCTATTTGAAATGATAAAATAATGGGTATTTCAAGTTGTTTAAAAATGAATTTAATATATGAAAGACCACGTTATTAATTACATTATTTTTCAAAATTGTAGATTTAATGGCTTTACCAAGTAATAACCGCTTTAGTTTGCGTTCCATTTTAGAAAAGGAACGAATGAACGGAAAGAACTTTCTCGACTGGCAGAGGAATCTGGGATTCGTTCTGAGACAGGAAGGAAAGGCACATGTCTTGGAGACGCCTATCCCTCCTGTGCCAGGGGATACAGCAACTGAGGATGAGACATTCGAATATACGACCATGACGGACGATTCGAATGATGTCACATGCCTCATGTTGGCTACTATGACTCCTGAATATCAAATTCAGTTTGAGAAACAGGATGCATACGAGATTATGAAACAGCTCAGGGAGATGTTTCAGGTTCAAGCAAGGGTGGAGAAGTATCAAGCTCTTGGCAATGCGACGCAATGCAAGATGCAAGAGGGTACGCCCGTTAGCTCTCATCTTCTCAAGATGAAAGGATATTTCGATCATCTTGAGAGGCTTGGCATGAAATTTGAGTTGGAGTTACAAACTGATTTGATCATGTTGTCACTGCCACCGAGTTTCGATTCGTTCATTTCGCATTTCCACATGTCGGACATGACAAGGACCATTCCCCAGCTTTTCGGAATGCTCAGAACATTCGAAAGTGACAAGAAACCGCGGTACATGAAGTCTAGGACTTCGGAGGTATTGGTGGTTCAAGGGAAGAGTCCAAACAATGGGAACAAGAACAAGAAGAGGAAGGCACAGGGCAACAAGGTTGCGCCTAAGCCAGTGAGCAAGAAAGCCAAGGATGACAAGAAGTGTTTCCACTGTCTCAAGGAGGGGCATTGGAAGCGTGATTGCGAGATCTTCCTGAGGGAGAGCAAGCAAAAGACCGCTTCTTCGGACACACCGGCATCAGGTATTTCCGTTATCGATTCATATTTCTTTACTTTATCATCATGGGTGTTGGACACTGTATGTGGGACTCATATTTGTAATAATATGCAGGGCCTAAGAAGTAGAAGATCGTTGATTCGTGGCGAAGTTGATTTACGCGTCGGGAATGGAGCTCGAGTAGCAGCATTAGCCGAAGGGACGTATGATTTAACTTTGCCAAATGGACTTATTTTAGTTTTGAATAATTGTTGTTATGTACCTACTTTGAGTAGGAATATTATTTCTGTTTCGAGACTTATTGCGGATGGATATGAATTAGTTATTGGTACTCATGATTGTTTTATTCACAAGAATGACATTTTCTTTAGTAATGTTCTAGTTGAAAATGGTTTATATGTCTTGGATTTAGAAAATAACAACAACAATCAGTCCATTTATAACATAAATACTACTCAAACAAATGAAACATACTCATGGCATTGTCGTCTCGGACACATAAACGAGAAACGCATTGCTAGACTCCAAAAGGATGGAGTACTAGATTCTTTTGATTTAAAGTCAATAGAAAATTGCGAATCTTGTTTGATGGGTAAGATGACAAAGACACCTTTTTCCAAGAAAGGAGAAAGATCGAAAGATGTGTTGGCCCTCATACATTCCGATGTATGTGGACCGATGAGTGTCGAGGCTAGAAATGGGTATCGCTACTTCGTGACTTTTACTGACGATTATAGTAGATATGGATATCTATACTTAATGCGTCACAAAAGTGAAACTTTTGAGAAATTCAAAGAGTTTCAACACGAGGTAGAACTTCAACTGGGCAAGAAAGTAAAAGCCATTCGATCAGATCGAGGTGGCGAATACTTGAGCTATGAGTTTGAGGACTATCTTCGAGATTGTGGTATAGTATCACAATGGACTCCACCCGGTACACCCCAATGAAATGGAGTGTCCGAGAGGAGGAATCGGACTTTGTTAGACATGGTTCGCTCGATGATGAGTCGCACAGATTTGCCAAAGTCATTTTGGGGTTTCGCGCTTCAAACGGCCGCTCATATACTGAATAGAGTTCCGTCCAAATCGGTTGAAAAGACACCATATGAGTTATGGTATGGCAAGGTGCCATCACTGTCTTATCTTAAGATTTGGGGTTGCGAGGCATACGTCAAAAGGTTATTGACGGAAAAACTCGAGCCAAGATCAGACAAGTGTTTATTTGTGGGGTATCCTCAAGAAACTAGAGGATACTACTTTTACTTGCCTAGCGAAAACAAGGTTTTCGTGGCTCGACGTGGACACTTCTTAGAGAAGGAATTCCTAGATCGTCAAGCCAGTGGGAGTAAAATTGATCTCGAAGAAATTCGAGAACCACAACGTGAACAGGTTGATTTGGAACAAGATTCTGAGTTACCATTGGATGGTGAACCAGAATCTAATACACAAGCTCTACGTAGATCTGGTAGGATTCGTCAAGAACCTGAGAGATATGGATTTCTCATTAGTAATGACGATGATGAGTTGACTCTAGATGATGAGCCAACCTCCTACAAAGGTGCTATGTCTAGTTTGGATTCCTCGAAATGGCATGACGCCATGAAATCCGAGATCCAATCCATGTATGATAATAAGGTTTGGAATCTTATTGATCTACCTGATGGTGCTAAGTCCGTTGGGTGTAAATGGGTTTTCAAGAAGAAAACCGACATGGATGGTAATGTACACACTTTTAAAGCAAGACTGGTGGCGAAAGGTTTCAAGCAAATTCATGGTATAGACTATGATGAAACGTTTTCTCCAGTAGTCATGTTTAAAAGTATTCGAATTCTTCTAGCGATAGCTGCATATCACGATTAGGAGATATGGCAGATGGATGTCAAAACCGCTTTCCTTAACGGGAACCTTACCGAGGATGTGTATATGACACAACCCGAGGGTTTTGTCGATCCAAAGAATACGAATAAAGTGTGCAAGCTTGTGAAATCCATTTATGGATTAAAACAAGCATCTCGTGCGTGGAACATACGATTCGATGAAGTCATCGCAAAGTATGGCTTCATTCAAAATATCGAGGAACCTTGTGTATACAAGAAATTCAGTGGGAGTTCGGTTGTATTCCTCATCTTGTACGTGGACGACATCTTACTCATTGGAAATGACATCCCGATGCTTAACCAGGTTAAGGCATATTTGGGTAGTCAATTCGCAATGAAGGACTTAGGAGAAGCTGCCTATATTTTAGGTGTGAAGATCTATAGAGATAGATCGAGGAGACTTCTCGGACTAAGTCAAAGTACATATATTGACAAAGTGATAACTAGGTTTCACATGGAGCAATCCAAGAAAGGATTTCTGCCAATGTCACATGGCATCACTCTCACTAAGGCTCAGTGTCCTTCAACGGACGCTGAACGTGAGCGAATGAGTCGGATCCCATACGCTTCGGCTATAGGATCGATCATGTATGCCATGATATGTACTAGACCAGATGTCGCATATGCGTTGAGTGTGACTTCCCGCTATCAGTCTGATCCCGGGGAAGCTCACTGGTTCGCAGTCAAGAGCGTTCTTAAGTATCTCAGGAATACTAAAGATATGTTTCTTGTCTATGGTGGTTCGGAAGGAGATCTGATTATCCAAGGATATACAGATGCTAGTTTCCAAACTTGCCCGGACGATTTCCAATCTCAAAGTGGTTACGTCTTTACGCTCAATGGCGGAGCTATTGTTTGGAAAAGCTCCAAACATAAGACGGTGGCTGATTCTACAACTAAAGCGGAATACATCGCGGCTTCGGAAGCCGCAAAGGAGGCTGTCTGGCTACGACAGTTCGTGATGGAACTTGGCGTTATGCCAAGTATCTCGGGTCCCATGGATGTCTATTGTGACAATAACGGAGCAATAGCACAATCTAAGGAACCGCGAGCGCATCATCGGTCCAAACATGTACTCCGGCGTTACCACTTGATTCGTGAGATTACGAAGAGAGGTGACGTGAAAATAATGAAGATACCTACTGAGGATAACGTGGCCGATCCATTTACGAAGCCACTATCACGTGCCAAGCATGAGCAGCATGCTAGGGCGATAGGATTGGGATATCTATCGCAGTGTTAGTTGGGGTGTTTTATTTATGTTTCTTATTGTATAAGGGGATTTGATCTGCCTAGTGCAAGTGGGAGAACATTTATTATGCCCTAGGCGTGTTATTGGGATTGTATTTGTTTATGAGACAGATATTTATATTATTATTCATCATATGACCTAAACCTTCATATTTCAAAAATTTTAAATAACAAGAAAGTGTGTGAGAGGTTATTCGATTATAATAATCGGATAGACCTTGAATTTTATTCTAGTTTAGTGCATCGAGTCAGTTGAGAATAATATGTTGCATGGCCATAGTCTGGCATATTGATTCGTCAATTGAATGATAGTAAAACCACTAAACGGGATGAATATAATTTTAAAACGTCCCTCGTGTATAAAGTTGTTCATAGATTTGAACCAGGTAGTCCATTCATTGAATGGAGACTTTTACATACACTGGCATATTCGTAGATGAGATGATCAGGTTTTACTGATCTGAGACGGTAGCGTCGATTCTAGAATCTGAATATACGCGGCGTCGTATATTGGACTGACCACTATATGAGTTTGTGACATGGTTAGAGTCATTGGAGACAAACTCATATCCAGATAGTGCGTTTTAGTGCTTCATACTTGAGTGATCTCACGGATACCTAGTATGTGAAAAGACAATGCTTTGATGTAATTAACCCTACGCGTAACTGTGTAGCAGAGATTATTATTGAGTATTGTTTTTAGCATAGGCAAAGGATGTGAGGTTGCAAGATAGGAATTGTTCCTTTCTAGCCTTGAAAAAGGATAGAGGGAGATATCTCTCGGGCCCCTCGATTGAATTGAGATTGATGAAATGCTTGGCCAAGCTCGATGGAACTCAATAGAGTTCGCATTGTTATTATCAATCTAATTCTTATCGAGAAAAGAGTATATCTGATCAAAAGAAAAGAGGATGACTTGAAGTTTTAGACTTCACCGTGACTCAATTGATCGGAAGATATCGCGAACAAGAGGACTAGTAACACTTATCTGAGCCAGGTATGAAGATGTACTGCATCTTCATAAAGGTGTTCTCCACCTTTTTCGTTCTAATTCTGGGTAGGTATTAACGGCAGTCTAGTGCTCGCAATACCTTGTGGATTGCTGCCATATCCACTACCAGTCTTAGACGAACCTACAACGGTCACACCAAGATTTCGTAACATATCGGATTCTCAAGATAATGCTCACCAATACGTTTGTTGGACAAACCAAAATGAAATCACGTGTGATTAGATCTCACGACATATGTTGGACATATGGCCAAGTTGATTAAGTCTTAATCCAAGAGGGAGTTTGAAAGAAAATATGGCTTAAGAATTAACTTGGAAGAATTTATATAATTAGGCAAATATACAATCAGAATTGGGCCAGTTCATAATCTGGGCCCGCTCAGAATTTAGGATTTTAATCTAATTTCTAATAATTAGATTTTAATTAGAATTTTGGGCTTATTCTGATTTTATTTAGTTTTGGGCTTTAATTCTGAAATTAGGGTTTCTTAACCTAATTTCGGATTTAACCTAAAATTGCCTATATATATATTCAGAATTTCATTTTTCTCTTTTTTCTCTCTCCAATTTTTCTGACCTAATTCGGCTGCCGAATTTTCTCTCTTTTACACGAAACCGAAACTGAGATCTGGTGAGTTTTTGAGCAGAGTTTCTGAGCAAGTTCTTGAGAGGAATAATCGTGACATCGACTAGAACGGTGTTGGCGGTTTCGATCAGACGAAATCAAGGTGGACACGAGTAGAGGGAGTGCAAGAGCAATCCTTGGAGAAGGTTCACGAAATCTGGATAAGTAGGCTTCACGTACTAACTTGTACGAGGTAAAATTCTGAATAACTCTTCCTTTTTCGTGGTTTTCGAGTATGATCCAGGGTAGAATTAGGTTATACATACGAAATAATTCCGCTGCAAACCTCTAAATTCGTGTGTATAATCCTACAATACCTATCAAGGTCAAAAGATAAATTCGAAACACGATGAAATGAAAATTGGAAAATCACAATACCAAATTATGGTTCGTTCGAACTAACAACACAGTGCGTTCGAACGAACTATCGGTTCGAACTAATGAACATTATCAGTTCGAACGAACCAAGACCTGGTATTGTGAGGAAATAGACAACACTAGACACAATTAATATTCGTTCGAACGAACAAATACATTCGTTCGAACGAACATTCATGGTTCGTTCAACTTATAGAACGAACTCTAAATCATTTCAAGTTAGTTCGAACGAACAATCCAGTTAGTTCGAACGAACTGAGATCTGGTGTTGTATGAAAAATACCAAAACTAGACACAATTAATATTCGTTCGAACGAACTTATTTGTTCGTTCGAACGAACCTTCATGGTTCGTTCCAAGATTCATAGAACGAACTGTGACCTAATCCATGTCCGTTCGAACGAACCTATGGGTACGTTCGAACGAACTCATCGTGTTTATGAATATTTCATTTGAAACGGCTAGTTCAAATTGCAGTTAGTTCGAACGAACATAACAGTTAGTTCGAACGAACTATGTAATTTTTACACAGTTTGAGTGGGTTCTATGAGTCATATAAATAGAATCACTCATACCTTTCTCTCTCCAACCTTTTACAAAAACTTATTCTACATCTAAAAGAGAGAAAGATTACAAGCCGTGATTTCCCTAATCTCTTGATAGTGAGATTCAACCTTCTAGATCTAAGATCTATCTTCGACTCTCCTTTTCTATACGATTCCCAACTCACGTGACCGATCACGTTGTAGTTCGTATTAGATACGTGTAATAGGCTAATTCTTGAATTGTAAAGCCCGCCATAGATCGATATAAAGCGTGTAAATCGATCTAGGCAAAACCTTGTACGAGTGAGTTGGAATTCAATCGAACGCCGAAACGGCACAAGGCCTTCCCGGAGACGTAGGTACTTGCCACTAATCGAATCGGTCGATTAAGCAAGTAACGGGTGAGTTAAAGCTACAAATCAACCACCTACCGAACTTCGTAACAAACATCGTGTGTTCATCTCTTCGGTATTTGCATTATATTAATTCTATCATTTTAAGCTTCCGCAAAATTGAGAATTGGTACACCATAATCGAAAATAGTAGATTAGGAATACCTATTCACCCCCCCTCTAGGTTAGAATTAACCAACAATTGGTATCAGAGCAAAATACTAACTGTCTCTTTGAGTAATTGACGACTTGTATACGACCATGGCCAACTCTATCTTTCCCAAGATGCATATTACCTATCCAGACAAACTAGATGGTAGGAATTGGAACATTTGGAAAAGGTGCATGCTTAACGTATTCACCATCCAAGGGCTAAGATCGGTTGTTGAAATTGGTTTCACAATCGTAACAATTACCGATCCTAGCAATAAGGAAGTATTAACATCCGAGTCTTCGTCAAACGAAACCTCGGATATTTATGTCCAAAATCTAATTCTTACTAACATGGCAGGATCACTTTCGGTCCTAGTAGACGGATGTGACACATCTTTTAAAATGTGGCGCGCTCTCCTAAATCGTTTTGAAGGAAACGATCAAATGAAGAGAACCAATCTAATGGGACTCGAGCAACAATTTGATAGTTTCCGGATGATCGAAGGTGAATCCGTAGATGATATGTATACTCGTATGAATCATATAAAAAACGGATTCACCGCTCTTGGAGAGCCCCTAACAAACTCTCGAGTTGTAGGTAAATTGATTCGAGCAATGCCAACGAGTTGGGAAACCCTAAGGGTGGCATTGGAAACAATGATGGCTACACAAGACATGTCGCCCGAAGATTTGGTAAGTTACTTCCGAAACTTCGAAGCACGGCTCAAGCAACTCAATCAAGAAAATGTCTCAACATCCCGCCCCAAAGTCATTGCTCTACCCGCCGTGGATGCTAGCGACGATGAGAGTGAAATATCTCTTTTGGTAAGAAAATGTAGGGATTTTAGGACTCATGAAAGACGGTTCAACGACAACCGCAAGCGACAAAACTTGAAGCCTTATTGTTTTGAGTGCAACAAGAAGGGTCACACAATCGAGACATGTTGGACTCTTCATCCCGAACATGCTCCGTGGAACAAAAAGGATGACGAGCGAAAAGATCGGGAAAGACGTGAACCTCGACGCGAAAGACGACACGACGACAAAGGTCGAGATGAACGACACAAGGATAAAGGTAAAGATTTCAAAAATAAAAAGGCTTACAAAGCTCATGTAGGAAGATGGGGAGAGTCAGATGCCTCAAGTACATCCTCCGAGTCGGAGTGCAACTCGGATCGAGAAACCGCGAACTTGGCACTTATGGCGAAAATCACTCATTTGGTGGACGATGTAGTGGAGAAAACTATTCAAGCCATGCTTCTCCAAAGAGTGTCAATACCGGAACCTCTCACGCCTCACTCTCCGAGTGTTCATTCACCCTCTTCTACGTCAAGCTCAACACATGACCTAGGTCATGAGGTATATCTCACACCCGTAATTAAAGTTAGTAAGAAAACCTCAAATGCATGTTCCTTATCTAAACTAAATTCGGACTTAGAACTTGAATCTCTCGACGCACTTTTAAGAGACGTTGATTTTCCTCAACAAAGTGAGGGTAAGGTCGAGAGCACGATAGCGGCTCTCGAGGCTAAGGTAGTATCTTTAGAATTATCCATTGAGTCTTATAAATCACAACTTAATGAATTTAAATGTTTTTCAAATTGTGAATGTCAAACCCTAAAAGGCGAGATTTCACATATAAAAGTTGAACTTCAAAACTTAAAAGTTGAAAATACATCCTTGAAGAAAGCTTGTGCAAACAAAGCATCTAGCTCTCCTTCGTTGGATGACATTTTAAAAGGGTCATTAAAAGGACAAAAACCTAATGACAAATCGGGTCTAGGGTTCAAGAAGGATATCGGTCATAAATCCGGCCCTTCCAAATCCAAAGATCAAAAATCAAAATGGGAGAACAATCGAATTAATAGTCAGGGAAATGTTTTCATGTACCGTGACTATAATCAGGGTAAAAGTGATAAAATGGAAAAACCTAAAAATGTTAGGGTTAATAATAGGAATAATCATTTTACACAAACTTCATCTTATAGACGTACCAATTTGGGACGAACCGATTGCTTGTTCAAACGGGGACCAAATGGGTATTTCTATGAGGTGAAGCAAAACACCGACGCTTCGTATCAAACAAGGGCTCCCAAACATTTCACTAACACACAAAAACATTTTTCAACGAGAAACTATTGTGAAAATTTGACCAAACCGAAAATTCAAAAGAACAACTACCCAAACCAACTCTCGAGTCATTTCGTCAAGAGTTCCGAGACTCTCAACAAACCTACAATTGCATTTTGTAATTATTGTTGTAAACTAGGGCACATCACCGCTAGTTGCAATCTTCGCAATCCTAAAAATAACTCTCATGTCATGTGGATGCGTAAAGATAGACACACCATGGGTCCCTCCACCTCAAAGGGTGTTGGACCATCAAGGAAGTAAGTCAAGTGTGACTTCATACTCCCTCACCCTACTACCATAAGCCAAATATTGAGGGGGAGTATTAGTATAAGAATTCATATTAGATTAATTTTTGTTATCAATATTCAACTAATATGGATTTCTTATAGATGTGCCTAAGTTCCTCAAATAAGTCATCGAAATGGTGTCTAGACAGTGGGTGTTCTAGACACATGACTTGGAACCGAGACATGTTCAAATCTCTCAAACCTTTCAAGGGAGGAGACGTTACCTTCGGAGGAAACCAAAAAGGTAAAATTGTCGGTATAGGCTCTATAGGAACCACCAATTGGACCTTAGAAAATGTGTACCTAGTTGTAGGGTTAAAACATAACCTAATTAGCATAAGCCAATTGTGTGATGCCGGGTATTGTGTAAAGTTCGATCAATCCTCGTGTAAAATTGATCGAACGTTAGACAATATTTCGGTGTGCAAGGGAACCCGACACGATAATTTGTACTACTTCGATTTCAAATCATTTGTGCCGGGAGTCCATTGTCTCACCGCTTCGGAATCAACATCACGTCTATGGCATAGGAGACTAGGTCATATATGCATGGAGACAATTCATAGGTTATCCAAAAAGAAACTCGTTAGGGGATTACCTTCTCATAAACTAAAATTGGAAGGATTATGCGACGCGTGTGAAAAGGGTGAGCACACAAAATCCTCGAATTTCAAGTCAAAGGACATCGTCACGACAAAGCGACCTCTTCAACTCATCCATCTCGATCTTTGCGGACCTATGAGTGTCTCCAGCTTAGGTAATAAGAGGTATATGTTTGTAATTGTCGATGATTATTCACGTTTTACTTGGGTATATTACCTTCTTCATAAAAGTGAAACGTGTGACATATTTATCAAATTTAGCACATGTGTCAAAAATGAGAGAAATACTTCCATTGTCACTATTCGAAGTGATAATGGAGGTGAATTAAAAAATACAAAGTTTGATGAATATTGTCACAGTAAGGGATATATACGTGAATTTTCGGCTCCTCGCACACCTCAACAAAACGGTGTAGTTGAGCGCAAAAATCGCACGTTAATTGAACTTGCTCGTACCATGCTCAATGAGCATCCTTCTCCAAAATATCTTTGGGCCGAAGCGGTTAACACCGCGTGTCATGTCGTTAATCGACTTAGCCTGAGACCATTTTTGAAGAAAACGCCCTATGAGTTATGGTACGGACGAAATCCAAATGTCTCGTACATGAAAGTATTTGCATGCAAAAGTTTCATTTTAAATGAGTCAAATAATATAGACAAACTTGATCCAAAATCAATTGAAGGAATTTTTGTAGGATATTCAAGTACAAGTAAAGCGTATAGGGTTTACATAAAATCCTCACGGATAGTATGTGAGTCTGTTCATGTACACTTTGATGAAACTAACAAAGAAGCCGAGAAAGGTAGTCAACATGTAGGTACACTAGAAGAAGAAGAAGAAAATGTGGAGATACCGCAAAGATCCACTTCACTCGAGCATAGATTCCTAGACCTCACCCTCGATGAAGTGGAAAATCAAGCAAGTGCTCCGGAAGTTCGAGAAGAAGGCGAAGTCGAAACTCATTACCAAATTCCCGAAGTCCTCCGAGAAGTATCGGCTCATCCCCTCTCAAATGTTGTCGGGGATCCAAGAGATGGAGTTAGAACTCGGTCTCGTATCCAAAACTATGTAGCTCATTGCGCTTATCTCTCTCACATCGAACCGAAATCCTTCAAAGAAGCCAACAACGATGAGGATTGGATATTGGCTATGCAAGAGGAGTTAGAGCAATTCGAGCGAAACAAAGTATGGACCTTGGTACCACGGCCCACGACAAGATCCATCATCGGCACTCGGTGGATTTATCGAAACAAGTTAGACGAGCACGGAAACGTGGTGCGAAACAAAGCGAGACTTGTAGCTCAAGGGTTTAAACAACAAGAGGGCATCGACTTTGAAGAAACTTTCGCCCCCGTAGCCCGGTTGGAATCCATTCGACTTCTTTTGGCCTACGCCGCCATCCAAGGGTTCACTCTTTACCAAATGGACGTGAAGAGTGCATTTCTAAACGGAGAAATCGAGGAAGAAGTGTACGTCGAACAACCCCCGGGGTTCAAAGATCCGAAATACCACGTGTGCAAACTCTCAAAAGCTCTATACGGGTTAAAGCAAGCTCCTCGAGCGTGGTACGGACGCCTATCTACATTCCTCCTCTCCAATGGTTTCGAGCGGGGCAAGACCGATACCACCCTCTTCACACGTAAAAAGGGAGATTCCATTTTGCTTATTCAAATCTACGTAGATGATATTATTTTTGGATCTAGTGACCTGGCACTTGCCGAAGATTTCTCTATTCTCATGCACAGTGAATTCGCCATGAGCATGATGGGTGAACTCACTTTCTTTCTCGGACTTCAAGTCAAACAATCATCCGAGGGAATCTTCGTAAATCAATCTAAATATACTCGCGAACTTCTCAAGAGATTCGAGCTAGACCAAATGAAGACGAGCGACACGCCCATGGCCAAGGAATCAAAATTGGATGCGGATGAGGACAGTGAAGCGTTCGACATAACGAAATATCGAGGAATGATCGGGAGCTTACTCTACCTCACGGCAAGTCGACCCGACATAATGTTCGCCGTGTGTCTATGTGCCCGGTTCCAAGCAAATCCTAAGGTATCTCACTACACCGCGGTAAAACGCATATTTAGGTACCTCAAGGGAACAATCGACTTAGGGATTTGGTATGGCCATAGTGGTAATCTCGCCTTAATAGGGTATACGGATGCGGATTTTGCCGGATCTCGGGTTGACCGCAAAAGTACGAGTGGAACTTGCCAATTCATCGGCGGGTCACTCGTCTCGTGGTCAAGCCGAAAGCAACATTCCGTTGCCTTATCAACGGCCGAGGCCGAATATGTCGCGGCGGGAAGTTGTTATGCCCAACTACTATGGCTAAACCAAACCCTCGGCGACTACGGGTTACATTTTCGAAAAATTCCCATATTGTGCGACAACAATAGCGCAATATGCATCTCGAAAAATCCCGTCCACCACTCGAGAACAAAACATATAGACATCCGCCATCACTTCATCCGAGATCACGTGGAAAAAGAGGACGTGAAACTCGAAAAGGTGGATACGCTCGATCAAATCGCCGACATATTCACAAAACCCCTACCTTTCGCTCAATTCTCCGTCTTAAGGTTGAAACTAGGTATGCTCTATCTCAAAAGTTAAATTTTGTCATTTACTATCATGGGAGTGTCGAGTGTCGAAAATTTTAGCAAGTCATAACCTATCCAAAATTATTGTGTTTGTTGTCATAAACCTAATTTTTGGTGCATTACTACACATACTTATACATGCATGTCATAAAAACTATCTTTGTATTTTATATTTTCAAAATTAAGCAAAATCACCAGAATTAGGTTCGTTCGAACGCACCTAATGTTCGTTCGAACGAACCATTATATGAGCCAAAAACCTAAGAAATCACCTCTCAGTATGGCCGAACGCTCCATATCAGTTCGAACGAACTGATGACTTCGTTCGAACGAACATCATGCGTAACGGCTAGTAACCCATTCGTTCGAACTCACCTGCACCCACCTTCGTTCGAACCAACTATACTGAAAACTGAATTTTAACCCATTCGTTCGAACGAACCATACATATTCGTTCGAATGAACCTCTCGGGAAAACCAATATAACCTTGAAACCGTCGCATTAACTCCCACCTCTTCCACTTCTCACTCCTCAAAACCGACCTTATCCCTTCCACTACTCCATTAGAGCAGTTCGAGTTCAACCCCTCTCTATTTAAAACCCTCAAAATCAACTAACTCCTTCATCTTGTTCACAATATCTCTCTCTCTCCATCCGAAAATCCGAAAATCCCACTCTATTCACTCCATTTTTGCACAAATGGCAAGCCGCAAGGGAAAGCAGGTTGCTTCCAAACCTGCAAGAGGACCAGCTCCTCGGTTTGACTTCAACGACACCGGCAACACCTACTTGTTCAGAGATGCCGCTGCCGGAGTTAGTTATCGCGAAAAATACTCGAAGAAATCGGTGAGTATCGGGTATTACTATCAACTTCCCTCAAATATTCCCATCCTATCCAATATTGTTGATCCCATCGAAGATAGGTGGCAAATTGCGGGGTTGTGCTCCCTCAATCGCACTTCGTATGAGGTAGTCACGAAATTGTTTTATGCGAATGCCGTTTTCAACTACGACGACAACGAAATCAAGAGTTACCTTTTCGGACAATCCCTCACCATCAACGTGGAGTCGCTTTGTCAATGGCTCGGGTTAGTGAACGACGGGGAACATACCTATATTAGTCGTGCCGATCAAGTTCACGACACCGCCTATAGCCAAATTGAGAAGTTGGTTACCAACGACAATCTCGTTTCTTCGGCCACTCAACTCTCGGCACCTCTTCGTTTCGTGTGGCAACTTGGTAATAATATTTTAACTCCCGTCTCTAAACTTAAAGCAAATTTTGACAAACGAAACATAACCCTACTCTACCGATTATGGTACACGAGTGAAGATCGCATCAACATTCCGATTCTCATCCTCAAACACATGGAATCAATCATGCGTCTCAAGGTTTCCTCTCTTCCATATGGAAGCATCATCGCCTTAGAATGCGACCAATTGGACATCGAAATTCCAACCGACCAATGGGACCTCGGACGCACCGAGCCCACAAACCTAGGATCTCCCGAACACCTAACTCGAATTGGATACTCCGACAAGAAAATCGGTCAATTGGATTACTCTCAAACACAAGGTGGAAGAAACCCTACCCTCATAGAAAATTGGGTGTTGGACGAACCTTCCGATCGCTACAAATTTCCTAATAATCCTACCGAGTGGACACAACCTCCTGATGATGCACCGGTTCCCCCGCGTAAACGAAAAACAAGAGCGACAACCGGTGCGGGAACCTCTAATCCCACCACCGAAGCTCCACCCGCTACGGGTTTCAACATGGATGAGATGCGTGGGATGATGGAAGTTATGCAAACACGGTTTCACGAGCAAAGCGTGTGGGTCCGCAACCAAGTAGTTGAGGAACATGAACAGACTAGAGCACACTCCACCAAACT
Source organism: Luzula sylvatica (assembly GCA_946800325.1). NCBI lineage: Eukaryota > Viridiplantae > Streptophyta > Magnoliopsida > Poales > Juncaceae > Luzula > Luzula sylvatica. The sequence continues at coordinate 30,010,423 of OX326961.1, read as the reverse complement.
CTTCAACGATCTTTATGCTCACCTCGACTCTCGTTTCGGACCGTGGAACCCTCCTCCGGACGCACCACCATCTTTTCATCCGGATCAACCGTGGAATCTCGGCACCGATGACCCTTCCGAGTATAATCCGGACGGCCCGACTCTTTAAAACCTATCCTTCCGGCTCTAACTATTTCCCTAGATTATTAAATCATATTTTCTCAATTTAAACTTTGTTTAGCATGTAGTACCATGTGTGGTTGTGTTTGCATGATATGTAGTCGTATGAGTATTATGAATTTATGTTATGTTGTAGTTCATGTCATGAGTTAATTAGTTGAAAACCAAATGGTGTATTTATGTTTGATGATTATGAGTAATGTGATTTTTTTTAATTTTATGTGTTTCAAAACTATTCTTTTCATCATATTTGTTAACATCATTACTCCAACTACAAGTCACTACATTCTTGCTAAAATACTTCCTATCTACGAGCCTACGAGTGAAAAATTCAAATTTTTAGGGGGAGCTCGTATTTAGGGGGAGCCTTCCGTTTCGTTTCTGTTCGCTCCCTTTTGATCATTTCAAAAAGGGGGAGAAAATAGACCGTACGGAAAGTTTTTCGATAACCGACAAAACTCTCCAAATCGACAGTGTTTTGAAATTAATCAAAAGGGGGAGTTTGTTGATCCAAATATCCTAAGGTTTGATTATATCAAAACACTGTCAATACTAATGGTTTCAGTTAAGACCAACTCATAGGAGAAGTAGGTACAACAGACTAAGGATGATCGAAAGAGATGATTGAAGAAATCAAGACGAAGATCGCTCGTCAAAGGAAAGGTGTCAAGACAAGAAGAATTCAAGACGTCGAAGCTTTCCGTGAGTTGGGATCATTAAAATAAACCCTAGGTATTCCAAAGAACTTCTCATACCTATCAAGGTCAAAAGATAAATTCGAAACACGATGAAATGAAAATTGGAAAATCACAATACCAAATTATGGTTCGTTCCAACTAACAACACAGTGCGTTCGAACGAACTATCGGTTCGAACTAATGAACATTATCAGTTCGAACGAACCAAGACCTGGTATTGTGAGGAAATAGACAACACTAGACACAATTAATATTAGTTCGAACGAACAAATACATTCGTTCGAACGAACATTCATGGTTCGTTCAACTCATAGAACGAACTCTAAATCATTTCAAGTTAGTTCGAACGAACAATCCAGTTAGTTCGAACGAACTGAGATCTGGTGTTGTATGAAAAATACCAAAACTAGACACAATTAATATTCGTTCGAACGAACTTATTTGTTCGTTCGAACGAACCTTCATGGTTCGTTCCAAGATTCATAGAACGAACTGTGACCTAATCCATGTCCGTTCGAACGAACCTATGGGTACGTTCGAACGAACTCATCGTGTTTATGAATATTTCATTTGAAACGGCTAGTTCAAATTGCAGTTAGTTCGAACGAACATAACAGTTAGTTCGAACGAACTATGTAATTTTTACACAGTTTGAGTGGGTTCTATGAGTCATATAAATAGAATCACTCATACCTTTCTCTCTCCAACCTTTTACAAAAACTTATTCTACATCTAAAAGAGAGAAAGATTACAAGCCGTGATTTCCCTAATCTCTTGATAGTGAGATTCAACCTTCTAGATCTAAGATCTATCTTCGACTCTCCTTTTCTATACGATTCCCAACTCACGTGACCGATCACGTTGTAGTTCGTATTAGATACGTGTAATAGGCTAATTCTTGAATTGTAAAGCCCGCCATAGATCGATATAAAGCGTGTAAATCGATCTAGGCAAAACCTTGTACGAGTGAGTTGGAATTCAATCGAACGCCGAAACGGCACAAGGCCTTCCCGGAGACGTAGGTACTTGCCACTAATCGAATCGGTCGATTAAGCAAGTAACGGGTGAGTTAAAGCTACAAATCAACCACCTACCGAACTTCGTAACAAACATCGTGTGTTCATCTCTTCGGTATTTGCATTATATTAATTCTATCATTTTAAGCTTCCGCAAAATTGAGAATTGGTACACCATAATCGAAAATAGTAGATTAGGAATACCTATTCACCCCCTCTAGGTTAGAATTAACCAACAGGGTGCGATCGCTCAAGCTAAAGAACCTAGATCAGATCACCGTTCTAAACATATTCTCCGGAAGTTTCATTTGATTCGTGAAATTTTGCAACGCAAGGAAGTTGCCATAATGAAGGTTAATACTGACGACAAC